>FR990105.1:16197500-16562500 GCA_905404275.2 Hedya salicella
ACATAAGTGGCGTTGAGATGAGATACTCTGTTTTGCAAGTACACTTTATCATACCGTCTTTTTTCATCTGTAGTGCATTTTTTTGTGTAAACGGTTGCGGAACCCTACACTGAGCATGGTCCGACATGCTATTGGCAGCTTTTTTTAACAACTTCATTCTAAATTCAAATACGAGTAGGTATGTCATTTACATTTTGATAAGTTTTACTTTAAATTCTAACTGATTATTCTTAATTTACGTGTTTTAAAAATGTACGAGTAGTATTTTATTTTGGAGAAAAGTAGAGTGTTTAACTCGGATGAAATTGCATTTTGGCCTTGAACTATTGAAGCTAGCTTGAACGAACTCGGATGAAATGGGTTACTTTCAACCCTTGTTTAACAATCTACTATTACGTACCTGACTACGTTGAAACAAAAAAGAGAGTTATGCTTTTATTGCGTACCAACTTGCGGGAACCTTCTTATTATACGGCAGGGTATAAAGATCGTTTTTCGACTGTAATGTCATCTACAGCCAAGGTACAAAAAAGTCAGATCTTTTAATTGAACTTGGCCGAATGCCATCACTTGATACGTACTCCTTGGGATATTCTTTTCGTTTCCAAGATTTGGCTCGTTAGGTTTTTCTTTAAGGCATAGCAAATAGTATCTGAACAAGTTTTTTTACATTGATACTAAGTATTATTTACTTCTCACTTTTTAATATTCTCAACCATATAATCAAACCAGTAACTAACTAGCAATTTACGTGAACAAAACTCTCTACAGAAGTTAGAGGGTTTAGTCCACTCTTCAATACTTTGGAAGACAATTTCTCCCATAGCTTGAGAATGGGCAACTAAAATAAAATACGTGTCTGTTATTTTAGACTACTCTCAACATATTTTTGTAGGTATATCAAAATAAATCAAATCGGAGCCGGGTACTTGGGTACCTTGACTTGTGAGTAGTAGGTACTTACAGTCAAATTGAAGCAAGAAGTTGTACAAAATTTTACATATCATATAGGTACCAAGACAACAACAACAACAACTGCATGCTCAAAAAATTGGGAGCAATTAGGTTTCTAAGTGTGCATCGAGTTTAAATATAAAATGCGCACATCAGGGATTATAATTTGTGAAACCGGTCTTAAAGTTGGATGACATTTTGTATTTTTTTGAAGCACCACAATGACACCACGCGATGCAATTAATTTATAATTCGTTTCAAACACTGATCGAAGTAGGTTAAAGTAAAATTGTAAAAGTGTCGCAATCGCATTGAATGATTTTACGAACTCGTTTAACATAAATTCAAACCAGAAGTTAAGAAAATGGACTACGTTATTATACTTTATCGGAACATTAAGCTTTAAAGGGGTTTGCCACATAATTAGAACAGTTTTTTGAGACTGTAACATATTTTTATGGAAGGCCCAACGCTTTGTCCTATGTAAATAAATCCATCATTTCGTATCAGGACGGCCAAGCGTGGATAATAGGATGCCGGCGGGGTGATGTCAATTTATTTCGTCTAATTTATTTATTGTATACTTTGCCAGCGCTTACCGGCGATCAAAACTGGAGCGATGATGCTTATTATACAAATCTTAAAACGTTTATAAAAAGTATATGGTTGGAAATTAATTCAAAATTTTATCGGAGACTGTTATAATTGTACAAAGTTTACTCGTAACAATCAAATTACACAGAAATATATTTCTGGTTTTCTTTACTTTACTTTATACATCAATCATGGGATGGATAATTGAACTACGTTTTAGGTTTTCGGAACGTTTTTTCACATTATTAAAGAAGTGTTCTGAGACTGAATGATATTTTTATTGGGGTCTCGACGTTTTGTCTTATGTGAATAAATCAGGACGACCAAGCGTGGATAATAGGACGCCGGATTGAAGTAAATTTATTTCGTATAATTTCCTTATTGTTTGTCATTTCTGAAAACTTTAAAGCATATGTTGGCTATTAAAACTGTCCAAAAATCTTAAGTAAAAGTCATGCGACGGTTTTGTATTTGAAAATAAAATAATAATTTTAAGTTTTACGAAATGTTGTACGTACACAACAGTTACCGTCCAGTTCTCGTTAGGTACTTTCATTTCAGGATTGGGACCAAAACTTGGGGTTGATTTATTATGAATTATTAAATTTAATTTTTTTTAAATAAATAGTAGTACATTTATTGGTATTAACATTATTATTAATTCGCAACGCAGGCTTCGTCAAGTAGAAAACAAAATCGAATCAGCGACAAGCTTCGTCATAAAACACACCAATAACGTGTCATCCGCAACAGGCTCCGTCAAAGTTGTGAATCGATAACAAAGTTATATCTATAACTAGTGAAAGATGAAGAAGGACTTAAAAAGGCTCGCCCCGAGCCGCACCTGGCCCAAACGTTCCCATTACACTGGCAGCGTTTCCACGTTGTATGGCCAACGAAATCTGTTGAACCAGGTACGACCCGGAGCGAAGATCACACCCTCTATCCCTGAGCCTGCGACCCACCTCCCTTATCAAGCCTCTAGCCTCAGTACCCCACGGTCCCGCAGTCTCCACTGCCACGGGCACAAAATCATAAATTGGTTCCAGGGCAGAGTACTTGGTGTGTTTGAACTTTGCCGCACATTCTGCGGCGGCCTCGGCAGATCTATTGTTGTGGCTCAAGTGTGACGGTGCAAACGTGCTAACACACGTAGCGTCCCACAAGAGACACCGTCCGTTCTGCCTAATATTGGTTATTAGGCCATCGGGCCTTTTGCCATCGGTAAGGCATAACCCTGGGGGCTCCAACACGCAGGGAACGTTGCCAAAGCCCGCCGAATGACATCCTTGATGGCATAATGTCTTGGAGAACTGCTCGGGACACCTCTGACAACTCAGGCCATGGTGCCCGTTTTCTTCGTATATATATGTTTAATTTACTATGTAACTACCATCTTCTTATAAATTAGTTTATAGGTACAGTGGAACTGGTGGGAGTACGCTCTTTTCTTGAAGACTTGAAGGTCGCATACTGCAGGCGGCAATTTATTCCACAGTTCAGACGTGCGAGGCAGGAAATTTCTAGAAAAACGCACAGTTGTGGACTGCCAACCAACAAATTGCGGGGCGCCTTGTAATCTATACTATTATAAAGTTGTAAATTTGAAATGTTTGTTTGTTTGTATATGTCGTTGCGGCTTCATCACGCTAAATCGGCTTAACGGATTTCAACTATTTTTGGTAAACGGGTAGCTGGATATCTCAAGATGGTTATAGGATAATTTTTACCCGACTATGCTAAAGAAAAAAAGGAGGGTTATGACCCTTTTCTCCTCCACGAACGAAGTTGCGGGCGCCTTCTAGTTAAGTAATAAAATTTAACAAACGAACATTCCACGAATGTTATAATTATTTATTTAAATTTTCATTTATTGCTGAAGATTATTTATATATTTATTTAGGTAATGAATTGTCTGATTTGCCAACGGTCTTTAATTACAACTATAAGTTGCAATAAGCATTACCGCAAAGCGTAGACGTTACGTATACCTGAAGAGCTAGTCCTTAATTGCAAACAGTGTCAGATCGCGTGAATCCTATTGTCTCATTGTAACTTCATGCTTCACCCATTGTCATTTAAATCGTTATATATTGGATCGTCACTGAAATCGACGGGTACGAATGTTAGGATCCCCCATCTAATACAGATTAACGAAAATAAATTGTTCTAATAACTCTGACACGATAAGCTCTTCTCCCATTATTTCAGCGAACATAATTAGAAAGACACAAAGGCCTTTTATGAAATCATAATTAGATGTGTATTTCAATTATTACCTCAGATGAAACACAAATTATATTCCGTTAACATTTTGTACGTCCCGTTTTTCATTCATAATGTATGAATTTCCTAGAAAATAAGATTAGCATGATAGAAAGCTCGGCTGTTAGAAGACTTAGAAGCTCTAGTCAAAGAAATTCAAGTACTAAATATTTAGTTAGATCTAGCTCGTAAAGAAAATTAATATATACTTGTATGGGTTTCTTAAAAATGATGTGCAAAACATTATAGTCTACTTGATGGAAAATGCCCGCGACTTAGTTCGCGTGGAAAAGAAACAAGTCATAAGACTCTGTTTTGTTATTGTAATCTGGTAAAATATCCTATAACCGTCTGTGGATACATAGGTACTTAGTTCCCTCTAGCCATTTGACGTTATAAAGCTGCAAATACACATATACACAAACAAACGTACAAAAAATAATATTTTTCTATTTAGGAACCCAAAAAAACATCTCAATTTTGTTCTTCAGCTCGCCCTCTTAGTATAAATAGAATAGACTATTTATTCGCCATGTTATTCAGATTCAGATTACATTTAGCAAGTCACATTATTCAGAAGAACAATTCATTATTTAATACAGTGCACATGAAGATTAATTTGTACACATAGTCAATTTATTAAAATCAATAACTTCGTTTATAAAGTTGAACGAGTTTGCTCCAAAAAACCGTTCACCTTATGACATAGATGAAAATGTATCTGGACTCTGGATTATAAGAACTGATTATTGAGGAAAGTTATTTCGTTATATTATAACGTGATGTCGGCTGCGGCTGGGGACCGTACTAAATATCTCATTCCTGCAATTTTGTTTTGCGTAATGTCTCAAGTTTAATTAGTTATCGAATTAAATTGACTTGCCGTTACTTATTCTGATTTATTTAAATAGTTGGAAACCTAATTATCTTCTGATACCGTTCGATAACCGTAGCCGTGCTAATGTGTATCATATTTAACTAATGAGATGTTATTACCGTTGTATGATTAAAGCTAAACGATTCGATTACTAATAGTAATTATTACAAAAACCCGCCAAGTAAGAGTTGGACTACACACTACACACATTAACCGTCAGTGTGTGCAGTGTATAAGGCACAGGACTACCGAAATTTGCATTAGGCTGTGTATATGCTCCTGAGCTGTGCTAGATAAATGCAAATAGGCTTTGCAGATTTTGCCAAATCACTAAACATGTCTAGTAAAATGTTAAAACGAGTTGACTTTGCGAGTTCGCTTCGTCAACTCACTGACGTGTTTCAGATATTTTATCAAATCGCTAAACAAATCGGGTGAAATGAAAAAGCGATTTGCCTTTTTGTCTGATGTCATCATTTCACTAAACATATTTAGGGATATGATCAAATGACTGATTTTTTCTAGGCAAATGAAAAAATGGATTCGCCATTTAAACATCTTACGTCATATGGTCCCTTAGGGATTTGTTCAAATCGCTGTTTTGGCAATTTCCTTGCGACAATACTTGGTGTCCCTAAAACCAACGTCAAAATAAAAAGGGGTGATAGAACAACTCAAAAGCTATCGATTTGATACCCATGTATGTTCTGCGATTTTTAGTAGTTTCCGAGATATTCATAGTTTTAGAAGCTATTATTACCTGTTGTACAGAGAAATCATAGTGTTAGCATCCACCCTTAATTGAAGCAGTTTTATATTGATTAAGCATTTATTAAGAAAAGGGGGTATCTAATTTGTTATTTGACAATTGTAGGTCGTGAAACAGGCATTATCTAAATAAGATGACAATTGTAAATATGTCATGACAATTGTTGTTTCATAACTCTATACATGAATTTCACCGTATGTCGGTTGTTGACAGGCGCCCAGCATTACAAGATTTACAGTCGACAGATTTACCGCAGTCGTTTATACAAAAAAAATGCACGACAGATGACAAAAATACGATTAAAAAAAACACTAACAAAAGAGTGTATCTCCCCGGCACTTACGTCCTTTTGCTGAGTTTTTTGTCAATAACTTCTGAACAGTATGTCCGATCATGTTGAAAACAATTTTCGTTGGAAGTATTTATTAAGCTTTATAATTGTAAAGTTTTTCATATTTTTTAACATACCTTTTAGAAAATAAAAGGGGGGGCACAATTTTTGTTACTTTCGAAGCGAATATTTCCGAAAATATTCACTAAATCAAAAAGGGGGGGGGGGTCTAGACATTGGATGATCGTAGCATGACGAAGTAAGGGGGGGGTCAGTCCCAAGATGATACCATCTTTGGCAACTACAAAAAGTGCTTGCTGAGTAAAAAAGGGAAAGAAATTCGTGTTTCTGTAAACTGTTGATAATAACGCCCTTTTTGGGAATGACATCTTTTTATTTGGTGGGGGGAGGTTATTCGAATTATGATGGTTGGATGATTTTAGGGGGGGGTCCAAAATCGTCTAAAATAGATGACGTAATTTATGAACAGCCCCTATGTTCCAAATTTCATCAATATACATCTTAGTTTTTGAGTAAAATGCCTGTGACATACGGACGGACGGACGGACGGACGGACGGACGGACGGATATGACAAAACTTTTAGGGTTCCGTTTTTGCCATTTTGGCTACGGAAGCCTAAAAAGAAGCTAATCAGCGTATTATTATTTTTTAGCGAACAATTTGCGAACAACTTTAAGAAGCCCATTTTATCGCCGGATCATCGATACTTTAAAGTATAGAATTAGACTAGTATTTAGACATTGTATGAAGACTTAACTAAACGACATAACTATTATTTTTTTTACTTTGGCTGTAAATGTATCACTGGTTGAATGGACATTCCTTTGTCTTACTTAAACCTTACTTAAGTAATTAAAACTACTCAATTACCTATTTATCGCGGACATGGCGGTTTTCACACAAATAAATAATTTTCAAATCATTCCATCCATAATCACACAAGACAAGCGTTTCGATTTTAAAATATAACAATGGATATGATAAAAAAAATACGGTTAAATATAATTTCAAACAATAAAAAAAAACTTTTTGGGAAATTTGACAACAACTTAACATTTGATATGAAGACCAAAACGTGGAAGGAAATTATTCAAAAATTACAAGAACTAGGTATTTACGACAAAGATTGGAAGAACTTAAGGGATACCAAGTGGCAAAATTGGAGAAAGAGGACAATAGTGTAAGTTTCAATTTTTAATACCCGCTTGCAATTGTAGTTATTTTGCAATTATTAAATAAACGCGTTATATTCGTTATAAATGTGTGTGAACTTTGTATCTTTAGCACTATTAGTATCGGATCGGATTTGGCAATACATAGTTGTATAGCCATTATGTTACTTTAAGAACAACTACCTAAACAACAACACTACAAAACTGTGGATATTTACAAAACGCCGCTTTGACAGCAAAGCCATAAAAATAAACAATTTCTGTAATTTAAATAAAACAATTTAAACGGATAGTAGGTATCACGTATATTATTTGGTTTTTATACCGACGTTTCGAGTCGTTTGTAGGAATCGAAACCCTATTCTACATCGTGAACACGTGCTGCAATGTTTTATTTTAATGAGTAATAATCGCGAATGAATAACAACTTTTAACTCTGCTAAACATATAACTTTGTAATAGTACATTAATCGAATGTAATCTTTATCATGAAATATTATTATTATTTAGTCGGGTGATCTATAATACACCAGCACCTCATTTGTCAAAAAATCTACATGATTTAATTTATTCCATATTTTTCTTTAAACGCAAAGTTAGAGAAATAATGTAAAGCCGTCTGCGATAGGGGGGTGCGCACGGCAGGGTCATCGTGCACCGCCGCGCGCACTCTTCATAGTCAAAAGTCTAAAGCAGCCCCCCCCTGTCTTTCCCCCCGTCGCCCCGTCGAAGCTATAGTCTAAATCGCTATTTCTACTGCTTCCGCGTACAATTGTAACGTTAGCCTGACACAGCCTCGATCTCATGTCAACAATTACCGACAAATCTACTAATATGTCGAGTTGGAAAAATGATTCTTGTTTCACAACATAATTGTCATTTAACTGAGATAAGAACAATTGTAAGAAAATGTTTGTCATGTTTATAAGCATTTCTATACAAAATAATTTACCAAATTGTCAGTTGTCACCTATCGCTTGACAATTGTCAGCGACATATGTCGAATTGTCACCCGAAATATGTCGCTGACAATTGTCAAGTTGGTGAAATAGGGGCCAGGCAGTCTGAGTTGACCCGTAGAACCGTACAGTTGTACATGGGCTTTATTTTATAACACAAAAGTGTAATACAAATTAATACAAAGTTGTGGTGTCCTGACTGGTTGTCAAATTCCCTCGGGATTCCTCCTTCAGTCAGAAGTGGTAAGAACGTTGGTAAAAGCCTAAAGGTATGAGTTTTTGTTTTAAATAGTATAATTACTACGAATGTAAGTTTTAGAATTATTCCATAGTGAAGAGTTTTACCGTAATATATTGCAACTATTTTAAATGTGAAGTCGTGCAGACAGTAGGTATACTTGCATACATTAGACATTGCAGGAAGGTTTTGAATTTTAATTGCTTGATATTAACGAGACTGTTGTCGACATTCTCTGATACCTCTTCACGCTTAAACCACTGAACCGATTTGGATAAAATTTGGTATGGAGATAGTTTGAGTCTCGGGGAAGGACATAGGCTACTTTTTATCCCGGCAAAATACCCTTATCCGCGATAAACGAATTTAAGGCGGACGAAGTCGCGGACAGAAGCTAGCATTTAAAATATATAAAGATATCATGATTAATAAAAAAAAAGTAGGGTTATTAGCAGGAAGAGAGAATAAAACAGTGGTAAGTAGTCGTTATAAGTAGCTGTAGTCGAATATATATATATATTTAATGGACGTCGTCTATTTTCCTTTAACATTTAATATCTATCATTTGAAAAACAAATGCTAAACTGATAGCATTCCAACGGTCCCCTACAGGGATAACTTTGTTTGATTGTATATGTATTTATATATACATTGGACATTTATTATATTCGATTGTTTTCTATATAATAATTTTAAACAGATTCTGAGCCAATTAATTTGACCGTTAACTTCAAGAAGTGTTATTTTTCAAATCGGATATTGACTATCTTGGCTATGAAATATCAGAAGCTGAACTTAAGCCTGGTAAAAAGAAAATTCAAGCTATTGCAGAGTTCCCTTAACCGGTCAATGTAGGTACACTAAATTCGACAATTTGTAGGCTTGACTAGTTACTTTGGCGTTTCGTGTATAATTTTGCTTGCATTGCCTTGACTAAGTTAACAAAAACTGGTGTACCCTGAAGTTGGAGTGATGCAGGAAGCTGCATTCCAAGACATCAAATCCAAACTGAAAGCGAGACACATGCTAGCAGTATATGACACTAATTATATCACGGAGGTCCATTGTGATGCTAGTAAAATGGGTATAGGGTTGAATTTTACTCCAAAGACCAAATGAAGAAGCTCCATTTAAACTGGTTGCTTTCTTTAGTAAGCAAACCACTCATGAGGAGAGCTTTTGGCACTCTTATGAGTTGGAGACGATGGCTGTAGTGTGTTTGCTTAAGAAATTCCAGATCCATTTGATTGTTTTGGTATAGAAAGTAATCACTGATTGCAATGCCTTACGCTCCCCTCTTGTAAAACGAGATTTGGTCTTTAAGATAGCCAGGTGGTGGTTGCTGCTTCAGGAATGCAATCTTACTATTGAGTACAGACCTGGACATAATATGCAATACTTTAGCCGCAACCCAGCCTCGCTACTGGATACTAAGAAGGTATTTGATATTTTAAATATTACTAGCGATTGTCTTCACACAGTACATGTGACAGATACGCGTATCAAACACATCAAAAGTATTCTTGATACTAGCGACATTAAATAATCACCTATTCAAGTAGGATCACAGGTATCACTTTTAGATCGTCAAAACTATCTCGACTAATTATGTTCTGCGCGATAGAACAGTTTACCGGAACGTGGGTTCTCAATTAAAATGGGTTGTCCCAAGCTCTGCACGATGGAAGATGTGCCAGCTAAATCATAACGAGGCCGGTCATTTTTTCCGTTGACAAAACCCTAGAAAAGATACAAGCACATTATTGACTCCCCAAAATGAATCGTTTCGTCAAAAAAAATATGTCAACGCCTGTATTAACTGTGCGTACAACAAGGAACTATGTGGCAAAAAGTCAGGTTACTTGCATGCCATCCCCAAGGTCAACGGAATTTTTCACTTGAGTCCATTCATCAAAACTAACGGAGAAATTCCTTTATTTAGGCGTAGTTGATGGATTCAGCAAATATTTTTTTTTTCAAGGCAGTCAGAAATACCAAGTCCAAAACAACTATTAAGGTAGTAGACGACATTTTCTCATCATTTTGTAGACCAGAAATAATTATTTAGGATCAGGGAACCAGTTTTACGTCAAAGAAGTTCATAACCGCGTAAAATATATGTTGTTTTCTTGAAATAAATAAAAAAAAAAGAAATAAACATTTGGCATCTCTATCGGGGCTAACCATGTTTTAAATGCCGTTGCGACACCTCGAGTAAACGGTTAAATATAGAGGAATAATAGGATTATCCTGAACTCTCTTTCCTCTATTTCGCCTTGATGAGAGAAACTGAGATACACACGATAACAAACTACAGTAGAGTTTGAATAATTAATAAAATTAAGAGTGAGAAAAAATAATAATAATAAAAGTACAGGCAAAACTCCAGCTGAAATAATATTTGGACAAAGAATAACAAGTCAAAGTGAAGGTATCTTCCAAGGAGCTTTAGAAACGGAAGAACAGTTTTTGACAAGGGTAGGGCAATAACCAAGGTTTTTAAAGATGGTAACTTGATAATGATACCTAACCATAATACCGAAAAGGGAAAGAGCAAAGAGCTGGCCCCTAACTTTCATGGTCCGTTCAAAGTTAGTGTAGTTCTGGGAACAGGTCATTCTAACAAATATACAAAAACGTTTATTCAGCTAATCAACTAAACCCTTGGGTTACCATATACGTATCACCAATAGGTAGTGAAATTAATGACAATACTGGCACGAATTCAAATGAAGACTAGAAGACTTAATACCAAGTATTTTATATGTCCTATCGGTTCTCGCTCTTTACGTCCTAGCAATGTAGCGCATGATGTTGAATTTTATTTATTAATATATTTATTTACTGATAAATAAATTAATAATAATAATTTACTGGATCTAAACTAATTATATTATTTTTCAAATAATATTAATAATGTAACAGTTATATAAAATAAGAATTATTACAGTTACTTATGCCTATCCTATCAGTTACAGCATAGAGCTGGTGAGGGATGTGCACTGGGTGCCCGGTAAGGCACAAGGCGTCAACAATTATTGAATATGGCATTCTGGTGGCCACTGAATCATTGAAGTTGGTGCTCTAGCAGTTGATGGCTTTCGGATGGCCGAACAAAATGATTGTAGATGCAGTTATGACAGACCGTGGCTTTCGGATGGCTGGACGGAATGATCGAGGATACAGTTCTTGGCTTTCGGATGGCTAAACGGACACCCAGAATACCAGTAGACATTAACCGATGATTGGATTCGGATGGCTCGACGGAATGATCGAGGATACGGTTCTTGGCTTTCGGATGGCTAAACGGAAGCCCAGAATACGAGTAGGTATTAACCGATGATTAGATTACAGGCCTATTTAACGCCAACGGGTGGCCGTCATCATAAAATCAAATTGTAATTCAGTATGCAGTGCAGAGAGTGATTAACGGTCGCGTTTCAATGTGTAGTAATTTACGATTGTATACTAAGTTCCTTTAATTCGTACAGAATACGTGCATGTGTACCTAATCTGACAAGAGAAAAAAACATAATAGTTATGTTATTTACATACTTTTGTTTGCCATAAGATGTTGACCTGAAATTATCAATGTGTAATTAACGCTGTGTGAATGTTTTGTTAAGCCTAAAGTTATGTTTTCCTTAATCTTCTCTGATATGTGCCCAATTTAGCTTTTGCTTGTTAAACTTTCTTTTTGTTTTGTATTCGGTATGAGGTCACACCTCGATGAGAATGGCCGAACCAAAGAGGAATGTGGGCATTCTTACTGACGGATGGCCGACTGTTAGCATCCACCCTTAATTGAAGCAGTTTTATATTAATTAAGCATTTATTAAGAAAAGGGGGTATCTAATTTGTTATTTTTTTAGCAACAAGTAGATGATACGCGGTCGGCCACCAGGCAGTCTGAGTTGACCCGTAGAACCGTACGGTTGTAAATGGGCTTTATTTTATAACACAAAAGTGTAATACAAATTAATACAAAGTTGTGGTGTCCTGACTGGTTGTATCATTCCCTCGGGATTCCTCCTTCAATAGTAAATGAGAAGACAGGATAACATAAAGTGATCTACACTTATACATGTATATGAGTACCGTTGAGGTTAGTAAATTAAATGAAGATCTCGATCGTATAATCTCGATCACTTTGCAGTGGTCTCAAGCAAACTCTCTGGTATTCAATCCTACTATATTTAAGTGTATGATATTTGGATCAAAGAAGCAAATAGCAAAAATATCAAAAAACAATTTGACAGTACATATCGCTAATGAGTGCCTCGAACAAGTGGGCGAAGCTCGTAACTTAGGACTCATAATGGATGGAGAATTACGATATGAGACCCATTTGCTTAATACAGTGCGTAACTGTTTTTATAGGTTAAAATTTTTATACAAAATACGTGGCTTCATTAGCGTCGAGTTGAGAATTAGACTTTGTGATGCTCTTGTGCTGTCGCCACTCAACTACGGTGATATCGTGTATGGTCCACGCCTTTTGGCGCGAACGCAGCGCTTGGTACAACGCGTTCAAAATGCCTGCGCTCGCTTTTGTTTCCGTGTTCCGCCGCGCACTCACATAACCCCATTTTTGAACAACAATTCTATATTAAAAATGTCAACACGTCAAAAACTGCACTTAGCCACCCTTATGTTCGGTATCGTTGTCCAGCAGCGGCCCTCATACCTGTATAACAAGTTTACTTGGGCGCATAATTCCAGGTCCTCGGAAGTTAGGCCTGCAAGATATCTCCAGCTTGTGTATCCCGCGCAACGTACACCTGCATTTCGTGGCAGCTTTCGATATGCTGCCACTAAATGCTGGAATAATCTTCCTCCACCGATTCGCGCACTTAAAACGGTTCGATGTTTCAAACTCAAATGCTTATTATTTTAAGGTGCAAAATCAAGGTTGAATGCTGTAGGCACTTCTCGTATCTTACTCTAGCTCGTATTTCTGTGTTGTACTACATATAATTTCATTTACCTTCCTCTTCTTTTTTTTTTCTTTCGTTGTGTGCTTACTGTCGTTTTCGTTCATTTAATTCCTTTTTTGTATTCGTTATGTGTTCGTCCCGTCACTCATATTATTATTAGTTTTAGTTTTAGTAAGTTAAGCTTATTTTTAATTATTCTTTTGGGCACCACTGAAAATCAGCGCCACGGCTTCCTGTGGCATCATGCTGAGTGGTGTCCATTTTTAGCCTCATTTGTTATTTAATTTTACATAACTCTACACAAGCGCTAAAATAAAGTTTTTTTCTTTCTTTCTATCTCAATCCTTTTTAAGACGCCAATCCGAAAAGGTCAAGCAAGCATATGACTTTCAACAAGGTATTCAACGACCTGCTTGGATACAATTGTAAGATGTCAAATCACCGATGCGTGGACACTCAAAAAATCTCAGCGACCCGGGATTACACTTGACAATCTAGAGAGGCTAGCAAGGCATATTTATACATTTACTTGTATATTTATTTATTTGCTAAACGAATCTTGCTATGTATTTTTTAGATTTAAGATTTGAATTGGATAGCATCTAGTACTGATGTGAAACATTTGATGCTAGGTCTATGAGGCATACTGATCGGGACCTGCCTTGTGACCGAGTATTTGAAAACCATTAAAAAAATTACGTACCTATTTTATATTAAATATGTGGAAGAAATCCAGCCACTACTTTGTTTTTAAAAGATAACGCTGTTTACTGAGAAGGATCCGGTAGAGACTGTTTTAAGGTCTACCCGGAGAATTTCGGTAAATTTCACCGTTTTTAAAGTGATATAAAATTATTCTTCTTGCCGCAAATCACGTAAATATGTATATATATATTGTAGCTTGGTATTTGGCCTATATTTTTGTCAACTGGAATGTTAATATCCATATCATCCATAATCCGTAATCCATACTTCCATACTAATATTATAAATGCGAAAGTGTATCTGACTGTCTGTCTGTTACCTCTTCACGCTTAAACCGCTGAACCGATTGGAATGAATTTTGGTATGGGGATAGTTTTAGTCCAGCCAAAGGACATACGCTACTTTTTATCCCGGAAAAATACCCTTATCCGTGATAAATTAATATAAGGTGAACGAAGTCGCGGGCAGAAGCTAGTATTATTATAAATGCGAAAGTGTGTCTGTCTGTCTGTCTGTCTGTTACCTCTTCACGCTTAAACCGCTGAACCGATTTGGATGAAAATTTATTTGGAAATAGTTTCAGTCCCGAAGAAGTACATAGGCTACTTTTTATCCCGGAAAAATACCCTTATCCGCGATAAACGAATTTAAGGAGGACGAAGTCGCGGGCGGAAGCTAGTACTTAATAAATCAAGACAAAAAAAGATTCGTAAGGTCCTTTTTCCATCTTAAATTGGTATAGGCTCCCTCGTCAAGCGATCGAGTGATGAGGGAGCCTATAGCCTAGCCTACGCTTAGACTTGGGACTAAAACTAATAAGTGAGTAATGATGTTCACTTTAAAACTCTCAAATGGTTTTTTAATAGGTTTTATAATTCTTAAGAAAAGTAGCAAAAACTGGTTTTTTGTCGTAAAAATAACAAATTTGGATGGTGTTTATCTTGGTTTCGGTGACTCGTGAAGATAAACTGAAACAGTGCATTGGTAACAACGGTGGCTATCAACACGATGAGATATATACAACATAGAAAAGTAAAGAGCTACGAAAGGTCATTCGCGTGTGGTAGCCCCTTAAATAGATACTACCTTGATAATTATAACAATCATATTTGTTTATCGTTTCTTCAATTTACTTACAAGTAACAGTTTCTCCCAATATTTACAATCGATTTGTCCTAAATTATTTACAACAAATTATTGTGATTATATTTAAACTAGCTTCTGCCCGCGACTTCGTCCGCCTTAAATTGGTTTATCGCGGATACGGGTATTTTTCCGGAATGAAAAGTAGCCTACGTCCTTCCCCGGGACTTAAACTATCTATATACCAAATTTCATTCAAATCGGTACAGCGGTTTAAGCGTGAAGAGGTAACAGACAGACAGACAGACACACTTTCGCATTTATAATATTAAGTATGGATGTAAATCGTGTTTACCTGCCAAGGAAATATTATATCGCATTTTTAAATACCCTGTCACAGTGGTTATACGCATAACGTATATAACGTACGTATTATAATATCTATACTTTAAAGATTCTGATGAATGAAGAACCTCCTTTTTTTAAATTTGGTTAAAAATCGACGACAAAGAAGAAAAATCGAAGATATGGACTATTTGAAGACACTAAATAAAAAAATATGTTGGCTTCATCCTGCTTCATCACACCAAAACGGCTAAACGGATTTCAACTATTTTTAGTACACGGGTAGTTAGGTATCCACAGATAGTTATAGGGCGGTTTTTTACTCAGTCGAGTAAAAAAGAAGGTAATGATTTTTATCTCCTCCGCTGACGAAGTTGCGGCCACCTATTACTGTACCATTCTTATACCGTATAAAATGGATACGTTTTATACGGTATAAGAAATATAATTTTCTCAAACATGCAATGAAATTTCGTCATTACGTGCGTTAAAACAGGCTTCAAAGTATCCCGTTTCGGGCGGAACAACCTGAGAGAACAGTAAAAGAATTTCATATAAAATTGAAGGCCTAGGCCGGGAAGTTTTTTTTTTTAATTTTAATGTAAACATGGCGTCTGTGTTATGCACAGGCTAAACAGCTGAATTATATTTTTTATTTTTTTTTCTAGTGGCTGAATGGTTATCGGACTAAAAATATCCGCTTTAATGCCTATTACACACGAACTGACATTAAGAACACAAATCTGTATGGTTCATATGTTGATGAATTAATTTAAAATATTGTCTATACGTAAGTCACCATACACAATATTTTAAATCCTCTGCATTTATTTTATTTATTATAGAAATTTAAATTTCTATTATCATGTTGTGTATAACGGCCCTAATAGGGTCTAATCAAACACTACACACGCGAAATACGACCGACTTCCGTAAAAAAAACATTATGGAGGGATAGGAGGAAAAATTAAAAAAAAAACTTTTGTCGTGTAGTTTTTTATTTCATTACATCTGTTTGAGAATAGCACTATACATGCCTCTAGCCGTGAAAAGTGCTTGCCGGCTTCGTATCACTATCGGGCCTCCCTACGGTCGGCCGTCTATACCTACTCACCCGGCAAGCCCTTCTTTCCCGGCGTCTGCAGTAATGTATATAGCTTATATAAACCCTTGGGCTATTTTCTGGCAATATCTGATAATAAAATGGATCAAGAGGATTTTAACCGTAAGTAGTCCGTAGTTAGCTTTAGGGCATATCAGAAGATTCGGAAGCCATGAAAATAGAGCGACCGCATCATAAAATGTGACATAAAGATTTCGATGCATGTTTGAGAGTAGGGGTGATTTAATGTACGAAAATAAAAGTAAAGAAAAATGGGATTTTTCGCGAAAATACGAATGACTTATAACAAATACGATATTGACGACACATTTGGCTCAGTGGCTTGCACAACGGCCTACGAAGCTGGCGTTCCCGGGTGCGAACCCTGGCCAGGGCAAATGTGTGTATTTAAGTTTTAAATAATAAATAAATAAATAACACAGGGACAATCTTACACAAATCTACCAAGTCCCAAACAAAGCAAAGCTTGTACAATAGGTACTAGGCGATGAATATACATAATATAATAGATATATTATAATACATAAAAATATTTATCTAAAAATACGAATGACTTGTAACAAATACGATATTGACGACACATTTGGCTCAGTGGCTTGCACAACGGCCTACGAAGCTGGCGTTCCCGGGTGCGAACCCTGGCCAGGGCAAATGTGTGTATTTAAGTTTTAAATAATAAATAAATAAATAACACAGGGACAATCTTACACAAATCTACCAAGTCCCAAACAAAGCAAAGCTTGTACAATAGGTACTAGGCGATGAATATACATAATATAATAGATATATTATAATACATAAAAATATTTATCTATATATTATGTTTATTGTCGCCTGGTACCCACAGTACAAGCTTTGTTTAGTTTGAGACTAGGTCGATTTGTGTAAGATTGTCCCTGATTATAAAAAAAACTTCACATTGCAAAAAAAAGGTTACGGTACAACCACGTATAGTTATATGGTTTAAGAATTCCAAAACATACAAAACCTGTGGTTGATAAAGTATTAATTTTATCAGTACGTTTATTCCGTGGCATGTAACTAAAAATACAAAAAAATACAGAGATGAATTGGTGCTCCTTTTTTAAGAATAATGCAGTGGATAGTTCTATAATGAGGTGTTAAAATCGCTATAGGTCTATTATTGCTTGGGTATTATGAAAAAAATGAGCCAGTGAGCGCAAAAAAAATTGTCATCCACAGATGGGTATGGGATACTTTTTACTCGACTACGCTAAAGAAAAATAGAGCGGTTGAAGTTGCAATGAAACGCAGATATAATCCCGGATATTAAAAGAAGCATGATGCGCATATTGTTCATATTTTTTAATATTTGATTTCATAACTTTGACGACCGGTGTAGCTCAGTGGGAGTAACGGTGCCTGCGAAATTGAGGTCCTGGGTTCAAATCCCGGTAAGGGCAAATATTTGTGATCATGAGCAAAAATATTTGTTAATGAGTGTTGGATGTTTTCTATGTATATAAGAAATATATCTATAAAATATATCGTTGGCTAGTACCCATAACACAAGCCTTATTGAGCTTACCATGGGACTAGTTCGATTTGTGTAAAATCGTCCCGTAATATTTATTTATTTATTTAATTATTATAACTGAAACTAAATTATCTAGATATCTTATTACTTTTTGGCGATAAAAATACTAATAAAACATTTAGCTGTATAAAATCTAAATAATATACATTAAACGTGTTTAAAGTGCGTTCTAAAAAAAATCTCAATTTTTAATTTTGCTATTAAAAATTGAGATTTTACACTAACATCGTTCGCGGAGGAGAAAAAGTCATAAATCGTTGTGTTTTCTTTAGCGTAGTCGGGTAAAAAGTATCCTATAACCATCTGTAGAAACCCAGCTACCTGTATACCAAAAATAGTAAAAATTCGGTTAGGCGATTTGGCGCGATGAAGCCACAATGACACATACAAACACACAAAAAATAAATGTAATAATGTCCTCCAAATAGTCCTTTACAATAGTTTTTTTGAAAATATCTTCAATGTACATTTCATTTTTACAACTTTATAATAGTATAGATGTATGTATATCATACACGCCACTTAGTTGGCAATAAAATACGAAACAGTTGAACAACCTTTCATGCCTCTCGTTACGCCATATTCATACAAAATACAAAACAATATTATCTTCTGCTCAACAGCCCATAGCGACTGCGCCCTGAGCAACTTGTTCGGGCAAATATTTCACCCTCTTATTTACGTCCCAGCCTTCCTAAAAACCCGGTTTGATAAACGACTGCGATTTTTATAATAGATTCGGCGAATTTCCGGTAGTATCCCTGAAATATGAGAGACTAAAAACTGGCTATGAATTTTCCCGAAAATTCTAAATTAGATATAATAAATAGGGGCCAGACGTGCTCTAATTAGTGTACGGTTAATAAGTTAAATAATTAGTAAGCGATAAATAATAAAATGTAAGAACAAGAAAGTAAATAAACTGAAATAAATTAGAAAGTACACAGCGTCGTGTAAATATGTTGTATAGCTAGGCTGACGTCCTAGTTTTTTTTTCAATTAGGTACGGTAATAAAGACTAGGAAGTTTTAATTGATATAATTTGCAATGTTTATAATATGGTTGGTTTTTCGTTATCATAATAAATTAAACTCCACAAAAGTAGATTGAACACAAAGTCATTTTCTTCCAAATGTATATATATTTCTGTAAAAAAAACGTGCCAAATACCATACTGTAGCTACCTAAAATATACTGTGTTTTGTTTTAGCCAGTAAAATTGACTTAAAGTGACGTTAGTTGATTTTAAACAAAAAAAATGGGTTGTATCCTGGGTAAGAAAAACATTATTCTAATTAGTACGTCACTTAGATTATCAAAACATATTGGACACGTATTTTTTCTTTTATCAATCAAACAAAAAAAGACAAATTGAAATAAAATACTTTAACGGATTATATCGCGTATATTATGTCATTTTAGTTCCCGACGTTTCGGAAGCTTTTCAGCTTTCCATGGTCACGGGTGGACTGAGAAAAGATGTAAATGTGTAGATGTGTGTTAAATTGTTTTATTTCAATGAGTAATAATCGCGGAAACAGAACAAAATATTAAAAGAAGACAAAGATAAAGCGCGTCAAGGTTTGGTAGTGGGGACGCATGACGTCACGCCGTGCGAAAAACGGTCGCACGGCGTGACGTCACGGGGAACTTTAACGGGCTATATCTTCATCATTTTTTGGTTAATAGGGTACATGCATGAATTTTCTTTATCGCTTTTCTTAACTAAATATCAAAATACCGTAAAAACGATTTCAAAATGTGAAATTAAAATTTAAATCGGCCAAGAAACACGCAAGATATAGGCACTTTAAACTGCTAATTAGACGGCGATTTGACACAGAGATCCGAAATGTACCGTTTCGTCATAGTCTACGCCGGCCATATAAACTCCATATTAAATTCCGTTTTGCTAGAAATAGATAGAATTAAATGTTTGATGGCTTATATCTTAGTCATTTTTATAGTTATTCGAAATATTTTTTTTGTCTACTGTTTGTTACACGAATGAGCTTTTATTAAAACAAAAATTTCAATTTATATCTATTAAGAAAAAAAATACATGTCCAATATTTTTTAATTACCTATCTGACGGACTAATTATATTTTTTTGGGACACAAGCCTATTGATGTTTTTTTCTGTCTAGTGCAATGTGACTGATGAAACATGTTTTTTTTTATTTAATAAAATTTACCAATTAATTAAAAACAAAACATTAGGCGTTAC
This sequence comes from Hedya salicella, assembly GCA_905404275.2. Taxonomy (NCBI): domain Eukaryota; kingdom Metazoa; phylum Arthropoda; class Insecta; order Lepidoptera; family Tortricidae; genus Hedya; species Hedya salicella. The sequence continues at coordinate 16,217,660 of FR990105.1, forward strand.
TTTGTGTAATTCCGTATTAGATAGCGAAATAGCAAAGGAACTATATAATCCATTCATCTTTTTTTTATATATATTTTAGTTTTCTAAACGTACGCGAAACTAAACTAATATTTTTTTATAGCATCCGCTACCCCAACTTGCCCGTTTAAAACAGAATATACAATGTGTTGCAAGTTGTAAACTTTCAAAATGTTCTGCGGGAACTTTTAAAAAAACCTTTTTTTCTCTTTAAGTCTCAACATTATCCAGTGGTTTGGAGCGAGAAAAGTTTAATTCCCGCGAGAATACTGAAAACAAAATATTTTCAGACGTACTGAATATTCTTATTATACTTATGCCAATTTTACTTTTAAATTGGGGCGTGGCTGATACTAAACTTTGAATAAACTAACATCAATTATCTGAACAGCTTATTTGAGACGGTACTTTTTTGAGTACAGCTTATTTGAGAGTTATACTAACTAAAATTAGCTTCATCGCATAAAATCTGGCGAAATATTATAGGCGGGATGCGGGATTGACAGACATTAATGATATATAAAAAAAAAAGAAACAAAAACCCGACTGATGTTCCACATTAGAATTTATTATTTGTTTTATGTGAGTATCGATCATGAATAGAGAATAGATTTAAAGCCATGGTAAAGCAAACTTTGAAAAATAAATCCTACTACTCGTATACATTAGATGAATATTTATCTGACCAACACGTGTGGTCAGACGCGGTATCCAATTGCTTGACTGCAAATACTTAAAATTGTCTTTTGTAAAATGTTTAGAACCCTAATATGTTATTGAGCTTCAAAAAGTATTCTGTACGAATCTATTTTGAATAAAATGATTTGACTTTGACTTTGAATAATGAAACATTTCCAATATAACTTAAACTAGGGCACTGGACTTGTTTTTTTCTTGTTAGGTTTTTTTTACTCAATCGGGTTTTTTTTATACTTTATACTTAAAATTATAAGTCAGTAAATTTCACAATCTTTATTGTGGGAGTTATTGAGAAGCTTTTAGAGATTTTTTACAATTAAATGAAAATTTAGTGAGAACGGGTTGCTAACCAACTTTAAATCGTTATAGTTCGTGACTGGTCATTCAAAATGAATAATGATTTTCAAATCTCTATTCAATGATACCCCACACGTCGATTTTCATTTTTTTCCTTTTCACAATATGACGTCTCATTATCGCCATTTTGAGTTTTAATAATTTTCATGTCATTCGGACTATTAAGACGAATCGATTGACCCCAGAGTTATCAAAATCGTTTCACGCGTTTGGTCTCTAGAGTGCCACATAGGAACAAACATACGTAGGTACATAGACTGAAAACACATTACTCTCCTTTGCGTCGCGCAGTCGGGTAAAATTATAAGTCATACGGACTATTTGAAGGTTACTCAGTCGATTTTTTTTTTTTTGTTTTTGTATGTGTAATCATCACGCTAAAACGGCTAATCGGATTTAAAAATAACCCTTTTAAAGGCATTTTGTCAGACTTTCTACACATGACGGCTGTGGGTCAAATGTACGCAGAGATCTCACAATGCCATACGCGTGCAGTACAATAATGGTTTTCAGACAATAATGCGCAAACGAGTTGCCTCCCTGATGCGACGCGTGCGAGACAGTACCAACACTACCAACACACTCCTGAATACCATTATTGACATGGTGGCACGTCCTATAATGAGGATATGGAATGCCATACATAATATGGACACCAGAAATGCCATCGTTTTATTTTATGTTTGTAATTTTTTATTTGTTTAATTTTTTTTGTTACTTACACCTAATTTAATTATTATTAACATTGTAACTAACATATTATGAGTTGAAACCTGAAATAAATAAATGAATAGCGAAATAATCTTCTAGTTGGCTATTAATTGCATCTCTATGTGGAAGAAGTCGCGGGCAACCGCTAGCGTACTAAAGCAAACATTTTAAAATAGGTACTAATGTTAAAATGTACTTAGTAAACAATGTACGTAAAAGCACCTTAACTGGGTACACATGTTTTATATGTTAGCTCTTGTAAAGAAAGTTATAAGCAAGATATTATGACATACTTAAACCTAAAAGCCTGTGTGTACATCCGAAAATAAGGATTTTAGCTGTTTCTATCAGGTACACACAATATCTAAGTATTGTAAAGAAATCTCTGCTATTTACATTAGTAAGGCGTTCGTTTATAAGTACTAGAATTATTGTATTTTAACAAATCTGTATTTTTTTGTAAGGACTTAGTGTACCTACCGACGTGGATATTTAATGTAACAAAGGAACATTTGCATTATTTTATCACAATTTGTTCTTTCATGAAACGAAACTTTGTTTTTCTAAGTGTCCTTAATGTGTTGCAATTAACACATTTCTTTTAATTGTGATATAAACACAAAGATCAAAGCGCAAAGAAAAACACACATATTTTCGTTCACATGTGGGCCACACTACACAATTTTTTGATTAAGTGAATATTTTCAGAAAAAATCGCTCGGAAAGTAGCATCAATAGTGTCTATCTACTTTTTAACCTAGGTCCAAAAATATAAAAAAATATTACAAAGATACCGTTTAATAAATATTTTCAACATGATCTGATATACCGTTTTTTAGTTACTGGTGCTGCGCTTCTGAACAAATTACGTAATTGCCATGAAGATGCCCTTTTACTAATACACTTTTCTCACATTGTATTTTTTCTCATCTGCTAGTGCATTTATTTACAGTATCAGCTACGGAACCCGACCTGAACATGGTACGAAGAGTATGCTCTCGGCCGATTTTTTTGATCATGGGTTAAAAAACTGCTGGTTCTGGAGATACGGTACAAGACTTAATGACAATTGAAAACTGAAATCATAGAAAATCAAAAACATATAACAAAGGTGTAAATGCTATAAAAGATGCGATACGTACTCACTGGTAAGCCTTATAATTTAATTTTTATCAAATTCATCACAACCAAAAGATTGTTTTGAAGAGATCGATTTTTGTTTCTCTCTGTCTGCCTCTACTTGTGTTTTGTAAATGCATTATATCTGAGGTCTGCAATAAAGAGTATTAGTTTTGTATTTTAAGCGTAAACACGTAGGTATACTTAAAGGTAAGCTGTGTCATAACTATCCCATTAAATCGTTTATCATCATTATAAACCTACTCTGGCCATTGATGGAATATTTCGTAACAGGTTATTGTCATAATTGCGCCACAGTGTCGTAATGGAAACTTAAGTACAAAGTAAAGTAAGTAACAATCTCGCGTTAACTCAATCCTACCGTCCTTTTATTCAACCCGAATGCGTGTCACGTAAACGTGCTTACGTACTTATGTTACTTATCTGCTAACTTGAATTTAGTACTCCGGTTCTTTTGTTTAGAATAATGTTATTTGTTTAATTTTCTAACGATTCGATTTAAAACGATTCTGACCAGTTTTTTTTCCGCCTTGATATAGCTGATTAGTTCTAAAATTGTTTTTTTTTTTAAACTTAGGTTTGTTTTTCAAATTTGAATTAACAATATGAAAGGTTTTAGATAATACCAAGCAAGCTTAATATCAAAAGTACACAGTAATAGAATGCCAATGTTGTTTTGCTCACGTAAGTTTTGCTAAAACACTTGCGTTGCGTTTAAAATGATATTTGTAAGATATCATTAAAATAAATTAATGGGTTATTTATAATTTATTTTCCGATATGATCTACTTAAATGTAATTAATATTTACCTACCAGTTGTGTGTCAGTGGGTACAATAATTAACAAACGTGTTTGACAAGTTTTCAAACAGGAATAGCGTTTAATTTTATAGGTTTTAAGTGAATTTTATTGAATACACAAATGCACACAATTTTTCTGCTTTGCCCTAAGGTTGACTGGTAGAGAATGCCTTATGGCATTAAGTTCGCCTTTTGTACAATAAGTTTTCTTTTGTGCAATAAAGATTAAATAAATAAATAAATAAACTTTAAAACCGGCCAAGAGCATATACCCAGTGTAGGTAGTGGATTCCGCAGCCGTCCCTACAAATAAAAAAAAAGTATGAATAAGTGTACGAGCAAAATAACGTATTTCCACGGTACTTACATTTTTACTGAGAAGTTTTTCAGCAATAATTCTAGAGCGGTTTATCAGATCATGTTGAAAACGATTTTCGTTGAAAAATACTAACAAAATATATAGTTTTGAAATGTTTTATTAAGGACAGTCAAAATATGTGTCACACATTGATATTTTTGCTAAAAAAACAGTTAAGGTTACATGTATGGAGATCCCCCCCCTTCAAACTAAGTTATATAGTGGCTTACACAACACACCAATCATATAGTGGCTTACACAATGTAGGTTCTGAGTAAAATGCCTGTGACATACGGACGGACGGCCGGACGAAAGGACATGATGACACTATACATAAGGGTTCCGTTCTTGATATTTTGGCTACGGAACCCTAAAAATGGATTTACTGTTTAAATATAACGATGTATCTACTACTCTACTTTCTCTCTCTAAATGTATATTTAGAATCGCTACTAATGCAATAAGACATTTACATACAAAAGAATAAAGAAACGCATATGAATTTAACAGCAATGACGCAAACAAGTCTGCAGATGTAGCTGGTTCGTCACTTAATGAGTCATTCAGTCAGAAGGCTCTACGGACTAATACTGGTAGCGAATTTTCAAATATTTTTCAACTACCAAAAAAACATCTTATTGTCAAAGCCAACTAATAAAAAGGTTTTCAAAAACTTGCCTGTCAAAAACTAGCTGTAGAAAAAATCAAGCTGGTCGTAAAATAAAAAAAAATAAGAAACTTTGCGGTCTCCAAGAAAATTGAACGTGAACGCTTTCTTGCAATTTTTATTGCGGATAGTATCGTCAAAGTTAGGCTGAACAGCGGGTTTACTATCTAGCGAATAGCACTAGAATTTGAAAGCTTGGCTGAGCGACCATCGAATCTGACCTGTACCTAATTCCTAATGACCGGCTTACCTTTGTAAAGTCTAGTTGAAATTGTGCTGTGATGAGGTTGAATAGTGCGGTACAGTTATACTGAGGTACACGTTAGACTTTTGCGGCAAAAAATACTAATAGTTTTCCCACTAAAGAATCAATAGAAAAATTATACTAATAAGTATCTTCAAAAATATACAATGAAATTGACGGGGTCCAAGGAAATTTTACATATTTTTTTTTTGTGGGCAGTGTATCTTCGGCATTAGACATTGGGTGAATTAATATTTAGCGAATGGCACTACAATACTCTTCATTTGCCGCTGGGAGCATGGTGGAGTGGCCATCAAATCCGACTTGTAATTGCTAATGGCCGCTTACATTTGTAAGGTCTAAATAATCGAAATAATGCTATGATAAGTTTGAATAATGCGAACAATTAGTAAAAGCATTGATGCAAAATTGCATAAAGCAAACTTTTGTGTAACTTAACTTGAAAAACATACAAGAAAACACTAGAATTTGAAAGTTTGACTGAGTGACAATCGAATCCAACCACCTGACCACTGATGCCTTTGTAAGGTCTAAACAATTGAAAATATGCTGTGATGAGTTTGAATAACGCGGTATGCACATGATTTGACTTGTGCGACTACAAATTACTAATAGTTTTCAGTCTAAAAAAACAATACAATAAACAAACATATAACAATACTTGTATATGTATGTTCAAAATGCTTAAAAAAGGTCTAAGGTCTAGTCCTAACTTACATGTTTATTAAACCTTCTTCAAGCATTTTTTAGTATATAAAAGGTCTTAAGTCTAGTGTCAAGTAACCTGTTTAAAAGACCTTTTTTAAGCATTTTGGAAAGATGCCGCAATTTGCACATAAATATTTTTTTTGTGGACAATATCGTCGAAGTTAGGCCAGACAACGGGTGTATTATCTGGCGAATGGCACTAGAATTCGCTTCATTTGCCACTGGAAGTATGGCTGAGCAACCATCGAATCCGGCGTGTAATTGCTAATAGCCGCATTGGCCGCTTGCCTTTGTAAGTCTAGCTAGATAATTGCATTGTAGAGTAAGCTTAAGTAAATGCGTTCTAATATGTTCAGAAAATAAATATAATATCTAAAATAGCTAATATAACATGCTTCAATATAAGTTGTAGAAGTGTTATATCTAAACGGAGCACAAGAAAATAACCCCTGAATACAAAAATATTCGATTATATTTATTTTTAGATGTTTGTATTGATTGTGTATATCAAATTGGCAGATTTTCATGAATTATGATAATGATATAACTAGACATGTAACAAAATTGCAAGCAAATATAGTCAAGCAAAAACTGTCAAGTGCGAATCAGACTTGCGCACCGAGGGTTCCGGACACATTTTCACTTATTTCGGTTTAACTGGTCGGTAGAGTTAAGTTTGCCTGTGGTATCTATGGCGTCGCACTAAAATGATTTTTGGAGTTAAAAACAAAAACCTTGCAGATAGATATATGGCTATGATTTTCCTGCAATATTCATATTAAATTGTATAATTCAAACAAATATGAATTTTTGTTTTCCTAACTTTTTTCAACGTTTTCCTTATTACATCGAAATTATAAGCACAGTAAAAAAAAATCTGCAAATCAAGCTTCTTTCATATGACCTAGTTGGTACCCCCACGTTTAATTTTTGACCACCATTAATTTCTTATTTTCCATAGAAAATATATGTATATTTTGGAATTTTTATTTGCAATACATTTGACCTGGCCATGTTTATAACTATTCCCAATTTAAAACTGGGATATACACTGTTATAGTTGGACATCGGACAGACTGACAGAGAGAGTCGCACCATAAGAATTCTCTTTTTACCTATCTGGTACTGACGACAGTACCCTGAAAAAAAAACAACTGTTAGATATTATAGCCTACATCAGGGGTTGGCAAACTTTTAAGACGTAAAGCCAGATGCCGGAAAAATATGGAAGCTCAAAAAGCCGCCGTTTTCTGTTTCAGGTTTATAAAATAAAAAAGTCCTATTAAAATTTAGTATACAGTGGTATACAAAATCTTAATAAGACTTTTTTAAGGGGAACTTGAAAAGCCGCAAGTGACCCTTGAAAGAGCCGCATGCGGCTCGCGAGCCTTGGTTTGTCGACTCCTGGCCTACGTCACTCCCACAGTCAAAATTAATCCAAATACAAAGTCATAAGTTAAATTCCATCAAGCTGGTTAGGCTGCAGAGCTTGCAAAAAAATAGAAATACATACCCAAATATATACATTACATAAAATACATTACCCTCATCACGCAGTTAAGTACAAAATACACGCTACAAACGGCAGTACCTATGAAAATCCAGTGTTAGCACAGCCCTACTCCTAAGCAAAATGTACGCGGTGTTCGATCATTTTATATTGGTTACTAAGATAGAAAGACGGACATAAAATTATACTCATTTAAGTAAATAAAACAATTGAACGGATTATATCGCGTATATTATCTCATTTGAGTTCCCGACGTTATGAGATATGAAATACACGAAATGAGATAATATACGCGATATAATTCGTTCAATTGTTTTATTTAAATGAGTATAAATCGCGGAAACAGAAGAAAATATAATAAAATTATGGTGTTTTTAGTATTTGATGTTATAGCGGCAACAAAAATACATCATCTGTGAAAATTTCAACTGTCTAACATGGTTCATGAGATACAGCCTAGTGACAGACGGACGGACAGCGGAGTCTTATTAATAGGGTCCCGTCTTACCCTTCGGGCATGGAAAAACTAAAAATAAGTTATAACTTTTAAGTTCCTCCCTCCTGGAAAAAGTTATGTAATAAACTTTTAGAAATAAGTACAAAATACTACCTAGCTACATCATTACGGTAAAGTTCACCCTATTCAGATATTAGATTACCATTCACATAACTCTTCTAACAGAGGGTTCGCAACGCCTCTACGAAACTTAATGGATGAAGTGACAAACAAACAACAAGATAGACGAATAGATACTGAACTAGTGTTGCACGAAAGAAACTTGGGACATTTGTGTCGTATTCGACACAAAGTTAAGCTACTCAGATAAAACTTTTGATTACAGCATGTTGAGCAAAATGCGAATTGATCTGGTTCCTAAGAGGGTCTATATACTACAGTGGCGTGGCGGCCATAGAACTCGAGTCCCACCGAGTTCAGACCATTTTCAGACAGCTGACTACATCATTTTCAAAGAAAAAACGGGCCAAATTAGCTCCGGCGTCTCTATAGATAATGTTTGACGCCACGCCACTGATACTACATTTATACTATACTAGCGGCCACCCGCGACTTCGTCCGCCTTAAATTTGTTTATCAGGGATAAAAGATATTTTCCCAGGATAAAAAGAAGCTTATGTCTTTCCCCAAATTTCGATATTCTATTTACTAATTTAAATATGAAGCATATAACGAAGATTTCAAGCTCCTAGCGTATAAAAATATTTACTATCCATACAAATTTTTACCTCCTTTTTCGTCTCTAAAAGGGATGAAATTTGACTTACATTATAGCCTATGTACTATTCTTATATATAAGATGGAAAAGTTTCATAAAAATTCGTTTAGTGGTTTTTGAGATTAAGTGGAACGTACATACATACTTTCACGTTTCTAATATAGTAAGGATAAGGAAAAGTCTATGTAATAATGCCAAGTGCAAACAAGGAACACTTTAGTGTTTATTTTCTATAACTTTGCACTATACCAGCCCGAAACCTAATATGAACGTGAAAATCGCCCCGGCAAATGTAAACATGTTTCGCTTGGCTGAATAGAGAATGTTCAAGAATTCATCGAAATTTGCGTGAGGTAGGAGGCAGATTTACAGGTAAGTTTGTTACAATAATAAGACTAAAATATTTCATAGGCAAAATATTACAGATTAAATACAAATTATATGTTACGAAAGAATACCAAAACATAAAAATGAACCCTTTCAGAGTATCCACAAAACAAAAATAAGAAGACAAAAATGTAATTATAGATAAAACAACATAAACAACAAGCTCAAGTTTATTAAGCAGTTAAGTAGCTCAGAACAAATACTCAAAAGATAGGTAATTATTAACAAAACAGTTGTAAATAATATTGAGTCAGGGCTATTGTAGTCAACGCTCCCAGTTTAATTCAGACATTGGAATTACTTGGTCTCTTGTTCGCTAATTTAAATTTGGTTTGTGTTTCGGTACTTCTTAGTTCTCTGGGGTCTTTATTTACAAATTAAAGCAAAGACAAGGCGCGGAGGGATGAAGTCGCTGACTCTTGTAACTAGTATTTGGTTGCTCTGCAGCAAAACCAAGAAAAAACCTTTTCTTAATATTTAAGTCTTGTGACTTCAAAATAGCATTCATTGTATATACTGTATAGATTGTGTAGACAAAAGACATGAAATTGACGGGGTCCAAGGAAATTTTACATAAATTTTTTTTGTGGGCAGTGTATCTTCGGCATTAGACATTGGGTGAATTAATATTTAGCGAATGGCACTACAATACTCTTCATTTGCCGCTGGGAGCATGGTGGAGTGGCCATCAAATCCGACTTGTAATTGCTAATGGCCGCTTACATTTGTAAGGTCTAAATAATCGAAATAATTGAATAATGCGAACAATTAGTAAAAGCATTGATGCAAAATTGCATAAAGCAAACTTTTGTGTAACTTAACTTGAAAAACATACAAGAAAACACTAGAATTTGAAAGTTTGACTGAGTGACAATCGAATCCAACCACCTGACCACTGATGCCTTTGTAAGGTCTAAACAATTGAAAATATGCTGTGATGAGTTTGAATAACGCGGTATGCACATGATTTGACTTGTGCGACTACAAATTACTAATAGTTTTCAGTCTAAAAAAACAATACAATAAACAAACATATAACAATACTTGTATATGTATGTTCAAAATGCTTAAAAAAGGTCTAAGGTCTAGTCCTAACTTACATGTTTATTAAACCTTCTTCAAGCATTTTTTAGTATATAAAAGGTCTTAAGTCTAGTGTCAAGTAACCTGTTTAAAAGACCTTTTTTAAGCATTTTGGAAAGATGCCGCAATTTGCACATAAATATTTTTTTTGTGGAAAATATCGTCGAAGTTAGGCCAGACAACGGGTGTATTATCTGGCGAATGGCACTAGAATTCGCTTCATTTGCCACTGGAAGTATGGCTGAGCAACCATCGAATCCGGCGTGTAATTGCTAATAGCCGCATTGGCCGCTTGCCTTTGTAAGTCTAGCTAGATAATTGCATTGTACAGTAAGCTTAAGTAAATTCATTCTAATATGTTCAGAAAATAAATATAATATCTAAAATAGCTAATATAACATGCTTCAATATAAGTTGTAGAAGTGTTATATCTAAACGGAGCACAAGAAAATAACCCCTGAATACAAAAATATTCGATTATATTTATTTTTAGATGTTTGTATTGATTGTGTATATCAAATTGGCAGATTTTCATGAATTATGATAATGATATAACTAGACATGTAACAAAATTGCAAGCAAATATAGTCAAGCAAAAACTGTCAAGTGCGAATCAGACTTGCGCACCGAGGGTTCCGGACACATTTTCACTTATTTCGGTTTAACTGGTCGGTAGAGTTAAGTTTGCCTGTGGTATCTATGGCGTCGCACTAAAATGATTTTTGGAGTTAAAAACAAAAACCTTGCAGATAGATATATGGCTATGATTTTCCTGCAATATTCATATTAAATTGTATAATTCAAACAAATATGAATTTTTGTTTTCCTAACTTTTTTCAACGTTTTCCTTATTACATCGAAATTATAAGCACAGTAAAAAAAAATCTGCAAATCAAGCTTCTTTCATATGACCTAGTTGGTACCCCACGTTTAATTTTTGACCACCATTAATTTCTTATTTTCCATAGAAAATATATGTATATTTTGGAATTTTTATTTGCAATACATTTGACCTGGCCATGTTTATAACTATTCCCAATTTAAAACTGGGATATACACTGTTATAGTTGGACATCGGACAGACTGACAGAGAGAGTCGCACCATAAGAATTCTCTTTTTACCTATCTGGTACTGACGACAGTACCCTGAAAAAAAAACAACTGTTAGATATTATAGCCTACATCAGGGGTTGGCAAACTTTTAAGACGTAAAGCCAGATGCCGGAAAAATATGGAAGCTCAAAAAGCCGCCGTTTTCTGTTTCAGGTTTATAAAATAAAAAAGTCCTATTAAAATTTAGTATACAGTGGTATACAAAATCTTAATAAGACTTTTTTAAGGGGAACTTGAAAAGCCGCAAGTGACCCTTGAAAGAGCCGCATGCGGCTCGCGAGCCTTGGTTTGTCGACTCCTGGCCTACGTCACTCCCACAGTCAAAATTAATCCAAATACAAAGTCATAAGTTAAATTCCATCAAGCTGGTTAGGCTGCAGAGCTTGCAAAAAAATAGAAATACATACCCAAATATATACATTACATAAAATACATTACCCTCATCACGCAGTTAAGTACAAAATACACGCTACAAACGGCAGTACCTATGAAAATCCAGTGTTAGCACAGCCCTACTCCTAAGCAAAATGTACGCGGTGTTCGATCATTTTATATTGGTTACTAAGATAGAAAGACGGACATAAAATTATACTCATTTAAGTAAATAAAACAATTGAACGGATTATATCGCGTATATTATCTCATTTGAGTTCCCGACGTTATGAGATATGAAATACACGAAATGAGATAATATACGCGATATAATTCGTTCAATTGTTTTATTTAAATGAGTATAAATCGCGGAAACAGAAGAAAATATAATAAAATTATGGTGTTTTTAGTATTTGATGTTATAGCGGCAACAAAAATACATCATCTGTGAAAATTTCAACTGTCTAACATGGTTCATGAGATACAGCCTAGTGACAGACGGACGGACAGCGGAGTCTTATTAATAGGGTCCCGTCTTACCCTTCGGGCATGGAAAAACTAAAAATAAGTTATAACTTTTAAGTTCCTCCCTCCTGGAAAAAGTTATGTAATAAACTTTTAGAAATAAGTACAAAATACTACCTAGCTACATCATTACGGTAAAGTTCACCCTATTCAGATATTAGATTACCATTCACATAACTCTTCTAACAGAGGGTTCGCAACGCCTCTACGAAACTTAATGGATGAAGTGACAAACAAACAACAAGATAGACGAATAGATACTGAACTAGTGTTGCACGAAAGAAACTTGGGACATTTGTGTCGTATTCGACACAAAGTTAAGCTACTCAGATAAAACTTTTGATTACAGCATGTTGAGCAAAATGCGAATTGATCTGGTTCCTAAGAGGGTCTATATACTACAGTGGCGTGGCGGCCATAGAACTCGAGTCCCACCGAGTTCAGACCATTTTCAGACAGCTGACTACATCATTTTCAAAGAAAAAACGGGCCAAATTAGCTCCGGCGTCTCTATAGATAATGTTTGACGCCACGCCACTGATACTACATTTATACTATACTAGCGGCCACCCGCGACTTCGTCCGCCTTAAATTTGTTTATCAGGGATAAAAGATATTTTCCCAGGATAAAAAGAAGCTTATGTCTTTCCCCAAATTTCGATATTCTATTTACTAATTTAAATATGAAGCATATAACGAAGATTTCAAGCTCCTAGCGTATAAAAATATTTACTATCCATACAAATTTTTACCTCCTTTTTCGTCTCTAAAAGGGATGAAATTTGACTTACATTATAGCCTATGTACTATTCTTATATATAAGATGGAAAAGTTTCATAAAAATTCGTTTAGTGGTTTTTGAGATTAAGTGGAACGTACATACATACTTTCACGTTTCTAATATAGTAAGGATAAGGAAAAGTCTATGTAATAATGCCAAGTGCAAACAAGGAACACTTTAGTGTTTATTTTCTATAACTTTGCACTATACCAGCCCGAAACCTAATATGAACGTGAAAATCGCCCCGGCAAATGTAAACATGTTTCGCTTGGCTGAATAGAGAATGTTCAAGAATTCATCGAAATTTGCGTGAGGTAGGAGGCAGATTTACAGGTAAGTTTGTTACAATAATAAGACTAAAATATTTCATAGGCAAAATATTACAGATTAAATACAAATTATATGTTACGAAAGAATACCAAAACATAAAAATGAACCCTTTCAGAGTATCCACAAAACAAAAATAAGAAGACAAAAATGTAATTATAGATAAAACAACATAAACAACAAGCTCAAGTTTATTAAGCAGTTAAGTAGCTCAGAACAAATACTCAAAAGATAGGTAATTATTAACAAAACAGTTGTAAATAATATTGAGTCAGGGCTATTGTAGTCAACGCTCCCAGTTTAATTCAGACATTGGAATTACTTGGTCTCTTGTTCGCTAATTTAAATTTGGTTTGTGTTTCGGTACTTCTTAGTTCTCTGGGGTCTTTATTTACAAATTAAAGCAAAGACAAGGCGCGGAGGGATGAAGTCGCTGACTCTTGTAACTAGTATTTGGTTGCTCTGCAGCAAAACCAAGAAAAAACCTTTTCTTAATATTTAAGTCTTGTGACTTCAAAATAGCATTCATTGTATATACTGTATAGATTGTGTAGACAAAAGACATGAAATTGACGGGGTCCAAGGAAATTTTACATAATTTTTTTTTGTGGGCAGTGTATCTTCGGCATTAGACATTGGGTGAATTAATATTTAGCGAATGGCACTACAATACTCTTCATTTGCCGCTGGGAGCATGGTGGAGTGGCCATCAAATCCGACTTGTAATTGCTAATGGCCGCTTACATTTGTAAGGTCTAAATAATCGAAATAATTGAATAATGCGAACAATTAGTAAAAGCATTGATGCAAAATTGCATAAAGCAAACTTTTGTGTAACTTAACTTGAAAAACATACAAGAAAACACTAGAATTTGAAAGTTTGACTGAGTGACAATCGAATCCAACCACCTGACCACTGATGCCTTTGTAAGGTCTAAACAATTGAAAATATGCTGTGATGAGTTTGAATAACGCGGTATGCACATGATTTGACTTGTGCGACTACAAATTACTAATAGTTTTCAGTCTAAAAAAACAATACAATAAACAAACATATAACAATACTTGTATATGTATGTTCAAAATGCTTAAAAAAGGTCTAAGGTCTAGTCCTAACTTACATGTTTATTAAACCTTCTTCAAGCATTTTTTAGTATATAAAAGGTCTTAAGTCTAGTGTCAAGTAACCTGTTTAAAAGACCTTTTTTAAGCATTTTGGAAAGATGCCGCAATTTGCACATAAATATTTTTTTTGTGGAAAATATCGTCGAAGTTAGGCCAGACAACGGGTGTATTATCTGGCGAATGGCACTAGAATTCGCTTCATTTGCCACTGGAAGTATGGCTGAGCAACCATCGAATCCGGCGTGTAATTGCTAATAGCCGCATTGGCCGCTTGCCTTTGTAAGTCTAGCTAGATAATTGCATTGTACAGTAAGCTTAAGTAAATTCATTCTAATATGTTCAGAAAATAAATATAATATCTAAAATAGCTAATATAACATGCTTCAATATAAGTTGTAGAAGTGTTATATCTAAACGGAGCACAAGAAAATAACCCCTGAATACAAAAATATTCGATTATATTTATTTTTAGATGTTTGTATTGATTGTGTATATCAAATTGGCAGATTTTCATGAATTATGATAATGATATAACTAGACATGTAACAAAATTGCAAGCAAATATAGTCAAGCAAAAACTGTCAAGTGCGAATCAGACTTGCACACCGAGGGTTCCGGACACATTTTCACTTATTTCGGTTTAACTGGTCGGTAGAGTTAAGTTTGCCTGTGGTATCTATGGCGTCGCACTAAAATGATTTTTGGAGTTAAAAACAAAAACCTTGCAGATAGATATATGGCTATGATTTTCCTGCAATATTCATATTAAATTGTATAATTCAAACAAATATGAATTTTTGTTTTCCTAACTTTTTTCAACGTTTTCCTTATTACATCGAAATTATAAGCACAGTAAAAAAAAATCTGCAAATCAAGCTTCTTTCATATGACCTAGTTGGTACCCCACGTTTAATTTTTGACCACCATTAATTTCTTATTTTCCATAGAAAATATATGTATATTTTGGAATTTTTATTTGCAATACATTTGACCTGGCCATGTTTATAACTATTCCCAATTTAAAACTGGGATATACACTGTTATAGTTGGACATCGGACAGACTGACAGAGAGAGTCGCACCATAAGAATTCTCTTTTTACCTATCTGGTACTGACGACAGTACCCTGAAAAAAAAACAACTGTTAGATATTATAGCCTACATCAGGGGTTGGCAAACTTTTAAGACGTAAAGCCAGATGCCGGAAAAATATGGAAGCTCAAAAAGCCGCCGTTTTCTGTTTCAGGTTTATAAAATAAAAAAGTCCTATTAAAATTTAGTATACAGTGGTATACAAAATCTTAATAAGACTTTTTTAAGGGGAACTTGAAAAGCCGCAAGTGACCCTTGAAAGAGCCGCATGCGGCTCGCGAGCCTTGGTTTGTCGACTCCTGGCCTACGTCACTCCCACAGTCAAAATTAATCCAAATACAAAGTCATAAGTTAAATTCCATCAAGCTGGTTAGGCTGCAGAGCTTGCAAAAAAATAGAAATACATACTAGGGTGGAGCGAAACAGTCTAAAAATTTTAATTTTTTAATTTTTCAATCTCCTGTATCGTCAATCGATGTTCCTATATGAAAGCTTTATTCGTACAAAAAATAAAAAATCTACGACTTTATTTAGGGTTTGCGCACTAAGAAGATAGTTTACAAAAAATGACCTTACTAATTCTAGCTTGTGGGTGTACCCAAAAGTAATTTCGTCACTGTTTATCATTAACGTACTACTCATACTTTGTTAACTGTCTTATTTTATGTATAATCGTATCCTTCATAGCAGAACATCATTAATTAGTGCTAAAAACAGTTATATATCAAACGGTTTTCCGCGTAATATCTACTCACCAAGAAGCGAAATTTATTTACATTAAAACATGCCAAGAACACGGAAAAAAATTCAATGTCCTGTATTTGGTGACCCCTTAAACCTAAGTGATAAGAGAAACAGCTAAATCGACCTTTACAACGGTTTGTGTGCTTGTTACACGCAAATGAATTGTCACTTCGCCATTTGTTCTCCAGTCTCGACGGTAGTACAGCAGGCCCTAATAGTTTTTCTGGTAAAACAGGAAAAAAAGCTTGACAGGTGTCTTGACTTGAATGTAGAAACGGTTGAACCCATCCCCGTAGAATTACCGGATTTGGACACCGATTTGCTAAGCACCGATTAAAAATATATGTATCAGATGTGCTCCGCAATTTCTGCTGGTACAGTCTCATCGAACCTGGCTAACAAAAGGAAAATGGCACATTCGCGATGGTTGACTTTCGCAAACAGGGTTCCTCGTTTATATATTGGAACAGCTATACCAACAAAAATCTTAAAGGAGATTTAAGTTTAGACACTTTCATGAAAGTTACGCACTAATAACGTGGTTTGACATAAGGATAAAGTCGTCTTGCAAAGATGGTCGGATACTTGTTTTAGCATGGTGAAAAGATGTTTGTATTTGCTAGATGACATAAAAATATTCTCTTAAAAACTATTCAAAGAAATACCTTCTTTGTACACCCAGAAAATATGTTGCTTGCAATGCTAAAAGATGATGAGATGCAAGTACGTGAACTAGCCGTTCAGAAAGTTTTAAAGGCAAGAAGAAAATTCAAAGGAAATACAGCTCGTGAATTCAGAGTGCCAAATCTCAACCCTGATGCATCACGTTATTATCATCTAATAGATTGGACGAAAGACAATGAAATACAGCGACACCGAAATTTCAAACGTGTCTTCTGGGGGGGTATTTTACTTAAAGTTGAAATGTATCCTTACCATACTCAGGCGGTGAAAAGGTGCAAAAAACTCGTTACAGAAGCTTCATTATCTGTTTGTGGACCGGATGCTAGAGACGGTTTCATTCATACGAGGATAAAAACAAGACAAGAAATACCAGTTTTCGACAAGAAATCTCAATATTTTCGTCAAAAAGGCGGGCCTGAAACTCCTGATTTTAAACATTTAGATTAACATTGTTTTGGTTTTTAAGTACTTTTCATAGTTCTATATTACTTAGGGATATTTAAATAGTAATACTCTAATAAAATAGTAATATACAATAGTAAATAAAGTTCTGATTGTAAGCCGAAAAATTGACTTTTTTCTAAAATTCGAACCTAGTGCGCCACCCTTAGATATTGACCAATTTAGCTAAAATTTTATACACACATTTTCAGTCCTACAGAACATCAATTGACAATACAGGAAAGTTAAGATTAATTAAAAAATATATTCGCTCCACCCTAATACATACCCAAATATATACATTACATAAAATACATTACCCTCATCACGCAGTTAAGTACAAAATACACGCTACAAACGGCAGTACCTATGAAAATCCAGTGTTAGCACAGCCCTACTCCTAAGCAAAATGTACGCGGTGTTCGATCATTTTATATTGGTTACTAAGATAGAAAGACGGACATAAAATTATACTCATTTAAGTAAATAAAACAATTGAACGGATTATATCGCGTATATTATCTCATTTGAGTTCCCGACGTTATGAGATATGAAATACACGAAATGAGATAATATACGCGATATAATTCGTTCAATTGTTTTATTTAAATGAGTATAAATCGCGGAAACAGAAGAAAATATAATAAAATTATGGTGTTTTTAGTATTTGATGTTATAGCGGCAACAAAAATACATCATCTGTGAAAATTTCAACTGTCTAACATGGTTCATGAGATACAGCCTAGTGACAGACGGACGGACAGCGGAGTCTTATTAATAGGGTCCCGTCTTACCCTTCGGGCATGGAAAAACTAAAAATAAGTTATAACTTTTAAGTTCCTCCCTCCTGGAAAAAGTTATGTAATAAACTTTTAGAAATAAGTACAAAATACTACCTAGCTACATCATTACGGTAAAGTTCACCCTATTCAGATATTAGATTACCATTCACATAACTCTTCTAACAGAGGGTTCGCAACGCCTCTACGAAACTTAATGGATGAAGTGACAAACAAACAACAAGATAGACGAATAGATACTGAACTAGTGTTGCACGAAAGAAACTTGGGACATTTGTGTCGTATTCGACACAAAGTTAAGCTACTCAGATAAAACTTTTGATTACAGCATGTTGAGCAAAATGCGAATTGATCTGGTTCCTAAGAGGGTCTATATACTACAGTGGCGTGGCGGCCATAGAACTCGAGTCCCACCGAGTTCAGACCATTTTCAGACAGCTGACTACATCATTTTCAAAGAAAAAACGGGCCAAATTAGCTCCGGCGTCTCTATAGATAATGTTTGACGCCACGCCACTGATACTACATTTATACTATACTAGCGGCCACCCGCGACTTCGTCCGCCTTAAATTTGTTTATCAGGGATAAAAGATATTTTCCCAGGATAAAAAGAAGCTTATGTCTTTCCCCAAATTTCGATATTCTATTTACTAATTTAAATATGAAGCATATAACGAAGATTTCAAGCTCCTAGCGTATAAAATATTTACTATCCATACAAATTATTACCTCCTTTTTCGTCTCTAAAAGGGATGAAATTTGACTTACATTATAGCCTATGTACTATTCTTATATATAAGATGGAAAAGTTTCATAAAAATTCGTTTAGTGGTTTTTGAGATTAAGTGGAACGTACATACATACTTTCACGTTTCTAATATAGTAAGGATAAGGAAAAGTCTATGTAATAATGCCAAGTGCAAACAAGGAACACTTTAGTGTTTATTTTCTATAACTTTGCACTATACCAGCCCGAAACCTAATATGAACGTGAAAATCGCCCCGGCAAATGTAAACATGTTTCGCTTGGCTGAATAGAGAATGTTCAAGAATTCATCGAAATTTGCGTGAGGTAGGAGGCAGATTTACAGGTAAGTTTGTTACAATAATAAGACTAAAATATTTCATAGGCAAAATATTACAGATTAAATACAAATTATATGTTACGAAAGAATACCAAAACATAAAAATGAACCCTTTCAGAGTATCCACAAAACAAAAATAAGAAGACAAAAATGTAATTATAGATAAAACAACATAAACAACAAGCTCAAGTTTATTAAGCAGTTAAGTAGCTCAGAACAAATACTCAAAAGATAGGTAATTATTAACAAAACAGTTGTAAATAATATTGAGTCAGGGCTATTGTAGTCAACGCTCCCAGTTTAATTCAGACATTGGAATTACTTGGTCTCTTGTTCGCTAATTTAAATTTGGTTTGTGTTTCGGTACTTCTTAGTTCTCTGGGGTCTTTATTTACAAATTAAAGCAAAGACAAGGCGCGGAGGGATGAAGTCGCTGACTCTTGTAACTAGTATTTGGTTGCTCTGCAGCAAAACCAAGAAAAAACCTTTTCTTAATATTTAAGTCTTGTGACTTCAAAATAGCATTCATTGTATATACTGTATAGATTGTGTAGACAAACGGTTACTTGTGATTGAATTGAAGAAAGTGAATTATGCAGTATTTTTTTTACTTATTAGCTTTGTTTTTTTTAATGAGTTTAATTTTTTGATAAAAATGTAATTTATTTTACAGTTTTTAGTTAATCGTTACTTAAAAGTGTATCTCGTGACGATTCCAACAAGCCTAAAAACGGCTAAGATACATTATTTTATTATGAAGATCAATGAATCAATCAATCATTTATTGATTTGTATATAAGACATAGGTAAGTACAAAGGTGTTACGTTGATAATATGATCGCTATGCTTCCCCATGATATGGCATACATATGTAGAAATAGGTAGGTTAAAATATTAAATCAAATTACATTAAATTAAATAACATTAAATTAAGTTACATTAAATTAAATTGAATGACATGACATTAAATAAGGGCATGTATTCGGTGCCTACCTTCCGGCTGCACCATCAAATCAGATCAGTGGTACCATTCTTATCAGGAACATTTAAGTTTGCGAGTATGAAGTTGCTTAACTAACTTGATCGAGATATCTTATCGCCACCCGTAAATCATTTATCATTGAGGAGTTCCGATGGTATTCTGTGGTCTTCTTCATCAGTTCCACTTCAGCAATTTACACTTTCTGATTGCAAATGCTTCTTATGTTTCTTATAATACCAAAATCGCCACGTTTTCCTACTATATTTGAGGAGTTCTTTCGATTTCTTATAGATTCATCAGATTTTGACCAAAATTATATGAGACCAACTTGGAGATGCCTACTATGAAGAAAAAATAATTAAATCGGTATCTTCAAGCAATCGGTGAACATAAATAAAAAAAAATATTCAGACGAATTGAGAACCTGCTCTTTTTAGGAAGTCGGTTAAAAATAGGTAGAGCAAGGAGCAAGTAACGATCTTACTCGTATTGTGCATTTTGACTTTTATCTTTAATAACCATACTAATCCATACTAATATATTAATATTATAAATGCGAAAGTGTGTCTGTCTGACTGTCTGTCTATAAATTACCTTTTCACGCTCAAACGATTTGGATGAAATTTGGTATGGAGATAGTTTTAGTCCCGGGGAAGGATATAGGCTACTTTTTATCCCGAAAAAATACCCTTATCCGCAATAAACGAATTTAAGGCGTACGAAGTCGCGGGCAGAAGCTAGTCTTCCTTACTATAATGAATATGCCGTACTTACCTAGAGTTTAAACGTAAATTAAAACTGTTTTCCAACATAATCCATTTTATTCTATCAATGAATTCTGTGATAAATTAATACAAGAGAAATCATGTTCGTGATTAGGCTTGTGTCATCTCTACTATGTCTTTTTTTTGCATTCTATAGTAAATATTATTTAGTTAATAATGTGTTTTGCATATTTTTTTGTAATTTGACTTGCTTAATGTAACGTTTTTTTGTTGCTTGGCCAAATAAATGAATATGAATATAATATATCATCCTTATCCTTACTATATTAAAAACGTGAAAGTATGTATGTACGTTCCACTTAATCTCAAAAACTACTGGACGAATTTTTATGAAACTTTCCAGTTTTGTACCTTTTAAATGAGAATAGGACATAAGCTATAATTTATGTCAAATTCATCCCTTCCTGGGATGAAAAAGGGGGTGAAACTTAGTAAGCTATAAATTGTATCTCCACGCGGACGAAGTCGTGGGCAACAGCTACTACTATTATAAAGATGTAGAAATTAAATGTCTGTAAGTACATTGAAGATGTCTTGAAAAAAAAACCTTTGTGACTAACTATTTGGAGGTGACTGAAACGATTTTTTAAAATTTTATTTTAGTTTATTTGTATGTTTGTATGTGTCGTTGTTGCTTCATCACGCTAAATCGGCTAAACGGATTTCAACTATTTTTGGTACCCAGGTAGCTGGGTATCCACACATGGTTAAAGGATACTTTTTACCCGATTACGCTTACGAAAAAATATAGTTATCGACTTTTTCTCCTCCAGGAACGAAGTTCCAGGCACTTTCTAGTAAAAAAATAAAAAAAAATTTTGAAGTAATAATGCTGCGCACTGCAACTCCCAAAAATATAATTTACCTACTCTGTTTTAGTATACATACAACTCACGTACTAATTATAGTCTTCAGACATACAATGGAATGTCATTATAATGTTGAAGTTTGCAATTGTTAGAGGCGGTCATAATGCAGTTTGTGAAATGTTATCCTATCTTTAGTGTATGATACTTGTTATTTAAGGTCACCGAACTCGTTCCTGCATGGTGTGTGTTGCTTTTCGTTTCTTAATATAACACACATGTTTTTATTAGTAGGTATCTACTGGCTCAGAAACCACTCCATCCGGTTTCTTATGTTATGACTAAGAAAGGTATAAGTTATACCCATTAAAAATTAAACACTACAAACCTTAAATCGAGATTCTAAGTCAGGTAAAACAGTTGGGCGGTAACACGTCTTATATAAATCGTGCGCCATTTGTGACGTCACTTATGTTACAAGTGTATAGAGGAGTGAATATTGTACCAGCATTTTCTTAGTTTTGCCGTTAAAAAGTGCGTTTAAGTGTATACATTTCGTTTTCCTTCGTTAAACCGTAAAAAATATCAAGGTTTAATTTTCTTTTGGGTAAGAAAAAATAATAATTTTGCGTCGCAATGTCTAAGAGATAAATCTTTATTTAACCTCTTTAGGCTCAATTTGATATTCAAATGAATATAATAACAGAGTTCGAAAGGAAAAAATCAATATGACCAGTAAATTTGCAAGCAGGATTTGGACCTGCGAACTGTTCTTTAAGGCAGAAGTGCTCTGACCAAATGAGCTATCGCAACTTTAAGTACGTGGCTTGTAATTTTCGGAATCAATCTAGTTAGCACTAGTGGCATAACTGCGTATCGCGCTGCTTGGACGCTCACTATCGACGCGGCGATCATGCCTTGCTTGCCCGATCTAAGTGTGTGATACGCGTAGCAACATGGATTTCGAGCGATAGGATCGGCGCAACGTTCAAACGCACGCGATAATGCCACGGGACGAAGATGTGATCGGGCAAATGATACAAATGTGGACGCACCTTTAGCCATATTCCAAGACATGTGTATCACGCTACATCTCTGTCCCATCGCTTCTTCAGCAAGTACGAGTGTAAGGAATTTGATATTTCTACGTTTGATTAATACAGTAATTATGAAATATAAACGCATTGCCTCGGGTGGTCTTCCAGGTGCTTTCCGGTAGGTACGCGGTCTGCACTGGAGAACCTTTCTGCCCCAACGGCCGTCGGTTCTTCGAACTAGTGCCTTGCCCGTTGCCACTTCAGTTTACTTACCAAGTTTGCTATGTCGCACGACCTGGTTAGAGTTGCGGTGACTCATTGGATGCGGGTCGCCTCTATCCAGCCCATGTGGAAATTTATTGAGGAGGCCTGTGTCCAGCAGTGGACGTCCAGGCTGAAATGATGATGAAACGCATTGCATCTTCTTCTCATTGTACAAGTTCAGTACCTTAACGAAACAACAAACCGTGTGTGATTAACAGAGGGATCAATTTTCGAAACCATTGCGGCGTTTAAAGAGTGAACGTTCGAGGATTACGCCGTAATTCGTGTTAAATGTATCTCGTACGGACTCTCGACGGAGGCCGTTGGTAGATACTTTTAGTAGCGAGGCGTAATCGTGACGTCCGCCACACCTGCCATTATCGGTCATTTCTTAAGAGAACCGAACGTAGAAATCTTAGACATCATACAATCACTGAAAGAATATAGCAGTGTACCTAAGACTTTTCTAGATTTATTGGCAAAACAAACAAATAGTAAAATAGTCCTTTCTCGTTTTTTCTACCATTTCTTCATAAGAGATACGACTATTTTTCAGTGGCGTACACAGGGTTTATGACCAAAGTAAACAGTTTGTCTGTGCCTATATGGAGGTATGGTCGTTCAAGGCTTCGGGTTAAGCAATTTTTCTGTGTCTATGGTCTGGAGCCGTGGTCGTTCAGGGTTGGCAGTGTCTTTATGCCTACATGGACTGCACGCCACTGCTTATTTTTATTGAGCTACATAAATCGTGGGATTCCTAATGTAACGGCGCCCTTATCTTGCTAGTCCCATAAGAGAAATTAACATAGTTCCTTCTACTTTATATAAATCACGCACCAACTTACCTACTCCAACCCATTTTCAAGTTTAATTTGCCGATCGTACAGTTCGATTGCACTCTCGTGGAGTGGGGTATACGCATAAGTTGTTAAAACCTGATATTGTGGCCAAGTGGCTCTAAGGGTAAGGGTCCTAGAGGGCTCTCACGCCAATTATAGGGATTTACGGGGGCTTGTGGAGCCCTACAAAATTGATACATAATTTGAGCAACACATTTTTGAAATATATTGAAATAAAAAAATGTATTCAGGTGTTATATAAAACTAAAATGCCTTCTTGTTTTATAGATAAATTTAAACGCAAAAAAAAACGCATGGAATTACGAGGTTACATTTCGAAGATCATATTTTGAAGATTAAATTCTTTAAATAATGCTGTATAGCATTTGAATTGTGTGACTTCATGTGGTTATTTTGGTTCCCCTCCGTTAGCCCGAAAAACTTTCGTCCTAATTTCATTAGCCCTAATTTTGGTAACCCTAAAATCACAAACCCGAATTTTCATTCATCCTAATTAATGAATAGCCCTAATTTCAGGATCCCGAATTTTCATAATGCCTAATTTCATCATATCGAATTTTCACTAGCCCTAATTTGCACTTAGCCGATTTTTTTAGATTACTAATATTATAATACCTAATTATGTTAAAACCTACATTTTATTATACCTAATTATTTATAAACCTAAATATGCCTTTAATGGATAATTTCAAAAATTATTTCCATTCATTCATTACCACTCATTCATTTGCGCTCGCGCGCACGACGCTGCGGGAAAAGCAGCCCTATCGCCTTAGGTAACATGTGGCAGGCCCCCAAACTCACCTCCGCAGCTTCGGCTCGCACGGGCGGGCGCCTACCATTTGTTACAGCGGGCGACAGCTGCTCTCCCTCCGCGCCTCCGCTTTTGGAATAACACTCTAAAGGTAGGATAGACAAGACTACGTGGAGTCGGAATTGCCATAGACTCAGGATGTAAGTACATGGGAATCTTTTGACGCTCCGCTCGCTTCGCTCGCTCCGCTATACATTGTCACAATAGAAACCTAACCTAACCTACAGTTTTCGGGGTTCAGCCAATTCGATATTTGTCCAAATCCGTATTTTCTGTTTTAACGTAAAAATAGGTTTAATAATCTTTAGTACTCTTGACATTTAGTATCAGTAATGATTAGGTCTAATAATCATTAGGTTTGGTAATTATTATTAGTACAAATCATTATTAGAGTATTCGATTATTAGGTCTAACAACTAATTAGGGTATAAAAATTAGGTGATATGACATTAGGGCTAATGAAAATTAGAGCTAGCGTTGGTAGGTGTAATAATATTAGCACTTGCGTTATTAGGTCAAGTAGGGGAGTACCGGTTATTTTTACAACTTGTATTCTGCAAATACTGCAATGGACAATTAATCACTTTATAATAGATGCTTTATGTAGTCAATGCGCTTGAATCTCCACACAAACTTTCTTGATTACTATGAGAATTGCAAATTACAATGGCATAAGGTGATAACGAGATAAAATGTCTTGTATATGTCAAAATATGAGGGTAAAAAAGACATCGTTCAAAAAAAATTAAACAAAAAATTTCAGGAATTTTGAGTTGAAATATAATTTTTAACATAATTTATTCCATAGTATATGGAAAATTATTAAAAAATCTAGGTTTCTTGCGTGCATTTTTTACTAATACCAATCCGGTATTTTTTTGTTTCTAACCGAAATGCAATATCAATTTAGTTCCCACGACATCATATATTTATTGACAGATAATTGAGACCTATATACCTCATGCTGAAAATTAAATTTTGTATGTGGATATTCATTTGTCTAATGTCCCCATACAAATTATATTATTTATTAAAACCTGTCATACCCTGTACCATTACAGTTTGATTGTACTCGTATATATTTGAAATAAACTAAATTAAATTATGAAGACAAGGATTTTCCTTAAATGTGAAGACGTCAATCTAGAAAGTTGTAACTTTATTTTCCGAATGTATTACAACCATCGATTCTCGGTTAATTTATAGAAATCCCAGAACGGCATTTTATAATTACGCAAACGAATATTAAATAAAATACTCTACTCACACAGTTTAGAATGCTTGAGAGACCGGGGCGAATGTTCGATAGCAATTCGAGCGTTCGGCCGAGCTCACCACATTCGTCCCGGAGTTCAGTGAAGACGTCAGTTGAACAAAAACACAAGTCATCTGCAAAATGATACGTTTAAAAATACTAAAAATACTAGAATGCAGTTGAGAGAAGATATTTTTGAACGGACTAACCGTGTACGTAATATAAGATAAAAAACCGGCCAAGTGCGAGTCGGACTCGCGCATCAAGGGTTCCGTACAAACTTTCTCCTAACCTTACCTAACTGGCCGGCTAAGTTAAGTTTGCACCTGGTATCTATACTATTACATACAAATGGGGTGCAAACTTAACGCATCCGGATTGCTAAAAACTGATTTTTCGAAATAAAATATAAATATGTTGATTTTAGTCTATTTTTATTATTTGTTGTTATAGTGGCAACAGAAATATATCATCTGTGAAAATTTCAACTGTCTGGCTATCACGGTTCATGAGATAACAGCCTGGTCACAGACAGACAGACAGAACGTCTACCCTTGTAAAACGGGACCCTTTTACCCTTTGGGTATGGAGCCCTAAAAAGGGACATCTCAGTATAGTCTCAGTTAATTATGTCACCAGGCTTTTCCCGTTGTTTTGAACATAACAAACATAGCGTGCGTGTTTTTGAGGATATTTAGAATTTAAATCTTAACACATTGCATGTTTTTCACTTGAATCTACAATTAGGATGTCAATGTACATTAAGCTAAAATCCAACAATTTCACATTTGTTGATGATATCATGACGTTACAATTGTTGGATTATATACCTACCTATTCGTGCAACCAACTCTGAAAATAAAAACTTTGTGCGCGTAAATATTTTTTTAGAGTTCAGGCCAATATCGATCCATCGTATTTTAGACACTAGCACCGCACTTGACTACAAAAAACAGTGGATTGCACCGGTTGTCCATGCGGTGGTCTCGAGGTTAGAGGGAGTAGCACGCTACGTTAGTCAATATTTCTTTTTTTTTTTGGTACATCAATAGCTATTTTCGTATTAATTAATGTAGGTAATGAGTTTAACTGAAATAATCAACATAAATTATATAAGATGTAGAATTTTTTGTTGTTTATGGCCTCGTAAAAACTAAGTTGCATGATCGTGTATGCGTGAAAAATACATTTGTACGACCGTGGATATTCGAAATTTACGCCAAAGGCCAAATATCCACGGTAAATTTTAATCTTGAACCATAACAGTACTTTTCGTTTGTTTTCTAATGTTATTTAGTTTTGTTGGTATTTATAGTTTCTTTGATTACAGGGCATTCACGAATGGAGAGTGATATTTAACATGATGGGGACTTGATTTCTATCAAGGATTTTGATGATGGAGATGAATTTGCGCCATTTTCCTCATTTGATTGGCTTGAGATAATGGCCCCAGATTCACAAAATATTTTAGTGGTGTTCGATGTGAACTGAAATATGTCAACATACTGACCAAATCGCACCTCATTCAGAAGATGACACGAAACTTCTGGCGTCAATGGCAAACAGAAAATCTTAATACGCTATAACAAAGATATAAATGGCAAGTCGTTGTACCAACACCCTGTATTGGAAACTTGGTAATATTCAAGGTTGAGGCTATGCCCCCTACTAAATGGCTACTAGGAAGAGTCAAATATCTTTATCCTGGAGCAGATAATCTTGTCAGAGTAGTTACTGTTCAATGCAAGGGAGATCATGAACTTAAAAGACCTTTATCTAAGTTGATACTGCTTCCTAAAAATGATGAATGATGAAATAAACTAGTAACTAACCGTCTAGTGAGTGATATAAATTTGCATGTGAAGTGATATATAGTTGTAAGGACTAAAGTTTGTGTACAAAATTAATTACTCTTACTCAGATATGACTTGCATGTTCTATTTCAAGCATTCAAATAAAACGGTTAGTTTTAGCGGCCAGTATGTCTAATGTATTCATGCATCTAGAAGTAATGGATTAGGTTAGTTGCTATTACGCCAGCACCGAAAGTACATGTATTTTTCTTTGACTCTGCTTCCCTACACAAAAGTGAACCGTAACCACATCAACGGCAACTGTTACAGATACGTGCATCAACAGAACCTTGAATATTTTGGTCACAACCACACATTGAAAAGCATTAGCACCAGCATATTGGCCTGTGACATGCGGTGACACCTCTACGTCCATGAATGTAACAAATATTCCTATGATTATTCAACTATGTTGAATAAGTACTTAATTGAACTGATTAATTATCATAAAGTATATGGCTAATGCCGCAAGAAAACGTGGTGTATTGACATTATATACCTATTTCCCCGCAATGGTTTTGCACTGATGACCGCACATTTACAAATATTTCCTGACCGCCACGATCGTGCAGTTATCTTTAAAAATGAAAGAATATGAAAATATAAAAAATTGGTAATATAAGCCAATAATATATTAGATTAACTTAAAAATTTAAAGAATTTTCGTAAGACAAGTTTTTTGACCGGAAAGGGATACATGTTTCGGAAATACTGTCAAATTAAATGAAATAGCAGCTAAAACGAAACCACCTTTGCTAACATTTGTCATCTAAAATAAGCTACAGATTTACGAGTACCACATTAAAGCCGATTAGGTAGTCCTAAAATTATAATATGACACGTGAATGCTGAAATGTTCTGCATATTAATATTTGGACGTCATTTGCATACATGATTATGACTAGGAGGTGCCAACAACTTTGTTCGTGGAAAAGAAAATGGCATTATCCCAATTTTTTTCCAGTGTAGTTTTAGATTCAGTGACCTATAAATGTCCTTTACAATATTTTTTTGATCTTTAATGTACAGACATTTAATTTTTACAACTTTATGATTTATAATAGTAAAGATAACTTGGACCACGAGTGTAACTTATTTTTGATATTATTCATTTGTATACATTGGCAGTCGTAGTCAGAGGACAAACGGTACGTCTTTTTTAAATAAATGGAATGACTTTGTAGTATAATAATACATTTTTTTTAAACGCTCTCTCTCTGTGTCACACTAATCTGTAGGATGTTTTCGATGTCCGATTCAAGGTTATGAAACATACCAGAATCAAATCTGTTCTATTATTTGTACATTTAACAAATATTATATGATGATCACATGCTTTCAGTGTCTACTGAAATAAATGGCACTAGCCTTTTTATGTTACTTTTTACAAGTCCTTACCATTTTTTTCCATTTTTAGTCCAGAACTGAAACTCATTATCACAACACAACAAAACGGGGCTTAATCGCGTATAAATATGATTTTTTTATTTTACCTTTCGTTGGTAATTCTTCGATGTTTCGGACGTCGCGTTACGTCCATGGTCTCGAAGGAAACTGGAGTGGCGAAATCAACGTCTTCTAGCCGCGCGAGTTTTTCGATCTACCCGCGCTTGATGTTTATTATTAGGTTGAACACAACGGTCGTCACTAGACCGACACACTACACTCACGACGTCAGGCGATTTTTCAGATGTTATATGATGTTGCTTACATTTACTAATTACTGGATTCCACGAAGATGAAAGCTTGAAACCATCTTCCTGGTTGAAATTTCGGTGTTTCTTGATTTCAATTGCTTCACGCACGATTCTACTGTAGTAATTACGTTCCGTAGAAAGAATCTTGGGATTATGAAGCTCAATCCAGTGGTTTGGTCCCGCTTCTAATAAATGTTCGGCAATAGCGGACTTATTCACCTGGCGGTTCTTAACAGCCGCGATATGTTCCTTGACTCTTTCAGCAATAGTGCGCTTCGTCTGTCCAATATAAGAACTCCCGCAACTGCAATCGATCTTGTAAACGCCCGGTGATTGGAAATTAGAAAGAACAGAACAGAAACTACGGCTCCATCGAGTAAAAAATAATAATAATTTCCCAGCTTTTCTCTTTTCTGTTGCTCTTCGCAATTTTTCCAACGCAAACGTATTGAAGTATTTCACGTATTTCGCCGAATTTTGGTTTGATAGGGGTCCTAACAGTGTTTCGAGACAACCGGTATTCGTAGTGACGAACAATGTCGGACTCGCAGTGAACGGCAGGCTACTCATGCGCATTTAAAAGTAGTTTTTTCCACAGAGCCTTCGCTGGTGCACGCGACGACAGAAACCGCTTTAACGATTAAAGTTTTCGAATAAAACTTTAAATTAGTGTGTGCGCATGTTAACTGGATTTTATTGATTAAAAACAAAAGGTGAGCAACTTTTTTATTTATTATTCGTTTGTTTTAGTTACATATTTTAACTTTATTAGCGTAGCTCGTAACGGAACAGTCTTCCAACGAACAACATGTAGTAAAATAATTTCAATTAATTTTAAATTAAAATTTTGCGTGTTAATTCATTGTGGTAGTCTCTGGGAGTGGCTTTTTGACAGTAGTCAGCGTGTCCGTATGAAAATAATAATATATGACGCTAATAGATCTCTTTTTAGTTACACCAAAAATATCTCTACTACTATAAATACATAAAAAAAACTACTCTCTACTATTATCCATACTAAAATTATAAATGCGAATGTGTGTCTGTCTGTCTGTTACCTCTTCACGCTTAAACCGCTGAACCGATTTGGATGAAATTTGGTATGAAGATAGGTTGATTCCCGGGGAAGGGCATAAGCTACTTTTTATCCCGGTAAAATACCCTTATCCGCGATAAGCGAATTTCGGACGGACGAAGTCGCGGGCAGAAGCTAGTAAAGATATAAAAAATAAATGTCTGTACATCGATGATATTTTCAAAAGAGTAAATGATATGGACTATTTGAAGATCACTTAATTGAAAAAAACGTTTTGCGGATTGGTTATGCCTGTAAGTGTTGTTGTGGCTTCGTCGCGACGAAACGTCTTACAAGATTTTAATTATTTTTGGTGCACGGGTTGCTAAATATCCACAGATAGTTGTAAAATACTTTTTAGCCGACTACGCTGATAAAAAAGAGGCTTATAATTTTTTTCTCTTTCGCTGACGAACCTTCTAGTATCAAATAAGAACAATACAATTATTTTCTTTTTTGTGCTTGATTTTAATTTCTATGGGCTGCTAATAATACTATAAATAAGTTTGTTAGTTTGTTGCGTCTCAACACAATGGCTGGCGCCATTAATATTCAAAGCAATCCCGCACCGTCGCTGGATCTGATTAGCTTTGTGGGTTTATGAATACCAGAGCAGAGATTCCTACATAGCTACCCGTTAGTTATCAGCACATGTGATGTATATAATGTTTATAACAGCGGACTAACTGGCTTGGCTTCCATGGAAGCTTCTAAAGGCTTTCCACTTTTTTTTGTACGAGCGCGTCTATGGAATTTTTTGCTTTATATTGTCACTCAGTTGTACTCGTAGATTCAACATTATGATTAATTATTTACTGCCATCTTACTGAGACTATTTACTTGAGTTAATACTGAACCAGTGAGTGAGGGCTTGCAATTCAGGAATTGCTTAGTATGACCAATATCGAAAATTCCGGAATTTCCGATACTGGCCATAAAAATCAATTCCAGAATTGGAAGCCCTACAAATGAGACAAGTAATAGTATTACCGATCATAAAACTCACGACAGAAAGACATCTAGAAAAAAACAGATTATTTTCAAAAGGTTGAAACCATTTTCTCAAAAACTTCAAACTTTTAAATTAAATCGATATCGCGTCATCCTTTCCAGAACTACAATGCCACAGACATAGAGACACTCAGATACCCAGACTTAAAGATGTACCCGTTTAATTTATAAAGGTAAAATGTAAGACGTGATACAAGATATAAGTGCGTACTCCCACCTGAAAGGCTGGCAACGCACTTGTGACTCCTCTGGTGATGCAGTGGAGTGGCGGTGATAGACCATCAGGCGACCCGTCTGCTCGTTTGCCTCCTATGTCATAAAAAAAAATCCGAGTCTACTCACAATTGTGATCAAATTTTATTATGAAGACCAACTACGAAATCATTACAAACATTTGGATCTCCCATACTATTCTAAGGTAGTCGGTTAGCTTCAAGTTTTGTATGAAGTAGCTGATTTTATTTGTGCATTTTCGATATTGGTCTCATACTAAAAGTTGATCGTCGTTGTGAGTAGCCTCGGAAACTAACATTTTGTATCACGCTTAAGATTTCACCTTTATAAATTGAGCGGATGTATCTTTGTGTCTGTGTATTACTGTGTCTGTCTTATCATCATAGCTTTTAAATGGATGAAGCGATTTTAGCTTCGTTTTTTTATGTTGGAAAGGCGACTTTTTCGAAAGTATTCTCATTTATCGATAAAGAAAATCGATGCAGCCGCTATTAGAGATATCGGACTAAGTAAAGGCAAGGTAGTTTGGCGTTATTGCTTCCATGAATAGCTATTACTCGTATTGCACAGAAATATTATTAGCGGGATTATCATTAACGACACAATGAATAGGGTTGGTTAGCCATTCAAACGGGGAAATTCGAATGGAGAGGGATTACAGACATAATTTTACCCTGAGGGGAAATTTCACACGCAAATGGAACAAACCCGACCATGTGGCGCACACATTTTAAATTGAACCCCATTCGACAACCACAATACTGTTTTTTTGTCTGTATGTAGATACACACGTCAAATTATAACACCATTGTTTTTCTTTAGAATAAGTTGTCCCACATTTTTTAAACTGACGTAATTTAAAGTATGTCATTATCAAATTACTGTAATAAATATATTAGAGTACTAGAGAGTGCCCACAACTTCGTCAGTGAAGGAGAAACTTATAACCCTCTTTTTTTTCTTGAGCTTAGTCGGATAAAAAGTATCCTGTGACTATCTGTGGATGACCTACCCGTGTACTAAAAAAATTTTAATCTGTGTAACCGTTTTGGCGTGTTAGTCATAGTCAGTACAATAAAAATCGATTCAGTTACCTACAAATAGTCCGTTTCAATTATATCTTATTACATATCTTCAATGAACGGACATTTTATTATTAGAACTTTTATCATATTACTAGTGTCTGCCCGCGACTTCGTCCGCCTTAAATTCGTTTATCGCGGAGAAGGGTGTTTTTCTGGGATAAAAAGTAGCCTATGTCCTTCTCCGGGACTCAAACTATCTCCATACCAAATTCCATGCAAATCGGTTCAGCGGTTTAAGTGTGAAGAGGTAACAGACAGACAGAGAGACAGACAGACACACTTTCGCATTTATAATATTAGTATGGATACATGAAACCGCTATATTCTTACCAAGCACATTGGATTTAAGTAGATAAATGGCTATTTAAGGTACCTGAGTTTTTTCTAGTATTAGACGGTTATAAACATAGGCATTATTTATTGGCAATTAAATTAATTTACAAGTCACATTTTCATAATTTACAAGAAGATATTTCATAATTCGTAGATAAATTTCAATAGGTACATTATGATGGTGCCTTAGATTGCCTATCTTTATCCCTAAGATAGATAAATCCTTATAACGTAGAACGACGTATAATAATTACTGATATTTGTAATAATTAATCAAAAGTAAAGCTTCTACGTACGCAATTCATACACGACTATTTACAATAATAAAATAGCGGCGTTTTCCGTGAGCGGAAAAAATAGGACAAGCTTAAAATTATTCAAGCTATATTATATGAATATATTATAATCACAACATTATAATAAACTAGAAGGTGCAACTTCGTCGGCGGAGCAGAAAAAATACTAACCCACTTTTTTCTTCAGCGTAGTCAAGTAAAAAGTATCTTACAACCATCTGTGGATGCCCAACTGCCCGTTTACCAAAAATAGTTGAAATCCATTTAGCCGCTTTGGCGTGATGAAGCCATAATGACACATACTAACATACCAAAAATCCGATTCAGTTACTCTCAAATAGTCCGTTTTACTTTTTAGGGTTGCGTGGCCAAAATGGCTAAAACGGAACCGTTATAGTTTCGTCATGTCCGTCCGTCCGTCCGTCGTCCGTCCGTCCATCCGTCCGTATGTCACAGGCATTTAACCCAAAAACTACAAGATGTATACTGGTATTATTATAATGAAATTTGGAGCACAGGTGTTTTGTATAAGCCGCTACTTAGTTTGATAGTTAAATAAAAATAAGATATATTTCTACTGCACACCATGCATGTAACCGAAACTGAAAGAAAGCTTATTTTTCAGCAAATATCATTCTGTGGCACATTTTTCGACAGTACTTTTAAAAAGACCTTGAGATTTTTAAAAAACATTTTTGATTCTGTGAAGTGTGTTAAGTAAATAAAATTCAGTTTGGAATATCTTCTATACTATTATAAAGTTGTAAAAATTAAATGTTTGTATGTGTCGTTGTGCCTTCATCACGCTAAATCGGCTAAACGGACTTGAACTTTTTTTGGTACACGGGTAGTTGCTGGTGCTTTCTTGTACCAAATAAATCTTTAGAAGTTTTCCCCTTTTCCTACTAAATTAAATAAAAATACTCTTTACTTAAACCGAATTCATTACACTGGACAAACTTTATACACCTTCGCGATACTAAGTTCGGGTTAGACCGGTCCTTTATTACTTCTGGGTTTGCAACTCGCTCGCCGAGATTTCATGCACTAACCTTTAGGTAAACAGGAAAAAAACATTTTTATTCGTTTGAAACAAGTTTTTAATTGCAAATATTATGCGTTTTTATACTTCGACAAGGAAAGGTTAAAGTAACATACTTATTAGTGACTGTCGCAATGTGCGTCATACTATTTAGTGACCTCAAATGCGAGCCTATATCTTAAAGCATTAAATAACTGGATATGGTAAGCAGGCATCATTACCGTTAAAAGAATTAAAATAATTATAGTACAGCACACATTAGTATTTTTCCCCTCACTAGCTCGGAAAGCCGTTTTTTATGATTTAAAGTGGGTAAAAACGCATTTTATCCACTAGTGGGGAAAGTAATTTGACCTTGGAGCGTGTTTAAATTGGTATTTAGCTTCATCTAATGATTTTAACTCATAAACCTTAAAATTCCATAAGAAACATTCGTTTTTAGGGTCCGTAGCCAAAATGGCAACAACGGAACCCTTATAGATTCGTCATGTCTGTCTGTCCGTCCGTATGTCACAGGCATTTTACTCAAAAACTATAAGCTGTACATTAATACAATTTGGAGCATAGGTGTCGTGTGTAAACGGCTACTTAGTTTGATAGTTAAATAAAAAATATATATATTTCTAAGGGGTGCCCATACATGTAACTGAAACTGAAAAAAATGTTTTTTATCAAATATAAATGCGTGGTGTATAGTAACATGGGGGAACTCGACAGATACCAATGATGTATTTCTAATTCAAAAGAGTTGTATAAGAGCGATATTTGGACTCAAAAGACATGAATCATATCGAACATATTTCATTAAACATGGCATTCTAACAATACACAGTCTCTATATTTTGGAGGTTTGCTTGTCGTACGTAAACACAAACACTTATTTCAAGAAGTTCAGGCAATATCCTCACGGGCTGTACGACAGCAATATATGTATAAA
This sequence comes from Hedya salicella, assembly GCA_905404275.2. Taxonomy (NCBI): domain Eukaryota; kingdom Metazoa; phylum Arthropoda; class Insecta; order Lepidoptera; family Tortricidae; genus Hedya; species Hedya salicella. The sequence continues at coordinate 16,253,054 of FR990105.1, forward strand.
CTATACAAGGCTCGTGCTCGTCTCAAAATTGTATCAAAGAATTGCTATATTATGTGTATTGACATTTTTAATAAATTACCTGACATTTTTAAAACAATTACTGAACAAAAATTTAAACTAAATGTAAAATCAAGGCTTTTGTTCAAGTTTTTTTATAGTTTAAAAGAGTACATGGAATTGAATTAACTTAATTGCGACATTGCTAATATTCTTGTATGATTTGATAAATATTGACATTTATAAACATATTAATATTCTACTTTTTGGCTCAAGGCACTGGTTCAAGTCCAGTATCGTCGAAAAAATTTTTTCATTTGTTTCTGATCTTTGTTTATAATATTAATATTCTTTTTAATTTAAGTTTCTGCAATGTATTTTATTGTATAAATTTTAGCGTGTACGCCTGTATAGGTAGGGTTCAGAATGACTAGTTTTATGTGCTACTTTATTTGCTAATGTAATATTATGTAACTGAATTCCATACGCGATAAATGCATTCATTCATTCATTCATTCGGAGCGAATGTTTCGAAAAATATTTAGTTAATCAAAACAAATTTATAGGAATCTCAAAGTGTTTTTAAAAGAACTATCGAAATACCCACGCATTTATATTTGGTAAAAAACATTTACACCCCTTAGAAATATATATATTTTTTATTTAACTATCAAACTAAGTAGCCGTTTACACACGACACCTATGCTCCAAATTGTATTAATGTACAGCTTATAGTTTTTGAGTAAAATGCCTGTGACATACCGACGGACAGACAGACATGACGAATCTATAAGGGTTCCGTTGTTGCCATTTTGGCTACGGACCCTAAAAACGAATGTTTCTTATGGAATTTTAAGATTTATGACTTAAAATCATTAGATGAAGCTAAATACCAATTTAAACACGCTCCAAGGTCAAATTACTTTCCCCACTAGTGGATAAAATGCGTTTTTACCCACTTTAAATCATAAAAAACGGCTTTCCGAGCTAGTGAGGGGAAAAATACTAATGTGTGCTGTACTTTACAAAACTTTTCTATTGATGATGAATCGAATTAACCTGCTGATGATTATAAATTATAATGTGTAAAAATATAGACTTATTTTTTATGAACTGTTTTTTTCCATGTTGCACAAAGTGCAACACAGTGGCACACGGGTAACGATTGCATAATAGTTATTTGTTATACAAGGGTGCAAAGTTGTATTTTACTTCTCGTGTGTTGAAACACTCGCTACGCTCAGGATTCTATTTTAGAACCACTCGCTTCGCTAGTGGTTCAACTATAGAATCCTGTCGCTTGCTCTTGTTTCAATTCCACACTCACAGGTAAAATACAACTTTGCACCCTTGTATAACAAATAACTATTATGCAATCGTTATATTGTATTCAATGCTTTTTCTACGAGTAACCCATAAACTACCATAAATGAAACGCAGCTTTAAAAATAATTCCAAAAACACTGCGTTATTTTTTCGAAATTCATTATAGTTCTGCGCGTAGTTGTATAATATTTCACTATATAGAGTATAGAGTGATGTTCCAATTTGACCATATATTTTTATAACAGAGGGGTTACTTTACACGGCAGGTGACTGTACTTCGGCTTGTTTAATGCCCTTAGGTTTACGTGTACAAAAACACTATAGGCCCTTATTAGCACTTAGTATAGCACTGGTCGTATGAGCATAACTATTTGTCAAGCGACAAATAAAATATATAATAATTATCCCCTTGCAGAATTTGCCTTAAAAAAAATTTTTGGGATTTTTTACAAGGAAAATAAGAACAATAAGCATGTTTTAACAATAAATTCTTCAGTTATTGCCAATTAATTATTTCGCTAATTGAGGAATGTATCGAAACCAATGTTAATGTAGCAATCTAAAGGCAGTACATAGAAACTTTGTGTTTTCATGTCATCCTCTCAGAAAACTTCATTTTTTCTTTGAATCAATGTTCATAAATAGGTGACCTTGTTGATATTGTAAACTCTATATGCACCAAGTTAAGTAGGTACTTGGGTCAACGCATATAAAAACTTACCCCCACTTTTTTCATTTTATGTAATTTTTACTTAGAACTGCATGTTCTTTTGATACTAATACGATATAAAAATGCTTAAAAATGATCATTTTTAGATAGCCTTTTCCGTTATAGGCGTTTAGCCTAAATAGAAAGAAAAAAGAGCATCTATCATGTTAAGATCTAAAGATTAAGGTTTCGATAAAATTTCCAAAATTCAAAATTGTGTGTACGGTTTTTGTAGTACAGACTATAGTATCTATTTAAATCTAGCACATCTGGACACTTGACTTGTAATGTTGTGGCACAGATAATAATGTGGCGCAAGCGAGATCAAGAAGAGTGAAAGTAATCGTGTCGTCACATCAAGTTGATGTAATCAAGACTAACCGAATCACTGTGCCATAACTGAGATGAATATAATAACAGTTTCCAGGCATCTTCCGTAGAATCAAATTAAGATTTATTTACGTTATGCTAGAAAAAAAACATGTGCAAAAAAGTCGACAAATAATAATTAAACTATAATTACATCTTTGAATAATTGAACTATAAGTAAAAGTACATCATACGATACGACTGACAAAAAGCAAACTGGTATTATTATAATATACCTTTTAATCAGACTTGCTTTTAGCATTTAGACAAACGATATACTCCAAAACTTTTAAAGATCATTCAAAATCACCTTAGCTGAAAGACACTGCGGCGGGCCGCATATGGCGACTGTATGTATGGATAGTGCGATAGATTAATGACAAAACATCACTTTCTGACAAGTAATATAATGCGAGAGTGATGGATGCATTCTCATTTATTTCTTTATCCTTCCACAATAACACGACCATCAATAGGCCGCTGGCCGGACTGGAAAATCATCCCACGATCTCCAAGACCTCCTGTTTGAGTTCATTGCCATTATGGGTTACAAAAACTATATATAAAAGTATTTTTGCGGCGGTATCGCTTTCTATGAGATTCTTTCTGAGCTCAATGTTGATAAGGCTATCAATATGCAGGCGCATCGCACGAACTCAATTATTGAAGCCTATATACGTACATACAAAGTTTTATTGTGTATTATTTTTCTTAATTTTTTGACAAACTAATAAAAGACTATGCGTTCTTAAATATATTTCTATTGTTCCAGACAAGATGGGGTATACGGGCACAACATTCTTGCTTTTGACCATAGCATCACAAGTTTTTACGGTAAGTTTGTAATTTTCAAAGGAGAACACATGCTTGCAATATGTGCATAGGTACGTATTAGTTTAACTAAGAAAGTCTAGTAAGTATCTTTCTTGACTCTGTTAAAAGATAATTAACTGCGAAGAGCCAGGAGCAACTTTCATGAACGAAATTGTAATTTAGTGAACGAAAGCCTGATACGATAGTCTCAGTCTATACCTATTTCTTGCATCGCTTCAAGGGGTCTATTTACTTAATAACTACTTGTTACTTCACATTTTGGATCCTCAAAATACAAGCCTCGCCTATTTTGAAGGTCTTTTGATGGGTTGTACAAATTTGAAAAATAAAAAAACGAAAAATTCTTAGGAGACTTCACCACACGAAAGAGTATAATAAAAAAGGGCTAAACCGTTATCAACCACAATATTTATTACTTACGAGTTACTAAGCAGGTCAGCATTTTTAACTCTTCATTTATAAAAATCATGTCAAGGTTTTAGTGACATTTTTGATGATTCTAATGTTCTCTATTTAACCATAATCATAGACAATAAAAATAAACCTAACCCAATTTGATACTGTAAGGAATTTTTAACTGAATTCTATTTAAGGTTGTTACGGCGGTGTGATATTAATTTAGCATATTAAGTTTTACGGAGAGCCGATCTTTTACGCAACGCTTCCTTAGTCCAAGAGTGTGTTTATAAATAAGATCTTATCATGTTTTATTTTTATTTATTTTATTTAAACTTTATTGCACAAAACAAAAGTAAGTACAAATAGCGAAATTAATGCCAAAAGGCATTCTCTACCATGTTTTCTGTAGATATCTTACTAATATTATAAATATGATAGCTTTTCAATGTGTTTACATTACTAAATATGTAGGTATAATAATTATGTCTGAATATTAGGATGTTTCGATATTTGTTAGTCGATAACCCATTAACCGTCAAATAGGTTTTGATGCAACTTGGCACACATACCTACAGATATACTTTATTTCGGGTAATGCGGGCATAACCGCGTCTAAGTGCTAGTTTTAGTAAGAAATACACGTGTTGTGCGCCTCCTAAGTCATATTACCGAACTTCTCCAATAATATATAACATTTCTGGGTAATGCAGAGCTCAAGCTATGTACATTATTCGCTGCACTGCATTGAGCGGCGGCGTCGAATATTGTGTAATATTTTCAAGTAACTGCTATACTCGTAACTCATATTTAAAGACGAACATGATTGCAAACGAGCTAGGCGCTTCAGCTCTGTGGGAAACGAAACTGCGCTCAGGTGCCGGTCTAAGTTCTCTTTAACAATAAAGCGTTATCAAAATTCGATTTTGAAATTGGAACGATTTATTCTTGATGTTAAAGAGCATTGTTTAGTTTAAGTGAAAAGTAATTGGGCTTTTCGGCACTTGGATGTTTTGACCACTAGACATTTTGGCAACAGGGTATTGTGTCTTGGACGTTTTGAAACTTGGAACAATAAGTGTTTGCAAAAGATAGTAATTTTCGGGTACTCAAAACCTTATGAACAATAATCATTGTTTTAATCTGCCTTGTACCTTTATTGTAAGGTATATCTTGAAACTTGGGTTTGCCCGCGACTTCGAATATTTTTTTAAGTTTCGAGAATCGTTTTTATTTTCGGAATAAAAAAAAAACATGTCTCTATCCTAAATTACGTCGATCCGTTGCTCATTCGCTGCATGTATTTGTTGGTTTTAAACAAAATTCATGAAACAACAAATCAACAAATTCACTTTATTTTTTAAATTTGGATAAGGATGCCGTACTCACCATACCTATTTTTATGGATTTAAGCTGTTACAAACTTGTGAAAGGAAGATAATATAAGAAAAAAAAATCCTTTAGCCGCTCTTTCGGTTGTATAAGTATTTGAAACAGCGGAATTCTTTCAAATATTTCCATTTTAGACTTTCGAGTTCACGCCCTCGAAAAAAAATTGAAGGATTTTAAAAGTTTGAAGTTTCCTTTAACGATATCATTTGTAATGATTTTTTTTTCTTAATATTTGGATGGAGTACTAGAAGCTTGAAAAACATTATGCACTACGGTGCGATGATTTAAACAATTAAAACAAATGCAATCACTTGTTTGTGATTTTGGTCACACAATCTCTTCAAATATTTGTATATATTTGATACATAGGTCCTACCTATATTAATGAAAATCCAATTTTATCAATTAAGTTTAATTGTAAGCACCTCATTGTCATGGTTATGACGACGTACGAGTCACTTAATAAAACTACAGTTTTAAACGATATAAAGTAAAAGAAAAGATAATATAGGTTCATTTCTCGTCAGTATGTTAACAGCTTAGAATTAACTAGTATGTCACCCTGTATGTATATCACCCTAATTAAAGCCGGTACCCCAAGATACAGGCTTAGCCTAGTTTGGGGGCCCCTGTTATTTCTTTGAATACGTGTGTAAATGCCTGCCTTCAGTAGCGTAGTGGACAACTAGTACCTACGAGTAATTATTATAACAGTAATGCATCAGATGCTACCGTCGTCAAGCGAAATTCTATTGTTCTAATGCTGTCACTAAATGTAAGTCTGAGATTAATAAATATTATTATTATTATATAGCTAAATCATTATCATTTTTCTAAGTAGCTGTCACTATGGCCTCAGTTACGATACAGAATAACAATAAGAAAAAGTTGATCCACCCACAGAGGTTTTGTAATGTATATTGTACAGGAGCATTGTCAAACCGTCTGTGCATAAAAAAAATTACATCTCATGGAAGAAATACATGTTTTTCCTTATCAAATAACAAAGGCGGCAGACATTTCAAGTATGTGATACTTAAAATCAATGAATAATTCATAATATGTTTTGTTACTCATTTTATTCATGTTTAGAATATGTTACTGGTAATTTCAATTTGTATATACAGGATACACAATACATATACCTATACAGTAGGTATTTAAATAAATAACACTATTCCGTGTAAAATGTAATGTAACTTATACGTCTTAAGGCAGTTTTATGTAGAAATTGAGATAATTTCTATAAGCCAATGTATAATAGCCATTTATATAAAAATAATGGCAATATTGCTAAGCATAAAAAAACATTAGAAAATCATAAACATTAAGAAGATTTCTTTCTAGTACGATGGTAGGAGAGACTAGGATGGTAGACTAATTTTGAGTTAAGCCTGTATACTTTTGGTGTTTCCATCTATACAGACGAAAAACTCATGAAAATGACGAGTTATCTGATTAGTTTACTTACCCCTATAGTCAACCATCCCTGGCCTCCCTTATACTTAGTACTAATAAGTATAAGAAAATTAGAATAAACATTAGATTAAGTATTTCCCCTATTAATTATTTGACGACCGGTTTGGCTCAGTGGGAGTGACGTTGCCTGCTGCTGAGGTCCTGGGTTCAAATCCCGGTAAGGGCAAATATTTCTGTGATAAGCATAAATATAAGTAACATATCTATGAAATTTATCGTCGTCTAGTTCATAACACAAGCCTTACTGAGCTTACCATCAGACTAGTTTGATTTGTGTAAAATTGTCCCGTAATATTTATTTATTTATTTATTTAATGGATACCGTAAACTCGTCGGAAGCAGAGAGTGTTATATTTACGCATTACGCCCTTGAATTCATTACATACCTATTACCTACCTATGTATATATAATCCGTAGTCAGTTCATTAAGAGGCCCTCTATGCTAGACCAGAGCAGGAAATGCGTCATTGATTGGATCATATAATGTGGAAATACCGGTATAATTACTTACATCGAAGTAATCATCATAAAGTATGTATGGAATAGTACGAAATCATCAATTAATTAATTTTAATGCTTGTATTTAACATTCTTTAAATAAATTAGAACAGTGTGTGTTAAACTATACCTGCGGGCCTATGATGATCGCGTTTATCACGCGACAAATGATATGATAACGCGCCTGTCACTCTCGCACTCACATACGTGTCAGAAGGTGACGGCCGCTATGTCATTTATTTATCGCGTGACAAACGCAACCATCACAGGCCCGCTGGAAGAGATAATTTATGAAGTGTCTCTTATTACGCAGGTAGTATTCCTAGCTAGAAGCACACTGATAAAATAACTTACTTGGAAATATTTTCAGCGTTATTCCTCTGATATTTAGCAAATCATTGCCTTATTGCATTTATTACTATCATAAAAATCATACGGCTAATATAATATCAATACCTATAGACTTAAACACCTAAACATAAACATAGGAGGCTGCGAGGCAGCGGTCCATGCACTTAGAACCCATATTACAAAAACCTCTAGGTGTTAAAGGTAGATGTCCAAAATGCATTCAATAGTGTCGATAGAGCTGCCCTCCTGGCACAGACACGTGAAAAGCTACCTCAAATTTACAATTTTATTTGGCAATATTATAGCAACCCCACAAAATTACTTTTTAAAGAAAACCATCTTTCCTCGGCTGTAGGCTGCCAACAGGGCGACCCGTCCCAAACTTAATGTCTGGTATCTAGATGATGGTACCCTGGGAGGTGATGTGAGCGAAGTTCTGGAAGACCTTCGCGTTCTTATAAAGGAATTCCGCAGTATCGGACTAGAACTGAACCTTTCCAAGTGTGAACTTTTCTTTTCTGATTTATTTAAAGACAAAGAACTCGCCCAATCCAAATTCCGCCTACTTGCTCCGCATATTAAAATTACAGAGAAAAGCTCACTTCACCTCCAGGTACGGGATAATCTGTATCAAACGGCAACCAGCCTTTCGGAGCGCGCTCGTCTACTTGCCGTTGCTGAGTGGGAATCGGGGCAGTGGCTCCAAGCTCTGCCATCATCGCCTATTGGGACGCTTTTGGACAACTCCACATTCCGCCTTTCCATCGCTCTTCGCCTGGGAGTGTCCTGCGTTGCCTCACACCGCTGCCGCTGCGGGGACCGAGTCAACCGGCAGGGTCACCACGGGCTATCCTGCGGTGCGTGCTCCTCGTCATGCCAACCTGAACGGCGTCATCCGTCGGGCCCTAGCCAGCGCAGGAGCACCGGCTATTTTGGAACCGACCGGCCTTGCCCGCGATGATGGCAAAAGACCCGACGGCATTACCCTCGTGCCGTGGAAGATGGGACGACCGTTGGTTTAGGACGCAACTTGTGCCGATACTCTGGCTCCGTACCATCTACGTGGCACTGCAGTGAAGGCAGGCTCTGCCGCCAATTCAGCCGAGCTCAAGTACGCAGCCATAAGTAGTGGCTACCTATTTGAGCCATTTGGGGTCGAGACCCTGGGACCCTGGGGGGAAAGCGCCCACAGAGTTTTCAGGGAATGCTCCAAAAGACTCGTGGACGCGACTCGTGACCAGAGGGCTGGATCATATCTGGCACAGCGGATCAGCATTGCCATACAACGTGGCAATGCTGCCAGCCTTCTGGGCACGATACCAACGGATAGCGATTTGGGGCAGATTTTTAATCTTTAATGTTTATTTTTCAAGTTTAGTTTTAGTTTTTTAGTCTATTTCTAGTTAGATTAAGATTTGTATTTCCTGATTCTTAGTTTAAAGTAGAACACCTAAATATATCGATTTCTGAGGTGAATCTAGAAATAATTTGTAACTAGAATACGAGTAAGATAACTATTTGTAACTGCACAATAAGTTATATAGCATGTTTTTATTTGGTAGAAGCTGAGATATTCTCCTACAAATAACTAGAAATATGTCTGGCACGGCGGTAGTAAAGCCACAGCTAAGATATTCACGAAAGTGGTCGTTACTACAGTTTTAAGCAATAATGAGACCACAAATGTCATGGTAAATAATAAAATACCTGATGAAATTTATTCTGTAAGTAGGCCTCAAGGGCACTTTTACAAGTATGAGGCTACCGGCATTTCCCAAGAGGAGAGCATTGTTGAAAAGAAAGCCGAAAGTAACTCAACAGTCCATCATTTTGAGGATTCCGTACCAAAAAGGTAAAAAAAGATCCCTCATGATGCGGCTTTGTCTGTCTGTTCGTCTATCCGACTTTAAAAAACTATTCATGATATTCATTTGGGATTTGGAATAATTAAATTGTTAGATGACTAGCCCAAATTTATTTGGGCTAGTCATGTAACTAGCCCAAATAAATTGAAAATTATTACTATTTTTATTTTTATTTTTTTGGTCCAAATTAAATAGAACTTAAGTGGCCTAGATAAAATATGCATTATTATTAATGTGCTCAAAAAATACACTACGATCGTAACAAAATACTTTGCCTATGTATTTTGTTACGATCGTAGTGTATTTTTTATCAAAACCCCTAATAATGATAATTAACATATTTTTTTCTTTCCGGACTATAGTCAGGGCACCTGAACTGTAGTTGGGTTGTTAAACGGTACTTAAATATATATTTTAACACTTGAAACTACTTTTGACTAATACATTTTGTGGCTTCACAAGTAGCTATCTAAGTATTTCCCTGTCTCAAACAAAGTACACTTTGATTTCCAACAAACAAGCCGTTCCACCAGAATTCAAATCCAAATAAGTTTCTTTGGTTTCACATTTGTTGTTCTTACCAACCTTCCATTAAGCAATGTATGCTTGTATCGGCAAATTCCACACTTCTTTCACTCGGTGGTTAGAAAGAACCAAGTGAAATAAATATGCTATTAGTATTTTCGCCTATTTTAAATTTTAATATTGGTTAAAATAATGTCGGGTAACACCATTCTTCTGATACTTCTAGCAATGGTAATGATTTTTGGTATAATTGATAATATTCCATAAGTTGACTTCTGCTTTGGTAGAGTATTCTAGGGCTTCATAGTATATGGTCCTATGGAATTGTAAGTCTGTACATTTAAGATTATACTATTGATGTTGTTTATACTATTAAAAAGTTGTAAAAATGTAATGTCTGTATATTGAAATTATTTATCAAAATATGATTGTAACGGACTATTTGGAGGTCCCTAAACTGAAAACATTTTTTTTATGTGTCGTTGTAGCTTCATCCTGCCAAATCGGATTAACTTAACAGATTTCAACTATTTCTGGTACACAGATAGCTGCGCATTCACAGATAGTTATAGGATACTTTTTATCTGATTACGCTGAAAAAACAGAGGAACGAAACGAAGTTGCGAGCACCTTCAAGTATTTCTATAAGGTAGCTGTCATAGCTGTCACGTAAGCGGCAAAGTTGTTATTCTGATAAAATGCTCCAGTAGCTGATTCGACCTGCCAACTATTATTCGTTAGGTAGGTCTAGTCAACTTTATTAGCATGTACTCTATCATAATACTCAATTATAGCAAGTTAATATTCGGATGTCCGATTACACTGCTCGATTTCCTGTTGTATAATTACGTTGGCAACGTCCTATTGTGCAAGAATACTGGCCTTGGTAAAGGTAATTATTAATGCATGAAGGATTATGAATGTCATATCGAGCTATATTTATATAACTAAGTTTGACCCGCAACTGTTCACGGATTCAGCCACATCGTACGCAAATTGCTCGGGGTATGGCGGGATTGGATAAATTAACAATAATTGAATCGTTCTTTTTTTACCGACACATTGAATTCGTCGTCGCTATAAAAATGTTGATTCCGGTACAAATAACACAGTTCTTAATTAATTTCAATGGTTCAATTCATCACTACCATATTTGCGTTGAGGAATATTATTATTTGTTTTCAAGAATTTTCATCTACACCCCTGTCACACATTTTTAGTATGGGACTAATGTCGGTAAAAACTAAGTTCTACCTAAACCCATTTTTGTGTTTTATGTAAAATGAAAAGGATGCAATACAAATGTTTGTCGCATTTAGTGCCAGTTTGTGCAAGTCTAACACTTTATTTCTTAACCCCGACTAACGGAGTTATTTTTACAGTTTTAAAAATGTATAGCTTGCTAAAATAACAGCAGTGATGACAGTCGAGTTATTCCAAAATTATACATGGCAAAACTACACCGAAATCTATCCATTTGATTTATTCAGTTTATTATAATTTTGCACAGGGTGTCGTGAAAAAGAGAAAAACAGTATAACTTTCGACATGAAAAAGTAAGTAGAGAGTGAGTAAGAGTCACAATGCACTATATATATGCATATTTAACCTGAATCCATAGCAAGAATAAAGTTGGGACTAGTATATATTTGTGTCGGTAGCTACACAATTTTGATAGTAGGGATAAAGTCTACCTGTACGTAGCTTTGGACGACACCAGTATTGAAAATACTTTAAATCATAGAACTAAATCGTGAATACACGTGAAAAGCATTTTTAACACATGACCGATTACAAAAAAATTTTTACAAATGACAAGCTTAGGTGTTGTTTAGGTTTATTTATTATAGTGTGAAGAATTGTTCTATTAAAATAAATTAATAGCTAAAAAAACACTAGAAAAACACGCTTTTCAAGACTTTTCTAACAAATCCAAACACAGCTATGATACGATGTTCCATCATGAAGTTCAAGTTCATATCTTCCGGCTCCATCATCAGATCAGTTTGACAGTACCATATTCTTGTATTGTCATCGTACTATGTACAGCTGCCAATTTTCATGACGCTACGATCCTTGCAAGATGGTTAAATTAGCTACCTTAGATTCCATTACATAGTTAGTTACATACAGGTCGACCTCATAAAAGCGTGTTAATAAAACACAATATAAGTGTTGCTATGTTTTTTTAGTCAAAAGCAAAGTATTTTTGGCTGACCCTACAAAATTCCCATAGTCTCAAATGTACTTTACATTTTTACTGAAACATGAAGTGAACAAAACGTTTTTTGAACAGATTAATTAATTATTTTTACTGTGCATAAATAATTGAACAAAAGTCGTATTCATATTTTATAGGAAATTTTTAAACATGACATTTTGTAAAATACCTTGGAAGTATCCACAGATTGAAAACATGCCCCTACTTTATTTATACAAACCATCAATTAAGAACGTAATAATGACAGTATTGTTTCATGATTGACGAGACCACATCGAAGTATTGCATGTTTAATAATTAATCAAAACCGCAAAACCAAATAGCATATTCACACAATAAATATTTTTATTAATTAATTAGTAAACCTTATAGTTACACCGATTCTGAATCTTAAATTTGATGAAATAAGCAGATACATATATTATGTAAATAAATTGAACAAACTTCAATTATACGCCGTAACTTTATTCGGAAATCATTCATACTCGTATGCCCAATCATTCCCTACTCCGTAAACCCGCATTCAGATATTTTCCTACTTTATGTTGAATTCGATTACTTTGTACAATAGTAGTTTACATGTCAAATAGATCATACAAATTAACTACAGTATTCATGATTGAAAATGATACATTAATAAACTGAAACACCGTTTACCTGATGAATCTAACTCGATGTTGTTTATTTACTTGGTTATTTAATTTATTTATTAAACTGATAATTGATAACATTGCAATTGTTAAATATTAAATTGTACGCACTATATGTATATTTTTTCAGAACAATATCTGTGACATGTAAATCGGCTTTACAAATAAATGAATATGAGTATGAATATTCCTGGCCTATTCCTATGTGCCACTACCGAACAAACTCCAGCACTCTCCTTTTAGAGCTCATCTACACTGAGCAAGATTTCGCTAGTCCTTCCAATTACTTCTTTTTTTTGTAAAACTATCAGGAACAATGTAATGCCAATGTGCTAAGCAAAGCTTGTGCTATGGGTACCAGGCGACCATAATATAGGTCCATGGATTATAAAGTTCCTTTGCTGTTCTTTGAATATTCTCGGGTGGACGCCGGACCGTCAACATCTCCTGCATCTCCTGATGATGCCTCGTAGAGAGGCGAAACACGTGTCGAGGATTATACTGTTTGGTGTTGGTTTGTTGTATTTGCATGCGTATTTTTTTTATGGAAACTGCATGAAAATATGCGCATGTGAGCACAATGTATTGTCACATCTAACCAAGACACTAGTTCGCGGAACAGCAAAGGAACTATAATCCATTGATCTAGTATGGAATTCCGCAAAGTAACGCCTGAATCTATCAATCAGATGATATAGGTACATACGTTATATATATAGATAACTATAATACTTAAATAAACAGAAAACATTCAAGACCCAGTGACAAACATTCGTGCTCAACACACAAACACTTGCCCTGGCCGGGATTCCAAGTCGGGACCGCCAGCTTCGTAAGTCGTTGAGCAACCAACTCAGCCAAACATGCAATATTTTTTTCCAACGTATTTATACAGAACATTCCGCTATATTTTTCCTGTTATTAATATTTTACCTATTTTTAAATTAGTAGGGTAGTTTCCCGGATAAAAAAAATTCGAATAATTAGTCTGTCAGTTACATTATCAAATAATATTGGACACGTATTTTTTTCTTTTGTCAATCAAACAAAAAAAGGCAAAGATAAAGCGCGTAAAAGTTTAGGAGTGGGGGCGCACAACGTCACGCCGTGCAAAACAGCCGCCCGGCGTGACGTCACGAGAAACTTTCACGGGCTATATCTTCATTATTTTTTGTTTAATTGATAAACGAAAAAATACGTGTCCTATATTTTTCGATAATCTGACGAATTAATTATAGGGTTTTAGGACATAAGCCTATTATGTATACAAAATATCAAGTATAAACTATTAAATTATCTAAGTGTTAACATAAATAAATATATATTTAAGAACATAGCTACCCAGTTTAATGTGACTGTAATAAAGGCGGTCGGAAATGTAATCACCGTCCTACATCAAAGAGAAGGTTTTTATATTCATTAGCCGTTGAATTCTCGCAATTTGTTTGGCAACTAATGACTAGGTTTAGGTACTCTTAGTAAATGAGCATAAACATGTACATTTTTTACCGTTTAAACATTACTTGAACAAAGCCTCCGAGATAATGACTATTAAGACAATGCGTTCTTATAATGCAATCGTTTGTAATCGCCTTAAGTATTAAGGAGTTGACGCAAAATGTAAGGGTGGCGTACATGGATACGAGTAGCGTAGAAATGATTTAATTATCTCAGAATATAAAAAAACTACTTACAGTTACAATCAACCTACAGTACGAGAACAATCGTCGAAATAAATATAATCGACTTCTGCATACAAACCCTGAAGCCAAGAAGAAGTAGTAGCAAGTGGAGTAGAAGTGATAGAAATGAACTTAAAGAATGCTCAGTGAGAGTGACTTAGAGGTGCGTCCATACATGTATCATTTGCTCGTATCCGATTACTGTCGCGTGGCATGACTGTGCTCACTGTCGGCGTGGCGATCACGCCGCGCTTGTCCGATCGGAGTATGCGATTCGCGTAGCAACATGGATTTCGAGCGATCAGATCGGCGCAAAGTCCAAACGCGTGATCGTGACACGCGATCATGCCACAGGACGAAGATCTGATCGGGCAAATGATACAAATGTGGACGCACCTTAGCGTGTGCTTTACGCGATGTATATACTGTAGTAATATATACGTAACAGCGCATCCCTGTTACTGTAAATCGCGAATAAATTAACGTAGAACTGCCAAGGTGTTTAACTCTATCCCGAACTCCACGCTCGTAACATACAATTGGTTTAGTATGGGAAGTACACGTTTTCTAACGATTTCGATTCGACATACTAACAGTTGATCGAAATAGACTCAGAAAATAGTAGATTACTAACCAAGGGTTGAAAGTGACCCATTTCACCCGATATATTATGGCGATCGAAGTGAGAGAGCAATAGTTCGCGGGTAAAATGGCTAATTTTGCCCGAGTTAAACACTACTTTTTATTTCCACAGTGAGAAAGTAAAATACTACACGCACATTTTATAAAATACACTTGCTGTAAAATGATTTCAATATCAACTTATAGATGGTAATAAACACGTCGTTTTATGAATAGCTGAGTTTAGATATATGAAAAGCTTTTATTTTAATAATATGACGTAGCTCTATTATCTTCGATTGTGTGGCTAATCGTAACAATTAAAAAAAATACTTTTCACCCTATGCATGGAAAAGCAATGTCCCACCCGGCCCCATGAAAATTAAAGTTTCCGAACACTAGAGATGAAAAATATATTTTGTATGACGTCTTATATTTCAACTGGTAGATAAGAATTTAGAGATAGAATTACCATCTTATAAGACCCTACTTAATTTTCATAATGGTTTTTGTTGAATTGCGTTATTATTAACTGTGTTATTTTAATTCTGTATTATTTGTTGATAAGCGTTTCAACGAAATATATTCCTTAACAAATCTTTGACAAATAATAGATATAAAATGAAATTGAATATTCGGTCTTGTAATTAAAAGTACTACAGCTGAATACTTTTCAGTTTATTACCTTACCCTAATTTACATAAAAAAATATGTGTATTACTTCTGAATTCTTTCTTAGATGGGGACTATTAATAGTCCAAAAATAACCACAGAGCAAAGTTTAATGACCAGTAATTTATTTAATTAATCGCCATTGGTTTAGATGCGTCATACGGGTTTTCCTAACTTCAAAACTTGAATAACGATGGAAGACAAACATCTTAATTACGTCAATAAGTTATTGAGTGAGTATTAAAAATGCAAAAATACCTACATTGGTGATATTTACATAATACATCTCAACATTTGTTTTTGTATTGTATGACGATGAACGTTACTGATTTGCATAATTTATTACATACATAATTCAAAGGACACAAACGTTAAACACTTTTCCATTCCGATTGTAAGGAAATAAACGTAGGTACGTTAGTACTTATAATAGGCATTTATGTTACCTTTAGGATACGCAAATCCCATAAAGTATGCAAATACTTCAGCCAGTTAAACAAACTACATAGCTAAATTTTTTGTACATATTTTCTTAAATCAGAATCTGTAAACTTTTAAATGTACTGAGACTGGTTTTTTTTTGCGTAATGTAACAATTAATTTTGACACGTTCTGCTTATCAAAAACTAACATTACACGCTAAAATAGAACTTAAAGCTGATAACAGACGTGCGTTGCAATCGCTTTGACATTAACGTGCCCTTACTTGTATTTCAAGTAACGCCATTCGCATCAAACTGACACTCATTAAAGATCGTCCTGACTTCCTAGTTGTAAAACGCTAAAGTTATATTGCAGATACAAAGTATGGAGTTTGTTGGGTTTATTGCAGGTTCTACGTTCGAGGAAAGCTTGGAATTGTTCCAATAGCAAAGTCATATTTTGTTTTATCTTATTTATCAGAGTAACTGGTGTGGTCTAAAGAGTACACAGACAGAATACAGCAGAGGCGTGGCGTTAGGAAAATTACAAGGAAAGCCAAAACGTATTCATTTACTCATATTTGTCTCTCATATTTATTAGTATTATTTACAGAAAAAGGTGGTTATAAGCCTTTCCTTGGGCAACACGGTGGGAATCGGCTTATATGGACGCCACGCTACTGACATACAGGCATCGGTTATTCTTTAATTCATCATCAGAATCAATAGCCAATAAACGTCCAATGCTGGACTTTTTTTCTTTTTTTAATTTATTGTTTCAAGGACCTTTATACAGGTGTACATATCGGCCCTGTAAAAACCAAAACCATGTCACAAACAAATGTAATAAATGGAAACAACACAAAACTAAATATTGAAGCTACCTACTCATACTACTTAAAAAAAAACTATGAACGACTCTCTCTGGGCGCGGTTCCGCTTGCACTCCATCAACAAGTGTTGGATATCTTCTATAGTGTCATAGACATCACAATTAGGTGAATCTTTTATTTCCATTAGAAATCGGACCTTGTTGGGCACATGACCAGTCCGTAGTATATGAGCAATCACAACCAGCTTACGGCTTAAATCATCATTTTGGAACCAGGGTATATGAGGAGGCTCGCACGTCCAATGCTGGACATTTTTTAGTTTATTTATTATTCAAAAAGTTACATTACAAACCAAGGCACTACCATAGGTACCTACTGACGTGGATGGATCATTATCATCAGATAATAATTACTTTTTCGAATTAAAAAGAAGTTTATGTGAAAGTAATAATTAAAATCTACACGATTTTCACAAACAAAATATTGTTTTTTGTTCTGTAGCCAAAATGTCAAAGCTGGCACCTTTGTATAAGTCCGTATTTCATACGCATTTAACTCGAAAGCGACTGATATTGATGAAATTTGGAGTATAGTGAGCATGTAGAAGCTGCTACTTAGTTTGGTAGTTAAATAAGAAAAATATATTTTTCTAGAAGGACGCTCGATAAATGTAACAGGAGCTGTTTTTTTTTTCAGAAAACATCAACTTGTGTCACAGTTTTCGATAGTTATGCTATAACTGTTTAAGCATTTTTTGTCACTACTGAATATTTTGGAACATAATTTCTCCGAAAGTAGCATACATTTTTCGAACTCCATAAGGACCGTGAAAATAGGCTTGTTTGTCGTATTTGTCTAAGTAGTAAACCCTGAGCATGGTCTGCCATGCTCTTGGCCAGATATTTACATTCTCTTATTTGTTAATATTTTATAATTACGCAAGGTAATTAAATAAATCATATTTATACTTGTACATCTGTCATATAAATAAAAGTGAAATTGAAGAAAATGTATGTACGCGCTCCAGAACAGCTACAACTACCATTTTCCATGCATTTTTTTAGCATTTTTTATTACATACAAATCTTGTCATAACAATTATAATTGCAACAAAAAATATTAGCCGAATAGCCTATGTAAGGGGAGCAGCGCTGCTTATCCTATAGCACAGGTGTATTACCTTTTTGATGGCAAAAATCAAAATGGCGCTCTACTGTTTCCAAAAAAGTGGAACAATTTGAGCGCCAGCGGTTGGAAGACCTAGATGCCAAGCGACATATCCGCAAGATTCAACCGAAACCCTCCTACACGTACACATATAACGCTGCTGGACAACTTCATTGCGTACCTTGTAATCGCATCTTCAAGGCGAAGTTTGGCTTTGCAAGCCATATTCGAGCCTTTCATAACCCGGATAAGAATAATTGACGGAGTCGCTGTCGCCGAACACGGCGAGGAGGACTATATATTACCTTTTTAGGAAGTAGAGTTCTAGAATAAGGAAAAATTGTACAAGATGTTTTTGAATAAATAAATAAATAAATAAAACAATTTTAATTACATGGTAAGTACATATTACTATATAAGCAATATAATCCGTTAAAATTGTTTTATTTAAATGAGTCGCGTTCATAAATCGCGGAAACAGAAGAAAATATTACTATTTATGTGATTTAGGAATTTTCAAAACACCCTTCACGGTCTCGTCTCAGGGAGTGTTAGAACACGTTTTCCAATTTTTACTGCATGATAATAAAAACTTGTATTGTTGTTGTGGTTAATTCGACAACGTCAGCACGTCAAGTATACGTTATATATACACACACGCACACTGTAAAGCCTCCATTGTTATTCATGCGGCCCTGCACTAACACTAGTAGCCCAGATAATGTTTACTAATAATGCTTTGTAGCATTATTAGGGCTGTACACCAGATTTTGATACTCAATGCTTCTATCAAATCTAGGACTAGTCCAAACACGTTTTATGGTCTCTGTGGAGTGGTATTAGATCACCTTTTGTAGTTTTTACAACATGATAAATAAACTATTTGTATTGGTTGTTGTGGTTAATTCGACAGCATTACCGAGTCACGTCGATTATACGTTATATAGCAGTGTAAAGCTAATGGTTATTCATGAGGTCCTGCACTAACCTGAGCTTAGATAGTATTTGAGTCATTGTCAGATTTAGGTTCACGACTTTCCGGTGGCCATATGCGAAATTAAAGATTTCAGTAACCCCTTTCTTTCTGATAAAACTCGTATGGGAATAAAGAACGTTCCCTCTTCTATAATCCGATGTAATAGCAACATAACCAAGATTCATACAAGCTTTTAACTTTTGACCAATTTACTAATGCAGCAACCTAGTTTTGCATCAAGTTTTGTCACTCAACACTGTTATGTTACCTAGGAACAGTCAAAACACTCTTTTTCTACTCGTGAACTATAAATCTGTGAATAAGAACTTCGCAAACCGTCCTATACAGGCATACTTTTTAGATTGGACCATCACTCTATGTTTTATATTATATGCTACTGAACTATAATACCTACATCATACAACTCGGCACAGAACTACAACGAATTTCTAAAAAATAACGCAGGGTGTTTGCAATTCCTTTTTTAGCTATGTTTCATTTACTGTAGTTTATGGATTACTCGTCGAAAAAGTATTGTATAAAAGAGTTATATAATTAGCTTTTTCAGTCTCGTGCCTAAATAAATAAACACTAAGGGACATGTTTGCACAAATCGAACTAGTCCCATGGTAAGCTCAATAAAGCTTGTGTTATGGATACTAGACGACGACATATTTAATAGATATATTACTTATATACATAGAAAACATCCCAGACTCAGGAACAAATATTTATGGCCATCACACAAATATTTGCCCTTACCGGGATTTGAACCCAGGGACCTCAGCTTCGCAGGCAACTTAGCAAGCTTCGTGGCCTAAACGCGGTACTTGGCTGAAAAAGCATACATTATATAACGATTGCAGAAAACACTATTACGGTCTCAGGGAGTATTATTAGTATACCTTTATTTTTACTGCATGCTAATAAACTACTTTGTTGTAGGTAATTTGACAACGTCACCAAGTCACGTCGAGTATACGTTATATAGCACTGTTAAGCTAATGGTTATTCATGCGGCCCTGCACTAACATTAAGAGCTCAGATAGTGTTTACTAATGCTGTAACAGAGCTGTACATCAAGTTTTGACACTCAAAGCTGTTATCTCATATACAGAACAGTCAAAACCCGTTTTATGGGTTCTGAGAATGCTGTTAAATTGCAATTCGGAACAACACTAAACTAGAATATACGAGAAGGTATAATTGTAATTTCCTATATTGGTCATTTTAATATACGTACCTTTATACAAATAATTATTCCACTCATTACCATTCTGGTCATGGAATGGCATAATGTACGATTTAGTCTATTACCAATATCATTTTAATACGTTCCTATTACTAATATTGCAGCTGTTTTTTTATGCGTAAAAGTTTTATTTGTAGTTACAACGCGCCCTTCAATAATTTGTTTATTATAACCAGGATGTAGGATATTAAGAATAAATTTCGTTCTGCTCTTGGTAGTACAAAATTCAAGGATTACCTTGAATTCTGCGGTCACCGTCAATGGAAAACTATAAATATGAATTAGTGGTTATACTTTTAAATGAATATTAAAACTTGATCGTCGTAACTATGTATTTGCATACGAAAATAGAATATATAGTTGGGAATGGATAAGTTCGTCACTTATCGACCCTATGTGACAGCCTTAAGGTTTAAAAGTGACGAACCCTTTCATTCCGGAACTGTACAACTGGTGCGTAGGTGGCAATTTAAATATACGTTAATTGTTATTCAAATAAATTCATAGAAATATTGTATGCTACAAAAGTGCACTGAACGTCTCTGAACTTCAGAAAAATTATGAGGATAAAGTTCAAAAATTTATTAAGCACCTTCAAGGTACATTATTTTTATACCTGCTATAAATATTGCTGCTTCTTAGATTACAATCTCGTACTTTTAGGGCTTATTAATAGCGTAGATTATGAGCTTGAACAAGTGTATTAAATCACAAGCATTTTTCAGCTACTTTGTTTATAACGGTTAAATATTAATAAACACTTCTTAATTAAAAAATATTCTATGTGTAACCTGCCTAAGACTAGGCAGCTGGCTTTTATTCTGCAGCGGTTGGATGTTTGACTTTATTGAATTATTGTTTTTTTTTACAGGCGCCCCAATTCATAACATTCAAAGAAGGCAATGTAGGAGTCAACTTTGGCGGTTACCACGCGGCAGCCGGTCTGGGCGGACTATTAAGTAAGTAATTACTTCTTCTAAATCATAAAACTTCGGCAATTTAGGTATATTACGTCTTACATTTGCATGTATGGCCAATTTGCCATGTAAAGCCACTTTTTTCTAATACATATACGCCTGTATGTCAGTCAGCACTTCAGTACTTTATCAATTTTATCATAATTAACTTAATACAGACGAAGCTAAATTATATGCATAAAGTAAGCAAAGTACAAGGAATCAAGACTGTTTCTTTCGAAACAAAATTCTAAGGGAGGTAGGGGACCATTGGGTAGTCTGGATGGCACGGGCACTGTCTTGCAACTCGAGACGTGTATGAAGTAGATATTTAATTTCGTACACTGTGGTAGTGCTGTTTAGTAACTAGAAATACTGCTCACGCAAATATCATTTAAAAGACATTTAACACTTCGCTGGCTTAGCGTCCCGAAGTGGATCTTGGCCTCCAATGTGAATTGGCGCCAGCGCGCCCTCTATTGTGCGATCTCCCAGTTTTCTGCGAAAAGGGTGCGGAGGTCCTTTTCCAATTTATCACTTCAACGGTACTTGAAGCGACCGATCGGTCTTTGGCCACTGGGCCGTCCCACGTAGGCCCTTTTTACTGCCCTGTCAGCTGACATTCTGCCCAAGCTATCTTAATCACAATTATACAAAATTAAATTTTAGATTTATTTTAATGTAGTTTAATTGTTTATTATGCAGTTCCTTTAATATATGTGTTTTATTTAGGTTTGTTTAGTTTCAATTAGATATTACAATATCCACTACACGTCTCGAGGTATAAACCCAATGGTCCCTTATCTACCGTACACTCTACATTTTCATAGGACACTCTTACTAACGCAATTGTGACTATCTATTTTCCTATTAACTGATAATTTGTTTATATTATGCAATATTCATTGCATAATTTTATCATTATACTTTAATTTAAACAAGAAAAATTTTATGATGATTCTTTGTAGAAAAAAATATTTACAGAAAAATTTAAGTATACAATTTGCTCCGATACATTACATTACATATTACATCCGATACATATTACATTAGTACAAAATTTGATAAATGCGTAAAACATACTGTATACTTTTTTGGCTTAAATTCAATATCTAATATTACGTCTCGAGTTCTGTCTTAAGCGGGTTAAGGTCACATTACCCGTACAAAAATAATATTATAATATTTCGAACTCTTCTCAAGACTTTATTTAAAACTGAGAAAAGTCGACGACTCTTGTATAAACCACGTGATTAAAGCACAATGAAATAATCCGCAAATTTAATTTACAAAATAAGTGCTTAGTGTAAAGTTAAATTGCTTCATAAATTTGAGTGAGGGCAATTTCTTTGACTTATTAATTTTTTGTTGAACATTAAATATTCAATTCGTTCTAGAAAAATAATTGATCCCATTAGGAGGGTTTCAGCCAATAAACTATAAAATTGGTAGCCGAATTTTATTTTCCACAAAATTGAATTATGTACTCCGTCACGATCTAATAATAGTCTGCCTTTGCATACTTATTTTTATTACTTAACTAGAAGGAGCCCATAACTTCGTTCACGGAGGAGGAAAAAGCCATCACCCTCTTTTTTGAATTAGTGTAGTTGGGTAAAAAGTATCCGCTGCCGTTTAACCATTTTGGCGTGATGAAGCTACGACGACACATACAAACATACAAAAAATCCAAAAATAATATTTGTCTATTCAGTCTACGAGGAGTCCGTTACCATTTTTTTATATTTTCAATTTACAGACATTTATGTAATTTTTACAATTTTATAATATACTATAGATGAAAAAAATAATTTATAAAAAAGAAGTAAAAGGTCACTGAAGTAAAGAAGCGTATTTTTTTTGTAAGGTCGTCTGTTTTGTGCGGTCGTCACGTAAAGAACGTTATATTTTTATAAAAAAAGCTTATATATTACTCTTTACCCGACTACGCTTGATCAAAAAAAAGGTCTTTTTCTTTTTCGCGATCGGATCAATCGAATCTTCCAGTCCTGATATAATTTTGAGAATACATTTCCAACTAGGATTTATGTGTTTCATTTAGAGAAACTTAAAAAATTAAAACGTCATCTTAATGCTAATAATTTCAGCAATCTGTTTTTCTGTTTTTGATTTATAGCTGAAGTTAAATATATTGTCATGCTGCATATGGAAATCGATATGTAGCAGAGTAAACTGGGTTTTGTCTTTGGCATCGCATGGTATAATTACAATAACATTTCAATAGGCGTCTATTGAAATGCCACTTTACTTCAACGCAAGTAAGAATATTCCTCTTCAGAATTATTCCATGGAAGGGGTTGGCAACTGCTTAACTAGCCATCCCGTAATAATTATCCACTGAAAACCGCAATGTTACTATACATTTTCCTTAACGGGAAATGACGTTGAAACATAAAATGGCAAGAAAATGTCGCATTGTCAAGAAAATTGTCGTAAATAGGCTTTCGCTTAGCGTTGGACACAGTGCTAACGCCTGGAAGAAGGCCAACAGTGAACTGGTAAAAAACTTAAGAATTTTTTGTGTGTAGGTATAGACAATTTGAAGTTCTGTAGGTATTATAAAAATGACACAAGTCACATAAAGGTGCGTCCACACTTGTATTATTTGCTCGTATCCGATCACCGTGGCGTGGCATGACTGCGTATCGTGCTGCTTGGACGCTCACTGTTGGCGCGGCGATCACGCCGCGCTTGTCCAATCTAAGTGTGTGATACGCGTAGCAACATGGATTTCGAGTGATCGGATCCGCGCAAAGTCCAAACGCGTGATCGTGACACGCGATCATGCCACGAGACGAAGATCTGATCGGGCAAATGATACAAATGTGGACGCACGTTAACAAATCTCTTCACTACTACATGTTAAAAGGGCATTTGTTAAGTTTTTTAGCTATAGATTCTTAAAGGACTTCTGACTTGGCATCAGTGAAAGAAGCCCGCTATGATCAGGCTAACGAAGAAAACACCGTAGCAACTTACCCAAATATTGCGAAATGCGAAATTGTTTGTTGATTTTTAATTTCACGTAGCGATGAAAGAACTGACGGCGTAGTTTTTTGCTAGACAGGTTATCGATTCTGCTCAAATTTTAGTCCCGAAAAAAAAAAACTTGGTTACCTACATCCAAGGAGATCTGTTTAGCCGTGGAAATCGATTCTGCTCAAATGTATGAGTTCCGAAAAAACAAAACACGGTTACGTACATCCGTACATCCGAAGAGGTCTGTGTTCAGCCGTGGATATCTTCAAATGGATGTTGATGGTATTGATGATACATTACTGTCTAAGTATATTGCAACAGCGGATTTTTTATTAAACTATTTAATTTTATTATTATTGATGTCGCTAAGGCCGACAAGTTCCTGAATGGTGACGACGCAGGCTGGGCAGATCCTTACAAAGCGTAATCTTGTAAGCTGTCGATCGGTTTAGCTCAGTGGGAGTAATTTGATGGTCCTGGGCTCAAATCCCGTGAGTGGCGTGCGGTTATAGGCAAAAAGGCACTGCCTACCCTGAAAGACCATGGCTCCATATAGGCACAGAGGAACTACCCGTGTCATCAAAATATTTTAATTGCCTATACCTTGGCCAAGAACCCTCGGCACTGCCAATTGAATCCCGCAAAGAGAAAATATTTGAGTAATAAGCATAAATATTTATTCCTGAGTCGTGTATGCTTTCTATGCATATTCTATCAAATATATCGTCGTCTAGAACTCATAGTACAAGACTTCATGAACTTACCATGGGACTAGTTCAATATGTGTAAAATTGGCTCCTAATATTTATATTTATTTTAATGATGACTAGACGAAGGTCGAAGGGTAGGGATGGCGAGCCGTAGGACCTAACTGGTCACAGTGGCGTACTGTGGTGGCCTATGTCCAGCAATGGACGTCCTTTTTCTGGTGATGGTGATGATGAATTTGAATATTTTTTAAATGTTTTAGATGATTGTTTGATTGCTTAGATGGCGGTGGAGCTGGTGGTCTGTTCGCGGAAGCTGGCACTCCTCACGGACAAGCAGCTAAAGCTGGGCTTGGCGGCGCTGCTGGTGGCGGCGGGAGTGGAGGTAATTGCAATTTTGTACCCAACTTTCATATTAGAATGCTCAATAAACCTAAAACGGTGACTCTAGAAGCGTCAAATTATGAATACGTATAATTCGCCGCATTTGTTTCGTTGATGTTCATATTTAGAACGCTCAAAAGTCTTGATGTGAAAAGGCTAATGTTAAATTGTTACTGGCCATGAATTTATGTCTGTATCCACTCACATGCTCGTCATTTTAGTTTGAACTCTAATTATCCATACTAATATAAAGTTGTAAAAATAGTAACAGACTATTTGGAGGTCACTGAATGTTTTTTTTTTTATGTGCGTATGTGGCGTTGTGATTTCATCACGCCAAATCGGCTAAACAGATTTCAACTATTTTTGGTACACGGGTAGCAGAGTATCTCCAGATGGGTATAGCATACTTTTATCCGACTGCGCTGAATAAAAAGAGAAACGTTGTGACTTTTTCTCCTCCGCTAACGAAGTTGCGAGCACTTTCTAGTACTTGAAATAAAAATAGTAACATACTACAGTTGCGGAAAGCACTCGAGTAGGCAATGCCCTGGTAGGGTATCATGTACCTACTGTATAATCTATCTTAAGATCTACTGTATACATAATGAAATTGATCGCAATAAATGAATATGAATAACGTGGGTATATATTGTAGGTATTGTGCAACCACATCACTTCAAAACGGCTGGACAAAATTAGACCAATTTTGGTACAGATATAGCCGGAAAAGTGGACATACGAGATAGTTATAGTATACCTTTTTGCCTCACTACGGAAATGAGAGTTACAATTTTCTTTCTTTTCCGGATTAAGTTGCGGGACTGAATAAGAATCCCATCGGGCACCAGACTAATCGCACAATTTCCGTCTGCCGTAAAAAAAAACTATTAATATCATAGTGATCGATTTTGCTCAAGTACGCCATTTGTTGACACCTTCGACCTTAATTCATAGCATTAAAGGTGACAAACAGGGTGTCAATTATTAGCATATTAAGGATTTGCCTTACAACTTTCAAAAGCTGTTATGAGTTTTTGATATAAAAAATATGCAAGAACCAATCAGTTATTGGTTAGCGCTACGATAGTCAATTATTTTGCATTTTTTAACATTTTCGACATCTGATGAAATTAAAGAGACATTTGTTGATAATTTCTCTTTCAAAGAAAAGTGTCCTCCTTCTAACCGTTTTACAGAACGGACAAAAAATACGAGATTAAATTTTATTATTTTCTTAAATTCCTTTGAGCCAATTGTAAAATTACATTAATTTGTACATGATACAAATGTATGTTTCTGTTAATCAACATTACGATTTGGAGCATTTCCAAGTAAATGGAAGGTAATTCCTCATCTAAAATGAACAAGACACACCAGTTAGATTAATTACCAAGATTAATTAATGAACATCATTAATATAAATAATTTGGATCCCGTATTCAATGAGTTATATGATTTACGTGAATGATATTTCTGTGTGTAGAGATACAGATAATTTTATTGATAAATAACATAGGCACATTTTACAAGTCAGATTTTCTTAGGTATATACAATGCTAAGTCAATGTAGGTAGTAAAAAATAATACTTATGTAGGTTCCTTCGGTTTCATTACAATAGATAATCATTTTATTACTAATTAGGAGGTGCCCGCAACTTTTTCCATGGAGGAGAAAAAGTCATATCCCCTTTTTTCTCGTCAGCGTAGTCGGGTAAAAAGTATCTTATGTGAATACTTAGCTACTCGTGTACCAAAAATTGTTGAAATCCGTGCAGCCGTGTTGGCATGATGAAGCCACACTAACATACAAACATAAAAAAAGCAAAACATATATTTTTTGATTCAGTGATTTGTCAGTGAATAGTTAGTTCGTTACAATCTTTTGTTTTATATCTTCAATTAACAATCATTTAATTTTTACAAATTTATAATAGTATAATGGACGATAATAAGTATAAACAATTTTATTCGTAGATACATAGGTACATTTTCTTGTTGGATCCCTTAATTCCTCGAGCAGCATAGGACCTTAACTCTAGTTATCCATTTCTTCCGATCCGCGGCGAAGATAACAATCTCCTGCCAGTTCATTCCGATAGAGCTGGCTTCCTGTGCTACGGTTTTCCTCCAAGTATGCTTTGACCGACCTCTCTCACACGTAGGTATACTTTTCTATAAAATACGTACTAAATATTACTGTAGTTGAGTTCATTCACGAAAGAGAACGTCAGTTCGTATCATAACATTAAAGTTTGTTTTTGACAAATCTACGTGACTTCGTGAACTTATAGATAGTGATAGATATTCGATTTAATTTGACACAAAAAAAATCAAGAGTAAACTGTGTTTCTCACGATACAGTAACCACTTCGGTGTTAGAATCGAAAAATTAAAAATAACATGAATAAATGTTTGAAAAGGCAGAATTATCAATAAACATATTAATTTACTGCAGTAAATAACGTCTTTCTCGATATTTCAACAGCAATATTGAAGTAGGCAATAACTGTACGAATTAAACCGATATTAATACGGAGTTCGATTGCACAGGAACGATATGTTGGTTTGGTAAATATTTATGCAATTACTACTTAATTGCATCGAATGCAATAAAGGTAGGCAGATACGCGTGGGTTTTATTTTTAATTCACACAAAATCATCAATACTGCCTTTCCTACAGAACCTAGAGTGCACGAGACGGAAGATATTTGAAAAATAATTACATATTGAGACATAAAAACCGTAACCCTGTTTCTGACGCATTCGGCTAAAGATATATTGAACGCGTTTGTGATGCGACGCGTTTTATGTGAAAATCGATAACGCGATAGACGTTGTGTTGCGTTAACAACCTAGGGCATATGAACAACGCCTTGTTTAGACGCGCCGTTGCAACATGTTTTTACCCGATTGCCAAAGAAAAGGTTATTAATTCGATTATGCAGCATAATGAGAAGAGTCGTAGACGAACCAAGGTCACTAACATAACAAACAGGGTAAGCAATCAGAAGTGGCAATGGGCAAGGAACATAGTTCGCAGAATCAATGGCCGTTGGGGCAGAAAGGTTCTCGAATAGAGGACCATGTACCGTCAAGCGCAGCGTGGGAAAGCCACAAGGTGGTCGGACGTCCAGGTTAGGGTTGCGGGGACTCGCTGGACGTGGGTCGCCTCTATCCGGCCTATGTGGAAATCTTTTGAAGCGGCATGTATCTAGAGTGGATGTCAAATAAGCAGCATAATGACTCGCGTGCGTGTCGCGTTTAAAAAAAGCGGTATGCGTAGTTCCTGGGTTGTTAACGCAATAAAACGTCTAGATCGCGTTTTCATTTGTACGTAAAACGCGTCGCATCACAGTTCAATATGTTTTTATCCGACTGTGCCAGAAAGAAGGTTATGCTTTTTGAGTGTATGTAGTTGTTTTTCGAATATACGTATGTATGCATGTAATTTGTGTAATTTGGCTTGATGTCAACAAATGTCTTGTTTTTATCGTGGGAGCGATGGGGGCTGTTTAGTACCTATTCCAAAATACGTAGTTGTTTATTTATATACTTACTAGAGGATGCCCGCAACTTTGTTTGCGGAAGAGAAAAAGTCATAACCCCTCTTTTTTCGTCAGCATAATCGAATAATTAGTATCCTTTAACCATCTGTGGATACCCAGCTACCCGTGTACCAAATATAAGTTAAATCCATATGGCCGATTTGGCGTGATGAAGCTACGACGACACATACAAACATACAAAAAAATAAACGAAACAAAAATTCGATTCAGTGGCTTCCGATCCGTTACAATTATTGTCTTGAAAATATCTTTAAGAAGTTATTTATGTATAAAGTAATCCAGATATATCTGAATGTCACGGTAGTCTTCAAGTTATTTACATTATTATCATATTTAATACGTATGTTAGTCTATAAGGTATGTCGCAGTGGCGTGGCGTCCATATAAGCTGATTCCCACCGGGTTGCCCAAGGAAAGGCCATAACTACCCTTTTCTTGAAATAACCACCCTTTTTCTTTAAATATGAGTAAATTAATACGCTTCGGCTTCCCTTGTTATTTTCCTGGCATCACACCTCTGATATGTCGTATCATTGCCTAAAATAAGTGATTTCATTTTTTATTACATATTTTTCAGTTAGTTTTTGTTGTAACTGGAACCTTATACTAGAGACTCAGGATATTGTTACAGTAGCTTGTGTAAAATATGCAGTAGTCAGACAAAAACAAAAGATCTTAGGACTTTAATGTGCCTGACCTAGACACCGGCAACACAATAGTGGTGGGTGATTAGAAGGTAATTATTGTCACCTCGACTTAATCAAGAGGCTACGAAAGAAGTACCTGGTAATGTAACTCTTACATCTATACTTTTTAAAGTTGTAAAACTTAAATGTCTGTTCATTAAAGATGTGATACTTTACATGTGATGCGATCTATTTCAAGGTCATAGGATCGATATTTTTTAAATTATTTGTATGTTTGTATGAGTCGTTGTGGCTATACCACCCTAAATCCGCTTAACGGATTTCAACATTTTTCGGTCCGCAGACAGTTATAGGATACTTTTGTCTGACTACGCTGACGGAAAAAAGGTTATAACTTTTTCTACTACGCGAACGAAGTATATAAGTATTTATAATATAAGAATAATATAAGGGGCTCATACACGCTATGTATGTATTAGCAATTCGCTCGTCGCTCCGTTAGTCGCGCGTTTTTGCGTCCAGACGGTCTAACACAACTCTCCGCGACTACGCTTGTGGCGCGACATAGCATCACCCGTCTTCCTCACATTGTATTGAAAGGAAAAAGACAGACAATTTTTGATGTTTATAGATTGATTACAGTTGTGCTAGCGGTGCAGGCTGTAAAGAGTTAGGCTGTAAAGAACGCAACATTTTGACTCAATGTATCGATTATGCAAAAAAAATAAAAAATACGTGTCCAATATTTTTTATTGCTCTACATGACAGACTAATTATTAAAATTAAGTCTTCATCCCTATTATGGTTGGAGCACATATCGAGTATCAAGTTTTGGTTACAATTCCTAACACTTAATCTTATTTCGGGTTTCAAACCGAAAAATACGGTTCTGTCAAAAATGTAATTTGTGTGACAAGCTATTATTGCCGACAGCACTTTTCTTTGAACATTCATCAAATGCTCATCGAGGTGATTGTAACGAGCTCAAACTTGGTAGGATTGCTTTATTTTTAACCGACTACCAAAAAAGGAGGTGGTTCTCAATACCGTTTTCATATGTTTTTTACCTCAGAACTCAGTACTCTATAAACCAATTTAAACGATTTTTTTTTGTTTGAAAGAAGGCCATTCAGGTTGGTCGTGTATAATATTAGTGAAGATCTGGTGTTGGAATTCATAAGGAATTGAAGGAACTCTACTAATATTGTAGGCATACGTATAGCGATTTTGGTATTTTAAGAACGAGAGAAGAAAGCATTAGCGTTCATGAAGAAGACGACAGAAGGTCACTAGATCTCCTCAACGAAAAGTAATTTACGGGTGGCGATAAGATATATCTCGATTAGAATAGCTAAGCTATTCATAGTCGCAAATTGAAATGGTTCTGATGAGAATGGTGCCGTATTCGATGATGGAGCCGGAAGGTAGGCAACGGATTTCCTTAATAATATGGTGTATCCTAGCCTTGTTTGGGCTTATTTGAATTGTCACGAGATATAATTTCAAGTAACGATTAACTAAAAAGTATGAAATAAAATATCTTATTAACCAAAAATATAAAAGGCTTAAAAAACACTAAAGAGTAAAAAAAACCTGCATAATGTAGTCACTTGAATTTAATTGCGCCAGAATAAGATTAATTGTATATGTATAGAATATAGATCAAGTAGAAAAACGTTTAATTGTATGTAAATTAAATAAACTGAATTATGCAGTTTTTTTCTACTTCGGGGTGTTTTATTTTTTAAATTCGGTTTGAGTTTTTGCTGAAAAGTAAATTAATTCTTATTTCATTGAAATAATTATCATTTGAAACCGTTAGTTTTTTGGGATTTTTATAAAACAAAACTAACTACCAGCATTTTAAACCTTTCCGAGACTCTCACAAGATCGTTAACCCACCTTGTAGGAGGTCACGCTGCTGCGTCGCCCCCTTGCTCCAGTTCCCTCATTACTACTGAGGTTATGTCTTCGGAAAAGTTGTTTTCTAAAATGCGTCAACCTATCCTTCTATCTGCAGTACCTACACGATTCTATACTTACTGTACGAATCCGGTCTGTCAGCGCGTCGGGCCTCTTGGCTCTTTGTACCCGATTCGTTTAATGTTCCCAAACGCTCGCTGCGTTAATTGATATCATTTCGTTTTACTCACTAGACTTTTTTTCCGTTAAAATCAAATATAGGATAGATAACGAAATATAACCACATTTAAATTTATTCGATAATATCCCGATAATATATAAATAAAATCAATTACTAAAGTTCAATCAAAAAAAGCAAAGTTGACAGCCACAGCAAAATTCATAAAGCACTATAAAGTATACATATAACTAGTACTGCTGTTATTTTTGTATTTCGTGACTGTCGCAAAAGCCTAGTGACGTCATTTAGAGGATCGCAGGATTCGTATGCTTTCCTTAACATTTACTCAAATATTGACAAACCATGTAGTTGCTATAAAAAATAACTAACAAAATGGGTGATGATTTAATAGTACTTGTAGATTATTAAAAGGTGTTATGTTTATCAACAGGCGCCCTCTATGCCGGGGCTACCGCTGGCGGCAATGTAGGCGCAGCGGCGGGGCTCGCCGGAGGAGTCGATGCTGAGAAGTCCGCAGGCGTCGGTTACGCGGCGGCATCTGCCGGCAACCGCAATGCCGCTGCCGGCTTGGTAAGAAACTTGGATACAAGTCTATAGTTTATGCCAAACAACGGCCTAGGCAATGGGAGCGTACGCCCAGCGGTGGGGCTCACCGGTGGAGTCAACATTAAGAATTCTGCAGGCGTGAAATTTAACTTGGGTAAATAAACATTTTGATAAAAAGAAAATTGAATCGAAAAATTCTACCTAACTAACGAGTGAAGTTAAATAAAAACCTAATTACTTTGCAGTTAAAGCAATGCTTTTAATAAGTATTATGATGATTTCTCTTTTAATATCAAATGTTTCCTATATATTAGATGTATCCATGCATAGATAATACCTGAAACCCAGAAAAAGTGTTACAGCCTTGGCGTTATAGGCATCAAACTAATTTAAATACTGATACAAATGTCTTAAAGCTGGCAAATTGTTTATTTATTTGATTTGTTTATGTTAAAACTTAAAAACTATTACTCACTGACTATAAGTATTGTCTCATTAATTACTCTCATTATTCCTTATTCATAGTCATAACTATCAGTGAAACTGATAAATATTTCCATATTTATAAACATCACGGTATGTATAGGCTTAAGTATTGTGAGGCAATCACTAGAGCGAGATAGGGGCTTATGTAAAATTACCAATTTCCATTCAAATAATGTATGCAACAAAAGGCCATGGAGCTGAATTGCCGCCTTGAGTATATTTCATCGATCGGTTCGGTTATAAACTTTATGGCACAATATTATTCCATATGGGATACGACTGTTTGTAAAGGGGATAAGAGTTAAGTCACCGCATTACCAAGCGGCAGATTTCGGAAGCAGCAAGTTTCATGTAAACACGAAGTTAGTTAATTGGATTCCTTTTAGACTGAAGTGATAACTTAGGTCTCCATCGGATCAATGTGATTGATTTGCTTAGTCTATTTACTAACTATAGTGTAGATAAACTGGTATAGATTCAACTCTCATTTAACGACGAAGCTGAAGATCGAGCATATTTGCTTCAATTGCGTACTAATTCACGCCTCGTAAATTTGCGTCGGAGATGTTAATTAATTAATAGTAGATCAGAATTATAATTGTTCTAAGGTTAATAGGGGTTCGACGGGCACAGCGGGAGGGTAATCAAAGGCGCTAACTTACATGGTGCTAATTATATCTGATTTCATATTAATTAAAGACAACGTGTACTTTTTGTTCTAGGGCGGTGATTTGGGTGCCCATGGATCATCAGGATTTACTTACTCAAGCAGCAAAGCATTTGGAGTATCCAGTGGGGCTGTTGAAGAACCCGTTAAAGTCAACAAAAAAGTACACACTGAATTCAATTTTGATGCCGCAGAAGTACCAGCTGTGCCTTTAACTAGTACAGTTGTGAAAAGCAAAACCAAAGTCAAGGAAGTGAGTAACATAAGAGGACAAGACATATTCCGTAGTAATCCTAGACCGATTTTCAACTTTCAAGGAATGTTTAGTTCTCTGTTTAGGATCCCAGAAGCGTTAAGGAAACCGGTGTTTCGTTTTCCGCAACAGTCTGGTTTTTTTCAAGCGCAAAAGGTTCGTTATTTAAGAAAATAAAAATAAATGCACCAGAAGCTTGAAGACAGCTTGAACTTCGTACACATAGTCACCGTCATTTTCATTTTATCATTGACTTCAAAATGAGACAGAAGTTGAAATAAATTCATCGTAAATAATATTTTATTCGTATGCAGTGCTAACACGTTTCCGAGTTCAAGTGGACCGCTTATTTGACACTTGAAGCGGGCTTGTTGAACATACTTCAAATAAACGAATACTTAACGTAAAAAGTACTTCCAAATTCATGTTTGTCGAAGCCACTAATATTACTAACTTTATTATTAACCGAGCTTGTTTTCAGGTACATGTCGAACAACCACCTGTGATAGTTGAAAAACATTTTGTTCAGCCTGAACCCGTAGTCATTGAGAAGCATATCTATCACCCCCAGCCTGTGATTGTTGAGAAGCATATTCACCACAAGAAGCCGCACCGATTCCATAATAAGGTTTCCGTTCATGGGTATGTAGGATAAAACTTTAGTACAAAATAACATTTAGGACTTTGACTTACAAATGACTTTTTAAATAAAACAATTTAAAAGGATTATATCCCGTATCGTACCGGCAAGTGTAGCGTGGGAAGGGCGCCCGCAAGGTAGTCGCACGACCTGGTGAGCATTGCGGTGACTCGCTGGATGCGGGTCGCCTCTATCTGGCCCATGTGGCAATCTATTGAGGAGGCCTGTGTCCAGCAGTGGACGTCCCATGGCTGAAATGATGATGATGATGATGATGATGATATCCCGTATATTATCTTATTTGAGTTCCCGACGTTTCAGAAGCTTTGCAGCTTCCGCTTTCACGGGGTGGACTGAAAATTAGATAATATACGCGATCTATCAAAATTGTTTTATTCAAATGAGAATTTAAAAGTGATAATCGTGGAAACAGAAGAAAATATTATGACTTTTTCATTTATTATCATTTCATTTCATTAACCTTTTGACTACCAAGCAGCCAAGTAATACGACGTGACATAGACGCCACAGCAATAAAATAAAAGGAACTTTCTATAATAAAGAAGTGATTGCAGAGCGAGGTATTGATATTGATATTATATTCGGAGACTTTGAACAATGAACTTTGGTCGGTATATACCGACGCTAGCGTCAGTGGCATGAATTTTTGATAACGTGACTTGCTAAGTGGTGCTTAAAAGGTCTGTATAATCATAGCGCATATGCACAGCCATGTTATGTACTCGTATTTTGAGGCTGCGCTGGAAATGCCAAACTTGCACGCTTCAAAAATTATAGTGACCCCTGGAGCCCTAGCGGGCCTGAGATCGTCACTTCATCAGCCCTGTCTCGCAAAGCTATTATGATGAACTTTTCGAACATGAGATGTGAAAAATCTACCATCTTGTAGATTTCAATTAACCACGCCAATGACATCACCATACTGACTCAACATTCAATTTTGCATAGATATGTTGGTGGTGCCGCCTTTCCACCTCCTCCTGCGATTGAGAAGAGGGTTGATGTAGGAGTTGAGAGCTCGGCTGATGCTTCAGTAGGTGCTGCCGCTCACGGTGCTAACCAACAAGTCACTTACACCAAGCAAATTAATTACCAAAGGAACCCGCAGTTCTTTGCTGATATTTTCAACGTGAGTATTGCTTCTCTTTACTACTCTTTTTAATTACTCTTACAGCATAAATGTTCAAAATCTACAAACCTAAGTTGAAGTAGGTAAAAACTATAGATATTTCCATCAATTGTAAACATTGGATATCAGTAGTAGTGGTGATGTTTAATTTAAACAAAGGCTTTTAAGTTTAGCCCGATTGATGTTTACAGCTGTATGAAACGTGTAAAATAAAAATAAACACAGATAAAAAAATGGCCTGATAGATCCTGTCAAGTGCAGTCGCGGAATGAAAAGGTTAGTCATTTTTGAACAGTAATACCATCACATAGGGTGGAAAAGTGACAAACCTTTTCATTCTCCGACTATACCTATATGAAATCCGGTGATATGTTTCATATAAAAAACTTAAAATAATAATTAGACAAGAGCATTGATTTTTTTTTCATTCAATGTGTTCTTGCGGTTTAAAGTTGGCCGCCGCCACAATATTTTCACACACACAATATTTTCTAAAAAGCAGTCTATATCATAATAAACTCAACAAATGTTGCACTTACAGATTCCAATTTCGACTTTGAAAGCCGTTGGAAATTTCCTGGGCAACACCGCCGGAAGCACTAGCGTTTCGGTCCAGAAATCCGCCTCGGTGCAGGCGGGCGCAGGTGCGGGCGCTTTCTATTGAGTTCTATTCTAACTGATTTTATATGTATTTTGTATAAAACTTAAGGTAATAAAGTGCATAAAATAATACTTTTGTTGTAATTAAGTAGGTACCACATATTGTGTAAGATATTGAAAAGCACGTTGAAATCTACTTTAGACTGTATAATCAAGAAATAGAACATATGCGCCTCGAATGTGAGCCACTAAATATTCACGACTCCTGTTTTCATGAACAGTTCCTGTTTCCCGTTTATAACCTACACAAAGCAAAATTATAGACTAGTCGTTTTTACTAGCACAATAAATATAAGTGCGTTCGTTCGTAACTTAAGAGCTACGCTCTTGTCGGTGGAGTAATCGCCATTCTTCCTTATCTTCTGTTAGCCTTTTGGTCTCCGACACAGTGCCCATTTTTTCTTTTATTTGATTAAAATAAGTTAATCTTGGATCGTCCTCTGCCAATTCTTCCATTAACTTTACCTTCCAGAATGTGCACAAAGAAAGAATCATGTCGCATCAGGTGGCCCACCATCTTTCCCCTTCTATTTTGTTTAGTGTTACATATAAGTGCACGGCTCCTATTTTTAGTTATCCACCTGTCACTGTCACCGACGTTTCAAACAGCGTTTTTGACTGTAGTACCCTGTCTCGTTTTCATGTAAGGCTTAAACTACGCCTG
Organism: Hedya salicella; assembly: GCA_905404275.2. Taxonomy (NCBI): domain Eukaryota; kingdom Metazoa; phylum Arthropoda; class Insecta; order Lepidoptera; family Tortricidae; genus Hedya; species Hedya salicella. Next base: position 16,289,726 of record FR990105.1, read on the forward strand.
CCCATCTGTCCCAAAATCCTTGTCCCGAAATTCATGGCCTTACAGGTCGTATAGACCTTACTACCACCACCTTACGCATACTACCTGGCACAGAGTGGCACCGTCTAGTGCCACTGTGGCAAAAGGTTTATTTGACAGGGAGTGTCAAAATCCTACGCTGTGGTTGGAGATTTTTGACACTTTTCCTCAACACTCAATAGCCGTGACATGCGAGATATCATCATAATATACTTAAGCGAAATCTCACCACGCTCTGTTAGTGTTGACGACTGATTAACGGCAGATTACAACTGTCAAATGTACACTGACAGGCGCAAAGTCATTAACGACTAAGAAAGCCTGGCCGAAATGTTATCTAAGGCATTTTAAGGCCTAAATGTAATGAAGATGGATAGTATTTGTCACGAGACGAAAAACCGTACGGTTCATACGCTTCTTTGATAACAGCTTAAATCAGCTTCTTTTTTCGTAACGTCAAAACGAGCGGTTAGGTAAAGTTTGTAGAAAAAAATATTTGCGTGTGACGTCACAGTCAAACTCCTACCCCATTTTAGTTTTTATAAAAATAAAATTGGGAACAGTACAAAAATAGTGATAGTTACCTGCATTTTGAATGTTCCATTTAGTGGTTCCTGTAAAATGATTTATTGTGACATTGTGACACCCTATTATGCTAGCTAAAAGCATAAATGCTGATACATTTTTGTACTAAGGGAACCGTTGCAGCTAGGATTTCTACAACATTATAGAAACGTCGTTTAATATCGTCTTCTAATTTCGAGTAAAAGTATTTATAGCGTCCGAGATAAGGCGTCTAAGCGGTAGCATAATGCAGAGAATTCCAACGGTTCTTTTTCCCTCGTAATTTTGATAATATTTTTATCTTACTGCTTTTATTGCGTTTTATTTTTTACGAGTAGGCCCTGAGACGGAAGCAGGCATGGCTTTAACTGACTTGTTGAGATGATAAATGATATTATTTTAATAAAAGACGGAGTTTATTCGCACTTATTAAAGACGTTTTTTATAAGTCGTGTCAATAATTTTTCAATACATTTTAGTAGGTAATAAACCAGTCTTCACAATTAAGTTGATTTGGACTCAGAACTCCAGAATCTTCTATCTGAGACTTAGCAACAATGTCTTAGACATAACATTCTTTTGGGGCAACAGACGAAGAGAATGAAAGGCACTCTAAACTTTTATTTGATTACAAAGCAACTTTGTATTTTTTGTTAGTTAAAATGATAAAAAATTTCTTATTGGTGCATAGATTATCTGCTGTAAATCAGATTGTAATTTTTATTTTTATTTTTAAGCATTTTACATAACAAATATGTAAAAATCATGACGCATAAATTATAGATTTTTGTATGTTGTCTATTTAATAGATAAAATACCTACTTATGTATAATGAATCGATATAATGAATTGTTAAAAACATTATGTTAAGTGTATTATTGTCAGTAGGTATAAAAGAAAAGAATACGCCTTCAAGTATTGAAAAACTAAACTATGCATGAACGCAATGATCACGCAACAAAATCTCTCTTTAGATATATCTTTCTCATCAGCCATTGAACAGGTTTTATTAACTGTATTTTGTATTTCTATTCAGTTGTTTGTATTTTAAGTATATCTCATATAAGTAATATATTTTAAGTGTTTCCCTCTTGATATCATTTCCTACTGTTTTATCATTGTACTTACCGTATGCATTCAATTTCTCAGAGTCGGACTTAATATCACCGAAGCATGGTCAAACACCATCATCACAACAGGCCCAAGTGTCCATACAGACACCGGACGCATCAAAATTCATTGATGACATTTTCGCTGTAAGTTCATCATCATTTAATTTTCCATTCACGTTACTAACTTGCTTGCTGCCTTTATGTCCTTAGGTTTATGAATAACCTACATCTTAATTAGTAGCTGGTCTTTAATGGGACAGTCAACTTCAAATAGACTGTAACCTGTAACATCCAAAGCGCCATAAATCTCGTCACGTATCTTTTTGCCTTTAGGATGTGTTGCGATTTATTTGGCATTTCGTATGCTACAGATAATTTTGATACTGACTGTACCTTGGTGTGTCTGGACATGTTGTCACAATTTAGAACCTTAAAATTAGCTATAGTGTCACGTGAGTGTATCACTGGTTTCACAGTAGTTGGTATTTTACACACTTTTTTTGCTTATTTGGTTTTGGATATTTGATTTTGGATATCATATCAACCTACCTTACCCCGTAACAAAATGTTTTTTGGGTAAAGAATATTTTAAATCAGATCCTGGGTAAGCATTTAATTATCTGTAAGTACTGAGTGGCAAAATTAATATTGTCATGGAATTAATTCCTACACTCTCATACTTAGGGTTTCGCACTAATAATATAAGCTTACCGGGGTGGCTTTATATCAAGATTTATATAATCGGTGCGAAAACCTATTTTACGCAATATTTGTTGCTCTTCAGGATATCCTAATATCCTTATAATATAATATACGTGAAAGTTTGTACCTTTGTATGTATGTATGTACATACGTTCCTCTTAATTTTATATACTACTGAACGGATTTTAACGAAACCTTCCAGTAATGTTGCTTAGCCATCAGTGGCTATAAATTGCATCCCTAAGTGGATTAAGTCGCGGGCAACAGCTAGTACGTAAGTAAATTTGAGCCCCAATAATAAAATAAAGGTGCAGTTTAAACGACCTTCTGTGGTAGTTTTGAAGCTCTAGCACCAAGCAAATACTATCTAATAGGTACGAAAGTGAAGACACAGAATTTATATTCAGCCTGAAGATAGAAACGACTGCTGTGCACTTTTTGCTTAAGCAGAGCAGTCATACCAAATGTATGTAAGTATCTGTCAAGATCACGACCAACACGGTTACCATTATGATGAAATACAATTCTTTTGGTACGAATACAACTAACAATTTGGAAGCTCAAAGATTAAACGGATATGTAAAATGAACGCCAATGAAAGGGTTAAGTGTCTGGCTGTCTGTCTGTCTGGCTAGTACAGGGCTCTAACAAATAGTGGACAACAGTGGCATGGCGTGCATATAACAAAGCCGATCCCTACCGTGTTGCCCAAGGAAAGGCTTTGTAAGCACCTTTTTCTTAAGTATGAGTTAATGAGCACACTTTGACTTCCGTTGTAATTTTCCTGACGCCACGCCTCTCGTGGACACTTAAAATTTTCAGAAATATCACATACAGCGATATGTTAGCCTAATTCACAAGCAAATCGCTCCGCTTTTATTACTGTGACCTTAATTACAGCAAAAAGCTAAAAATAAATTGAAATGTGAATAGGGCATAGGAAGAATAAGAACAGTGTTTTTGCATATGATGGCAAGGTACGGACCCTTTGGGTGCGAGTTTGACTCACACATGTCCGGTTTTTGTTTTAGGGCATATGCATATGCATACCGAGTTTTTCATTCCACAGAGTAGCATAATCACTTGCGTGAGTATCAAATACAAACGCGCGTCGATAGCGCGTTTAAAAATTTTTAGATAATTTCGCTATTATGTAGTATGGTTTAATTTCGGAGTTTGTGTTATTTTTTGTCAGTTCTGGTTTGGTTCACAAGTTTTGTTATTTTTGCTACGGTCAGCTTCGCAATTTGGTTGTGGTATAACGTCTAAAGTTGATTCACTGCAAATATGCCTCGAACTGGAACTGCTCACATTTTTATGGAGTTGGTAAGTTTACACAACATGTAAGTATTCATACACGTATGCGCAAAAAATAATTAAATAACCCTTTATAGATATTACCAGTAAACCATATTACTCTACGTGTTTTCGTAGTCAGAAGATATTAACAATATGAATATAAAAAGTGAAATACAAAAATAAAATGCAAAATATAAACACATTATAAAAAAACCTAACCAAGGGTGCCGCTGGCAGCGGAACAGGGCTCAAGCTACCGGCGGTTAGTGCTGTACAGGGAGTAACCTCCTGAAGATGCGCGCTGCCGTGTTCAGGATTACTGCCTTCTGTATCCGACCCTTGATCCAGCCATCTATTTAGAGTCTTTTATGATGTTGGTTGTTTGTTACTTATTATCAGAGGACGGCGGGGTGAGCTATTTTCAGTTTTTGCATAACATGGACATTACCTTGTCATTCATTTGTAAATGCCACACTTATAAACGAAGACGAGACTTGGATTTATTTAGGGAGTATGCCGAATTTCAGAAAAAACAGACATGTACAACATTTTAATGTACAGGTTCACTCCACATACAAGTTTCAGTGGATGTAGAAAGATCTTTTTCTATCTATAAATGGAAACTAAAGTCAAGGCAAACCTCGTTAAACAATTAAAATATAGAAATACTTATAGTTATTTCTTACGATAGCACCGATATTTACAACAAATAAAAGAACACTTGACGCTCGTTTTGTAAGCCATTTTCATTTTAGTTCAATCATTTCAGTTTTGTCTTATTTTAATATTTCTTTATAGATAGGTAAGGTACACCTTATCCATATTAGTATCTACGAGACACAACTACATGACATTAAATGACGTAAAAATAGCTCACCCCCGCCGACCTTTGCTTGATATTGTTATGTGGGAAGTTTTACGCAAGAAAAATTAGATCAAACGATACTGTGCTTACAATACAATTTTAATTAGGGTTCCGTTCCAAAAATTTACAAATAGTACCCTTATGGTGCGACTCTGTCTGTCTGTCTGTCCGACTGTTAGAGCGCCATATCTTAAAAACTACTTACGCTATCTATTTGTAATTTGGAATATTTATAAACATGGTCAGCCCACATCTATTGCAAAGGAAATATTTAAAAATATATTTTGATTTTGTAAAAAAACGATGAATATGAGGGGGGCAAAATTAAGTCTAGCTACTGGGTCGATTTGAAATTTTCACAATTTATATAAATAAACATAAATATGACCCAAAAATTATAACCACGTCTCTAACTAGCTTTTTTTTTTCAAAAAGCTAGTTGATCACCCCGGTTGCGTTAAGTTTGCACCTTATTTGTATGCAATTCTATGGGTATCAAGTGCAAATTTAACTCAACCGGAACCGGGTACAAAGTTAAAGAGTTAAAGTTAGGGTAAGTGAAAATTTGTACGGAGCCCTCGGTGCGCGAGTCTGACTCGCACTTGTTTTTTAAAATGTTACGCTCATTATGAGTCACTTCTTAAATATATGCGACAGGAAACTGATAGCGGTTCAAACGCCTGCTGAACTACCTAATTTCCAAAAAACAAAGTAAGAAGACTAATACTGTTCCAAGCGAATAATAATTCAGACAATTTTAGAGATTATAATAATAATAATACTCATTTATTTCGGATATTTAGAGATCCATATTTGTTAGTAACAGAAATCACTTATAAGCTATTTTAAAGTCTATTTTTATAATAATTTAAACCTATTATTATATCGCGTATATTATCTCATTTGGGTTCCCGACGTTTCGGAAGCTTTTCAGCTTTCTATGGTCACGGGTAGACTGAGAAAAGATATATGTTTCCCCTGTCAAAGTTACAATTTGTGGAAACTACCCACTTTGTAAAAACAAATAAAGGCGTACATACATGCCATGTGGGCCTAATCTATAAAGACGGACACATATGCCAGAAGAGCTTAATTATTTTATTTTAATAATTTACCAAGCAGCATTTCACAAATGAGGCGTACTGAGGAGAAAAAAAACGCTGCAAAGAAAAACTCCCAGGCTACTCTTACTAATTATAATATTTTAAAAACAAAGACCATTAAACTACTTTTTAACAGATAAGATATTTTTTTTAACACCGTTCGGAAATTAAGGTTTTGCAGTCCTGTATCTTGCTTGTTCCTTGATGAGATGTATTACAGTGAACATGGAAAGCTGGAAAGCTTCCGAAACGTCGGGAACTCAAATGAGATAATATACGCGATATAATCCGTTAAATTGTTTTATTTAAATGAGTAATCATCGCGGAAACAGAATAAAATATTATAGTAGTATGAATTTATTGCCTTACACTGTTTTAAATTTACAGTATATAATCGCCAATTAATCCATTTTAATTAATTAAAAAAATGGACTGAATTTAGAAATGTACGACTGATACTAAAATATTCTACCCGGAAAGGAATAAAAATAAAATAGGGAAACAATATCATAATTAAAAAATCCTTTTCTTTTTTTAGATACCAATTAATACGCTTGGTGCCGTAAACAAGTTTCTGGAAAATAATATTCCAGCCAGAAAAAAAGTTCAGGTAAGTGAAATACTATAGTTTGGAATTTTATAGCATAAATATGTGGAAGATTTTATTTTGTAAAAACTCGACGTACATAATACTGTACTGTAAATTAGAGTTCTGCTCGACATGTTTTGGTTCAATCTGTCAATCATAATCAGGAGAGTTCATTACGATCCGCACCTTATGCTAATAGTTTTAAATTCTTTTTTTTATTTCAAAGGTGTCTGCCGACGGCGAAGAAGAGCCAACGAGGTTAAGGCTTGGCCCTCATGCGAGGAGAAGAGCCACTAAGACTGTGTATGTGGAACAGGCTCCAGCTAAATCTGCAGATGAACCAAAGGAATCGGAGTAATCACGTTGGTGTAGAACCTAAGAGTTTTCGATCCCGGCATTTTTTTAGTTATAGATGGGATCTACGTATTATATACCTATATAAAAATCTCGGGATTAAAAGCACTTGGAAATATTATATTAGCCTTTAGAGATGCTGTAACGTTTAATGTACATAATGTATTTAAAAGTAAAGTTGTTAAAAACGCGTCTTGGTGTTTGTACCTACTATTATTCAATTATAATGTGTTATCTTTAAAATTGACGTTGTATTGCTAAATAGGTATAATAAATATATTAGGTACCTTGTGTATAATATTATATTTGCATATTTTTTACAATAATACATTTTAATGTTATTTACATAACGTTACTTAAAGTGATAATAAGATAACAAGGTTAAGAAACTAAGAGCCGACTGTATGTTTAAAGCAACAGGGAATGGATGAAAATTTTCAAAAATCTTGAAATTTTGTTTATAGGTAAGAATAAGCCTCCTTATTGTCAGAAAAACAATACAGATTTTTCTGTGGCTTAGAAAAATATAAAAAGATGAAAAGGTGTTGGTAGGCCTATATACCTGCCTTATACGGTATACGGTACATTTACAGACATTTTATTCGAAAATATCAATGCTGCTCCTGCCGTACCGTATAAGGCGGGCATATAGGCCCACCAACACCTTTTAAGCTAAATAAATTTCAAGATTTTTGAAAATTTTCATCCATTCCCCAAAACTGTGTGTTAGAGTAAGTATGACAAATAAAACAAATATCAAGTTTAATCGAATTGTATTTGTTTGTATCAGCCATTTTTAGATTATATTAGCGGTTACTAACGTTGTAAAAGTCGAGTACTACTCGACATGCTTCGCTCCTTGAAGACCTTAGTCGTGAGCGTTGAGATGGACACTGCCACCTATGGTTTTACAAGGTGAGTAACCCCTAATGCAATATATCGACGGCAAAAAGCGGAACGTAGTAACTGCCAAAGGAATTCATTGGCGGTTACTACGTTTCCGCTTTTTGCCGTCGATATCTAATTATTTTGAACCCTTCTTCGGTTTCGAATATTCCAGCATAATTCGAACATCATAGCACATGGTCGTACCTTTAGGTCCATATAGCGATAGCATCCAACTGTTCAATCCCATTTCTCTCATCGGTATAAAATTCACAGCATTATCAATTTTCCTTATATCAACATTTTCAACAGCGTATACACCTTTGTATAACTTGCATGACTTATCCACTTTAAACTTTGCTGACATTATAACGATCCGAACTAAAACGTTATTGCAATTCATGCCTTTGCTGTCTAAATTATATGTAAATACATTATTTTTCAAGATACCAGTTTTAAGTCTCCAAGAATATCCAACTAAGTTTTCTTTTACTTCCACAATCCCTCCTATAAAAGTGTCATTGTTTTTAAAATAGCTAGTGAGATTGCTCGAGACCTTTCTGTCTTTCTCGTATGGCGGATCAGGGTTGTCACAATTAGTCAGATTCTTCAATGTGGCTTGATATACACAATTACATAAGGGGAATTGCATAACTATGAGCAAATACAGTGCTGGCCGGAATGCCATGTAAGCAGAAGAAAAAACTTGATTGAAAAGAAAAAATCTTGCTTAAGTGGACTGCAAACAGAGTGCCTTGTAGTTGGGAATAACCAATACTAATAAACTAACATGATCCGAACGTTAACAGGCTTGTTTAATGTCCATTACCAGACCCGGATATTCATTGTCTACAAAGAGCTCAATGGCGTTCAAATGAACCATTTAAATTCATATTTTGTATTATAACATAAACTGTTTTTAAGTATTACTGATTACCATAGAAATTAAGGCAGTGTTATATGTTGTCATAAGCCACTTTTTTGAAGTCCCTTTTCTGACACTGTGCTGAAATTAGTAATTAAAGATTTGATATCTGAAACTATCTACCGAAATAAAATTACTTTAACAAAATGTATAATAACTTGGGACGACCTCACAGGTCCGATGTCTCCAGAGAGATGATAAGGGCCTTCACCTTGGTATACCTTCGTCGGCCGGAGTGGAAACCTAAAATGCTCTAAAGTACTCTCAGCTCTGGCTTGTCTTCGTTAGCTGTCCAGAGGAGCATTAAAGCTATATGCGGGTTGGAAGTGTTAAAGGCCTTAACGCCACGAGTTCCCTCGGAAAAGCGCGGCTCTCAACACCGCAGAGCCCTCACGTACGTTTTGCTTCCGGCAGTGGCAGTCGTGATGATAGCAATTACGGAGGCCCATCAAGTGAGTGGCGAGTCATCACCCGCCACAGATAACGATCAACTTGCTGGTCATGGAGTATGACGCATTCCTATTGCAATAGCGAAAACAAATTCTTCATCCGAACATTTGTTTTATAATATCCTGCTTATTTCTCCTTAAAATGCAATAGTTCCACCATCTGCTGGAATATTGATTATGCTCAGGAACGGGTCTCAACAAGAGTGCAGCCACAGCAAACGTCGCAAAATATTTTAGATACACATCCCTACGCAACCCCCCCAAAAGCCGAGACGTAAGAGCCCGAGACTAAGTCGAAATACAAATAAATAAATTGGCTCTTTCATATCAGAATTTTTCAGCAAAAACATGTTATTCATTCAAACACTGACCAGCAGTTGACTGCACTATCATCTTCTGGTAGGTGTCTATCAGGGATCAGTTCAATAAAAAGCTACAGTCTGTTGTTTTATTTAACGTTATTTGTAAGGGAACATTCTTTAGGTCAAGTGAAATATTTTTTGTCCCTAGCCTAGTATTATAATTTGTACGATTGATATTATATTACACAATTTTATTTAATTAAATATGCTGTTTGCGGAAATGATCAATCAATCAGCTTGTCATAGGCATAGTCCCTTCATATTATGACACGTCATAGTTGTTAATGTATAGTTGAGTTAAACATAAAGGCCCGATTGTATGTACTAGATATGCTATTTGTGTTTTACATAAGTATAAAAAAGTGCATTTTCTTCGAATTGATTTGAATTGAATGAAAACATGCTGCATATCATTATTTTATAATTACACTAGCACCGTCTAGTGTAATTATGCAACTTCTTTCGCGTAGGAGACAAAATCATAACCCCTCTTTTTTTCTTCAGCGTAGGTGGATAAGAAGTATCCTATAACCATCTGGAGATACCCAGCTACCCGTGTCCCAACAATAGTTGAAGTCTGTTAAGCCGACTTGGCGCCATGAAGCCACAACCACACATACGAACCCAAAACATATCCAACAATTTTGTTTCCCTTCGGACCGTTTCATGCCTAGCTTTCGGAGCCAGCTATCGTATGGGAATTTATATTCCCATTCAGAAGCTGACTCCGAAATGACATTTTCTTTTACCATTCATTCTTACAACTTTATAATAGTATAGATATTCGCTATCGCCTTAAAAATATTATAGTGTGCGGCAAATAACTTCGACTGCGCAGAAGCAGCTATCTTTGAAAGTTTTATAGAAGTCGCCTACATACTTTAGTTATTTTGTTCTGCAAACTTAGAACGAACAAAGCGAGCATACCATTGCAGACTTACCTAAGCCTAAGACTCAACAATTTAAGAGGTTAAAGGTTTGAGAATATCTGTGTTCACTATTTTGTAAGGCTCTTGCCTTCTTGGCGTACTATCGTAAAATGGTGCCGTTCAATTTTCATACAAACTCTTACCATAATTTTATTTAACTACTATTAAAACTCATAACAAATATGATGTATACAAAAAAATTACATAATTTTGCTGGGCATAATAATTAAATAACAGAATATTGTATAATTATGAAAACATTATTAATAACAATCATTAGGAATAATTTTACTTGTTATAACATACATTCAGTATACCTAATGATTAAAATTTTGAGCAAAATTTTAACGAATGATCGGGTGACATAATATTATATGCTAAGAAGGGTTAAGGATCAAAAACGCGAGGGAGCATCAAAATGGGTCAAAAACCGAAAACTGTAGGTTAGGTTAGGTTTGTATTGTGCCATGACCATATATAACGGAGCGAGCAAAGCGAGGGAGCATCAAAATGGGTCAAAAACCGAAAACTGTAGGTTAGGTTAGGTTTGTATTGTACCATGACCATGTATAACGGAGCGAGCAAAGCGAGGGAGCATCAAACTGGGTCAAAAACCAAAAACTGTAGGTTAGGTTAGGTTTGTATTGTGACCATGTATAGCAAAGCGAGCAAAGCGATGGAGCATCAAAATGGGTCAAAAACCGAAAACTGTAGGTTAGGTTGGGTTTGTATTGTGACCATGTATAGCGGAGCGAGCAAAGCGAGGGAGCATCAAAATGGGTCAAAACCGAAAACTGTAGGTTAAGATAGGTTTGTATTTTGACCATGTATAGTGGAGCGAGCGGAGCGGCAAAATGCTTGCATGCTTACATTTTCCAGTTAACTTTTGACTAAATATAAAAATAATAAAAATCATATACTCAAAGGTTAACTGGAAAATGTATTTCTTTTTTTTGTGTATAAATATTGACACTCATTAAAACATTTAGTTAACAATAAACAACGAAATGAATATTACGCTAACTAAAACATTCTACTACTTGAAAGGTACTACATTCTAAAAGTTATGATCTTGGTTTTTATGGAAGAAAAACGTTAAGAGCAATAAACACTTTACAAAGTGACCATTATACTTATTACCTATTATGCAAATAAATTACTATGCAACTAAACAATTATTAATATCGAAATGATGCAATTTGTTTTTATACATTTTGTTTTTAAACTATATAATCATTTCTGCAGATCAAAGTTATGCAATTTGTATTATGTAAAATGTAAATTGTCAAAAAGTAGTTATGCTAAACATTACACACCCAGCTTGGTATCCCCAGATGGTTATCGGTTACTTTTTACTCGACTACGCTGAAGAAAAAATAGGTATTATCAATTTTTCTCCTCCACGATCGAAGTTTCGGGCACCTTCTAGTAGGCTATAGAATAAATTGCATCCCTATACGCGGACAAAGTCATGAGTAACAACTAGTTTAGATTCTCCACGAAATGGCCCGAAACATGTCGAGCAGTACTCGACTTTTAAGAGGTGAGTAACCGCTAATACAATCCACATATATTAGTTCATCTTAAATTAGTAAGGCGACTTTGATAAGGTACTTGTTATTTCCGTAGTCCACAAACGATCTTTACATATTTACCACTTAATCTTCTGTATCTACCTACAAGTTGATTTATCGATTTACTTGAGAGAAACGCAATGAGACATGTATGTATGTTATTGAAACATTATTGCTACTGAATGTCTGTGCAACTAATTGATTATCACATCAATTTTTAGAGACATGCTCTAAAAATAAAACCCAGTCGCCTTTATCTCAAGACCAAGACAAAAGCAAAGAGGTTAATCATGTTTACTGATTCTATTAGGTTTAAGTGGGTATTGTTTTTGCACCATACATTCAATCAGGACCCTTCGTTCGAAAGACGAATGGACCGAATCCTCCACTGAGATAGAACAACCCTTTAAACCAGCGGTTCTCAAAGTGTGCCCTGCGGTTGACATATGTCAAAGACATCTATATATCTAACGAAGGGAGAGGCTATCGGAGAGGATGGAACCGAGCCCGATTTATCATCATCAGCCATCTTGAATGGTCGGTGGATATTCACAAAATAATCACGCAGATGTATCACACTATTATTCTTTAATCAAATCGTACAATTGAACGTGAGAAATAATCATACACTGGTCAGATGTAAACGGATTACAATTATCCCGAAACGCGGAGAGTTCTGTGCTTGCGTCCGTTCGCCACACCGTCCAATATCAGAATGCCATCCTGGAAGTTTGTCACTCCAGCTGACAGTTCTTAGTCATTCGATCTTTATGAATCTACCCGTTAATAAAATCATTGTGACGTTTACAAATTACCCGAAACGGACCAAGCACAGACTACTCCCAAGCGATGTTTTGACAGCTGTCATCGCTTGACGTATCGTAAGGTTGTCAGCATAGATCGGAGCGCTGCCTCGCCGACATATCTATACTATTAGCAAAGTGGCCATATCATTCGTAGGCCCATGTATTGATTTTTATAACAAGGTACCAAATTATTTTTTAAAATTACCTTTTCCATCTCTCAAAAAGAACTTAAAAAAGTCTATAATGGCAAAGACATATTTTAGGGTAGAGGAATATTTAACAGATAAAAATGTATGGCCCAAAACAGAAACCACATCATTTAATTCGGACTCGGTTCTTATAAGATGGCATATCAAACGTACGGAAGTTGTTTGCGGATGACATATGCAGACATCTATACTATTATAAAGTTGTAAAAATGTAATGTTGTAATTGATGATATTTAAAAAAAATCTGTTTGATGGTCACTGAACCAAAAAACATTTTTCTTGTTTTTTTTTGTATTTTTGTATAAATCGTTGTGGCTTCATCACGCCAAAATGGCGATTTTGGCGTTGGCGGAGATTTCAACTATTTTTAGTACAAGGGCATCCTCCGATGGTTATGGGATACTATTTACCCGATTACGCTGAAGTAAAAAGGAGGGTTATGACTTTTTGTCGTCCACTAACGAAGTGCTGCATTCGAAGAAACCAAAGCTGTATTATTCGGAGTTTATGGTTGGTTTATCAATATGAAATGAATTAAGCCATTTTTTATATTTGAGTGCCAATTCACTTCAAAACTTTTTTCCCGCGAAAGATTTTTTATTACTGCAAACGTTATTATAACGTTATTTACCTTATTATTAAACACTTGAATAGTATTTTCGACAATCGCATCAGATTTATATGTCCTAAGTAGCTACAGAAGGTACACAATAAGGACATTATTTCGATTAACGCAGCTGGAATGTCAATAATGTCATTAATGATATATCAGAATATTATGAACTAGGACAATCATTAATAAGGTATCATTAAGGCGAAGGGGTGGGCAAATCACTGAAATCGAGGTGTTTTTGTGCAATTTTTTTGATATTATATGTAGCATGTAGAGATCTGAAAAGTAACTATTCAGGACAAATATATACTTAATTATGAGTTGATAGAGTAAGTTCGTTCCTATCTGATGTAACTAGGCCTAGAAACTATATTTCAGAAGCAGGTTTTTAAAAATATTCTACATCTTATTTTCCGCCTGTGAGCAATTCTACATTACCAAATTTTGCACATGTACTTTAAAAATTTTGGTCTAATTACTGATTGGAAAAAACTTAGTCTAATTTGTGTAATACGGAGTTTAGACCCAAAATCAACTTTTACCTACGACATCTCTACGAAGTCAACGTACTAAATATTTGATCAGTGTAAAAGCGTAGGCGCTTTAGCCACGGCGGCGCGGCGTGCGCTTACGCTGTTGCCAGCTCGCTTCCATCTATCCATAGCGATAATGTTTTTGAATTCATTCCGTCAACTGATTGCGTTTGTTTTGTTTTGAAGTGTTCTATTCTACGATTTAGTACCAGTATAATAGGGATGATGGCTAAATTTTAATAATTAGTCCGTCTTGTAGATTAATACAAATATTGGACACGTATTTTTTCTTTTTTTACGTACTCAAAAAATAAAGGCGATACATTTAGTCAAAATGTCGCGTGATGTCACTCTTAAGTACAAATTTTACTTAGGAGTGACGTCACGAGCCCCCTTTCCTAAACTTATACGCGATTTATCTGAGTATTTTTTTAATATTATGTAAAAACAAAAAATACGTGTCCAATATTTTGTTTGTTATTTGTTATTGCTGTTATTTGTATTATCTAACAGACGGACTCATTATAATTTTAATGTTCATACCCAGTCATCATGCCTTTATATCAAGGTACTCTGTGTTTATTATTATTACGATCCGGTAGTCTTTGAGGCGTTGTTTATTTCGGGAATTTGTTATGTTGTTTTGTATGTTATTGTTTGTGTTATTTGACATTGATCTTGGGGTTTTGTGCGGCGTGAGTCGCTCCATGCGACGTAGTTACTTGGAGATTCTTGAGTCCCTAAAACTGGGGAACAAGAACGGTGGCGGTGGTGGTAATGGTAGTGATGGTGGTGATGATGGTGGTGGTGGTGATGGTGGTGATGGTAGTGATGGTGGTGGTGGTGGTGGTGGTGGTGGTGATGGTGGTGGTGGTGGTGATGGTGGTGATGATGGTAGTGATGGTGGTGGTATGGTAGTGGTGGTGTTGATGGTGATAATGGAGGTGATGGTAGTGGTGATGATGGTGATGATGGTGACGGTGGTGGATGATAGTGGATGATGGAATTAGTGGCGATGGTGGTGGTAGTGATGGTGGTGATGATGTTGGCGGTAGTGGTGGTGTTGATGTTGATGATGGTGGTGATGATGGTGGTGATGGTGATGATGGTAATGGTGGTGGTAGTAGTGGACGATGGTGGTGGTATTGGTGGTGTTGATGGTGATAATGGAGGTGATGGTAGTGGTGATGATGGTGATGATAGTGACGATGGTGGATGATAGTGGATGATGGAATTGGTGGCGATGGTGGTGGTAGTGGTGGTGGTGATGATGTTGGTGGTAGTGGTGGTGTTGATGTTGATGATGGTGGTGATGATGGTGGTGGTATTGGTAGTGTTGATGGTGATCATCACCATCAACGCCACCACCACCACCATCATCATCATCACCACCGTCACCCCATCATCCACTACCATCTACCACCGTCACCATCATCACCATCACCAGCATCACAATCATCACCATCACCACCATCATCACTATCATCCCAATCATCACCATTACCACCACCACCATCATCACCACCATCACCACCACCATCCACCACCACCATACACCAATGATCATCCAATCCTGAATACCAGTAGATACCCCCAGGGTCCATCAGAATCTGGAAAATGGTTGACAGTCCGGAAGGTCTTTATATCCTTCCGAATCCATAATTTAAAATAGGCACAAACAAAAATATTTCTATTGACACAACACATACTCGTAATTTCAGCAAGCAGCAAGGAAAAAGAAATAAACTAGAATAAAGTAGCCTCAAAACAAGCGCCACCATACTGCAAAAGGAGTCGATAGTTCACAACTAGTCAATGCGCGATACGACGAGTCGAGAGAGGGCATCTAATACATACTAGATGGCGCGCGCGCTCGAAGCATTACGTTCGGGCCGAACGAGCAAGGTCATTTCCCCATCTCTTCGCCTTAATATATTTCATCATGAACTTTATTACTATTTTTGTTAATCGTGTCAATTTTAAGAAATAATGTAAATTATGAAAATTTTAAACATAATAAATAAAAAATATGCGCGGTCGCAACTCCAAGACTTTACTGCAATGGTCTTCCGTTCTCAGGAGTAAGCACATGGCTCGCCCATTGCCACTTAAAACATGCAACCCTGCAAGATATGTCAGTTACTTTTGTTCTTCTGCGGATATCCTCATTTCTGCTTCTATCACGCAGAGAAACTCCAAGCATAGCCCTTTCCATTGCAGCGTAGGACAACCTCCAACTAGGTGGACATATATGACCTCGCGAGGATTACAGGGAGTCGGAGAATGCTCGGACAGGACCGCTCTATGTGGTGAACTAAAGGGGAAGCTTATGTTCAGCAGTGCATGTCCGTGACTGATAGATAGATAAATAGACATTTTCTTTTGGGCGCAGTTTCTAAGGCTTCGTAAATATGTCGTAAGTCAAGGATATTCCATCGTCAAAAAGTTTGATAACCGTTGCTTTAGACGACAGAATAATATACGATCGCCCTTTGCTATTTGTGTATCGACCACTCCATTACGAGTAAGTTATTAATTTTAGGTCGTCTTCAGAGTAAAGCTGTGGTTAGAGGTCTTGCGTGATTGATACTCTTTGCACTTAATTACATTAATTGATCTAAATATGTTGGTTGCTATGTTTTTGACTGGGCAATCCATATAATATTATCTTCTGTTTCCGCGATTATTACTCATTGAAATAAAACAATTTAAAGGATTATATCGCGTATATTATCTCATTTAGTTCCCGACGTTTCGGAAGCTTTCCAAACGTCGGGAACTAAAATGAGATAATATACGCGATATAATCCGTTAAATTGTTTTATTTCAATGGGCAAACCATAGTTGTAATGTTACTTATTAGGTTACGAGACCTAAAAAACTGTGGTAAAAATATATATTTTAAAGCTGGTGTGCTTGTCATCTGATGGGGACTTGCTAAATAGGCATACTTACATCAAACGGAATTCTGAAAATTTGTCCCTTACTAGGTTTTTGATATGGGGCAGCCGACTTCTTATGTACTGTGTTATCGATAAAGTACTATTTTATTTAAAGTGATAAGTTGTAAAATACTAAAGTTCTTTAAAAAATTCATTAAGTGCGAATATGTAGAAATTGTGTTTTAAACATGTGGTTCTTCTAGGTACTATTAAAGATGGACGGAGATAAATATTGCTACTAATTTTAGAAGATCAAATGCTATTCTTGGATCTTTGTAACCCATTGCTTATCTAACTATTATAAAATTGTACGAATGTCTGTTTGTCTGTTTGTCTTTCTGTGACTGTGAAAATAATCGTCATTTTTATAAAAATAGTAACGTTGTACGAGATAAAACTCTCTGACGAAGTTTAGACAAATTAAGTTAGTGGACAAGAACGCAGCTGCATGCAAAACCTTGTACAGTATATCTTTAATATATTGTATTACCTAATCAAAGTGTGTTTGACTAATGTACCTAAAGAGTCTTCAACGCTTGTTAGTTATGCTTCCAATAGCTCGCTATCGATGTTACCTAGACGGTTATTAGTTGATTCAATCTATTTAGATCGCTCAGACTAGATCTGTGAGTTCGCTTTACATACTTATATGTATAGCTGTCGCAATCGTAGGTGGGTAAGGTAAACACCCCAATGTGTGACATTGAAATTCCAATAATAGGGACCCTATGATTTACCTATCACCTCAACCTGCCACACAATAACCATTGTTGGAAGAAGGCCTTCTTCAAGGACCATTTCTGTTTTATACGGCATAGCGTTAATGATGCTGATTGCCAAAACATTATTCCCGGGTCAATAAGTTCCCTGGTAACCAAGACGATGGTAAACATCTGAACGATAAAAATCTTATTGAGCGCAAAAAAATCCCAGAACTTATTAAAATAAAGCAAACTATTTACAAATTCCATTTCACTGACGCAAAATAAGTAATGAACTAACCACAACACCCTTGGAATTAGCAAGTTCCATCTCATCACGGATGTTTTAATTTAATTAAGCGTGACGGCGGTCCCAGTCAACGCCGAAGTGGAACGAAAACCACTTATGTTAATTTAGAACGAATTTCCGGAACCAAAAGCGGTTGCGTTCCGTTTGCCAGAAGAAAAGCCTGCTTTTTCATTATTTTTTTGCAGAGTCGAGATTAACGGGACGTTTCAGCTGTGCCTTGATTTTTCTCAGTTACGTTTGAAGTGCAAATCGTGTGTACAATGGATAAATGGGCGTAAAACACTTTTGAATACGCTACTACGACTATTGACGCGTACTTCTCTGCTATGCAAGACGTGTAAACATGTAAAACAAGACTTTAAGAGCATTTTAATTGTAAACTTGGTCGGATAATTGTTAAAATCTGCCACGTAACAATGCTGTGTTTTTTATCTTCTAACCGAAAAAGGCCTAGTTAGCATTATACGCTGATGTAATTCCGGCAAGATCAGACCACGTTAGGTCACATCGGTTAAAATAATTTAAGCATTTTTATTCAGTTTTTAACGCCTGTTCCAAAACTGAGTAAGAGTGCGTTTACAATAATAATAAAAAAACAATTATGAAATTAAAAAATGCAACTCTGAGGAATAAATATTACTTTGTAATTTAAGAGACCCATAATGAAAGAACAAGCAGTTTTTGAAAGTTATGTGTCGCTATTACAATGAATGTAACTCGTGAAAATTTTCGCTCAATATTTTTTACGAGATCGCACCCTGTGGCAAACTATAGGGGCTGGCTTATGTTCAGCAGTGGACGTCTGTGGCTGATAGATAGATAGATTGTTTATGATTCTCGCTGTGGCGCAAGTCAACAAGACAATTACCAATGACTTCATATGGCGTTTGGTGGTTTGGGGAATATAGACGTGGACGTGCTTCATCACGATAAACGTAATGGTCGGTCGGCGACTGGGGTTACCGAATCCAATATTGATACCGTACCACAATTTCTAGAAACTGACAAAAAATAACTACATTCATTGGTATTACCATTATTATTATTATTCGCAACGCAGGCTTCGTCAAGTGAAAAACAAAATTGCCAAACCATTGTGTGAAGCAGTGGATCCATTCTTCAGTAAAGACCTCTTCAATGGTTGCATGGAACGCCTTCACTGCCGCTTTCGGGCGTGTAAATCATAAACCTATAAGTTTTCTTTTATTTTTGGAAATAAAAAAGTCACAGGGTGAGAGGTCCGGGCTCTATGGCCCATGGCTCATCAGTTCAACACTTGACTCATATAAGCAATTTTACTAATGTCACTGTTTTTTGATTTTCAAGCGACATTGTAGTGTAATATCCAGATTCGCTAAAAAAAGAAGCAATCATCTTGTTACCGGTGCTTTGAGTTTTTTTACCTTTTGTCGGCAAGTCTTCAAAAGGAAACTCACTTTGCCGACTGGCTTTTCCTTTAGAGTTCAAAGCAGTACACTCGTATTTGGCCACCTGTATCGATATTATAGACAGCCAATGACTGCCCTCCATTGAATGTGTTTTATCATTTTACAAATAACAAATACAAATACAACTACATTTATTGAACCAACATAATATACAGAGAGTTAAGGCTTAATTCTATAATACACAATTAAATTTAGATTTTTATATATCCTGAGCTAGGGTTCCCCCTGTGTTTCAGGCAAAAGGAAAACCTAATATTACATTATTTTCTATAAAATAAATATTCATCTATATCATGCGATCCACTCTACAAGCATTCATTTTTGGTCTTCCGTTAAATCCATCGTGTGCAAAGCTTTCGCACTTTCAGATTTACATACAAAATGATTTGCACTTGGCTCATTCCAATGCCTAATACAGTACAGCTGACAAGTACGTTTTTTTTAATGACGAAGCTTGTCGCTGATTCGATTTTGTTTTTCACTTGACGAAGCCTGCGTTGCGAATAATAATAATAAAGGTAATACCAATGAATGTAGTTATTTTTTGTCAGTTTCTAGAAATTGTGGTACGGTATCAATATTGGATTCGGTAACCCCAGTCGCCGACCGACCATTACGTTTATCGTGATGAATCACGTCCTCGTCTATATTCCCCAAACCACCAAATGCCATATGAAGTCATTGGTAATTGTCTTGTTAACTTGCGCCACAGCGAGAATCATAAACAATCTATCTATCTATCAGCCACGGACGTCCACTGCTGAACATAAGCCAGCCCCTATAGTTTGCCACAGGGTGCGATCTCGTAAAAAATATTGAGAAAAAGAATAATATCCAGAAACTTTCAGTATGACATAAGTACCTACCATGGTCACAATAAAAGAGCTAGTTTATTTTGATGGCCTTTCTGGTGTTAAATTTAGTACATCATTTCTACCAAGATGTAAATATCATCAAAATATAACGCACTGGATCACAACCACGATAGTGACTCGGTTGAAACACTCAAATAGTTAGGTGCCATAAAAGAGCAAATGCATTTTATTATTCTGCTTGTCCTCATTTTGGTATCGTGGGGTAAAAGAAAATAGCTTTACCGCATCGCCAATGTTATTCAAGAAGCTCAAAATTTCTAACAAGAATATTTATATTTTTATTTATTTATATTTAATATTCCTTCATACACGTCTGCGTAAAATAACTTGAGCCCGAAATCTGCTGAGACAAAATTGAGAGTATATATATATGCAGACTCAGGTTTTAATACCAATTGGTTAAACAAGGTTGCTTCTCCATATACCTACTGTTTTAAAAATTAATCGGGAGCCTGAATTTAAAAGGAAGACCAAAGTAAAGATTTATGGGCTGTGTAAAGATGGTATGAAGGAATAGGAAAGGGATGACAAATATGCATTGAGCCCATAATAATAAGGGCAAGAGAATGACCATCTAGAAGAAAAGGCAATATATATAAAATCAAATTTCTATTTAATTTGTAAGTAGAATAATAAAATAAATGAATACGAATTTATTCCATTTCTCAATTTAAAAAAATCAGCTCAGACAAATCGCATGAAAGTTTATTAGTGGGAGCTCGTGACATAGTAACTAATTATAAAATGTACCTAGGCGTATTGAGACATTTTAACGCACCTAATGTATCGCCATTATTTTTTGATTCCGTAAAAAAAAAGACGTCACCAATATTTTTTATTAATCTACAATGACCGACTAATAATTTAAATTGTTCACTTGAGAGATACCGAAGATATCCCGGACATCAGCCTGTACGAGATAAGAATGGCCCTTAAACAGCTCAAGAACAACAAGGCGCCGGGTGATGACGGAATCACTTCAGACCTTCTGAAAGCGGGTGGAACACCGGTACTTAAGGTCCTTCAGAAGCTCTTCAATACCGTATTGCTCGAGGCCATCACGCCGGAGGCATGGAACTGGAGTGTGGTGGTGCTATTTTTCAAGAAAGGTGATAAAACGCTGCTTAAGAATTATAGACCCATCCGACTTCTGAGCCATGTCTACAAGTTGTTTTCCAGGGTCATCACGAATCACCTCTCAACCAGGTTTGATGAATTCCAGCCTCCCGAACAAGCCGGGTTTCGAAAAGGCTTCAGTACCATAGACCACATACACACGCTGCGGCAGGTTATACAGAAAACTGAGGAGTATAATCTGCCACTTTGCTTAGCGTTTGTGGACTATGAGAAGGCTTCTGATTCCGTCAAGACATGGGCAGTACTGCAGTCGCTCCAGCGATGCCGATTGACTGTCGGTATGTTGAGGTGCTGAGGAGTGTGTACAACAACAGATTACGGAGGCGATCCCGTTGCAGAGAGGTGTGAGACAAGGAGATGTAATATCTCCGAAGCTCTTCACCAACGCAATGGAAGACGCCTTCAAGCTCTTGGAATGGCAAGGATTCGGCATCAGCATTAATGGCGAGTACATCACGCACCTTCGGTTCGCCGACGATATCGTGGTCATGGCAGAAACGCTGGAGGATCTTGGTACGATGCTCGAAGATCTCAACAGAGTATCGGGCCTTAAGATGAACATGGACAAGACGAAGATCATGTCGAATGTCCATGTAGCGCCCACCCCAATATTGGTTGGTAACTCGGTCCTCGAAGTTGTTGACGAATATGTCTATCTAGGACAAATAATCCAGTTAGGCAGGTCCAACTTCGAGAAAGAGATCAATCGACGGATCCAACTCGGATGGGCAGCGTTTGGGAAACTGCGAAGTGTCTTCTCGTCCAGCATACCTCAGTGCTTGAAGACGAAAGTCTTCAACCAGTGCGTATTACCGGTGATGACCTACGGAGCCGAGACGTGGTCTCTGACTATGGGCCTCTTAAGGAAGCTCAGAGTTACTCGGCGAGCTATGGAAAGGGCTATGCTCGGTATTTCTCTACGAGATCGAATCAGGAATGAGGAGATCCGTAGACGAACCAAGGCCACCGACATAGCATACAGGGTAAGCAAACTGAAGTGGCAATGGGCAGGGCACATAGTTCGAAGAACCGACGGCCGTTGGGGCAGAAAGGGTCTAGTGTGGAGACCGCGTACGAGCAAGGTTGTCCGACAACCTGATTAGGGTTGCGGGGGCTCGCTGGATGCAGGTCGCCTCTATCCGGCCCATGTGGAAATCTATTGAGGAGGCCTGTGTCCAGCAGTGGACGTCCTACGGCTGAAATGATGATGATGATGATGATGATGATGATGATGATGATGATGACTTGAGAGAAAATAAGTTCCCGTTAAGTATTATTGACTTTATAACAAGTGGACCACAATAGGTACTTTGAGCGCATTTTGATTCCTATACATCGTAACAATATTGTAACGTAAACTCGTGAAAAGATGAAGCATCTTTTTTGTCAAAAGCGAGAAAGTGGTTAAGGATCAAAATATATTAAATTATGTTCAAAATAGTGGAAATAGAGTTATATAAATGCCACCTGTCGAGCAGTAAACCAAAATTCAATTCACAAAGGCGAAGATTGTAACGTCATCACGCTTTGACCTATTTCTTAATTCAAAACAAGCTTTTCATAAAACCGCAGCGTATCTCATCAAACCCGAGTCAGTGCAGAGCCTCCCAGAAACTGAATTACGTATTCAGAATACAATCACTTACGCGCTTGCTGGAAACGATATCAAATGACACATTAAGGTAATCGACTAATTAGTTCACATCACACATACGAAGCAGGATGTTCCACGCCGTCAGAAGTGATATTCATTAGGAATGAATTCTGAGATTATGTCTATATATTGGAGTACTAAGATTATATCCGTTTAGTTAATTGGTAATTTGACAAAGTATGGTATATAAGAAAACGGGCAATTCTTTTGACTAAAATGTAATTAAAATAAAAGCAATGTGAGTTGTGTCATTTACCGAATCCGAGTCTTCTTTTGTACCTGAGTTACAATACACCAGGCTTATTATCCAAAGTCACGTATTTCTTTTCTTTACCATTTTTAAGTAACTAAAGAGACAAAGTAAAGATTCTATTTTGTTTAACAAAACAAAAGAGGGTGCGAATATATTAATCTCTGCGGACGGTCCGTTTTCCCTTTGGCCTAATGCAGATGAGTTTGTAACATTTTCCAAACCAAATACTTACACCTTAATCTTGTGTTGTTTTTATTTATGTTTTTTTTTCTTATTTCCTACAGTTTGAGGCGCTTTGTGCGATAGACGTGGATGGGCAATTTTTGACATATTTGCCATTTCCAGTTATTGACAAGCATTTACCCAAGGTTTCGCTTGCACTAACAGAGCATTAAGCAGTCTTTGTTTTAATAATAATCGATGATTTTATCTACCTCTATTAGTCATTGAAATAAAACAATTTAACGGATTATATCGCGTATATTATCTCATTTTAGTTCCCGACGTTTCGGAAGCTTTCCAGCTTTCCATGGAAAGCTGGAAAGCTTCCGAAACGTTTGTTAAATTGTTTTATTTCAATGAGTAATAATCGCGGAAACAGAAGAAAATATTTATCTAGTAGTGTTAACGCATTATTCAGTAACGAACATCCAAAAATCTTTCATCCTAATAATATTAGGGTACTTAGTTCTCACGAAATCTCGAAATTCGGTCATGATAAAAAAGTTAAAAATAGTGCAATGTGTTCGATTATTTTGTCCATGAAGTAAGTAGTGGTAATATTCAATTTTAATTATGTAATGGTCCTGAAAAGAAACACGTTCTATAAAAGTTATGAGGCTGTTTAAAAAAAAGTATAGTGTGGATTTTTGGTGATGGCGGTGACGGCAGAATATACTGTTAAAATACAAAAAAAGAATAATTAATAATTAGAGACAATCTTACACAAATCGACCTAGTCCCAAACTAAGCAAAGCTTGTACTATGGGTACTAGGCGAAGAAAAATCCGAAAGATCTTGCAAAAAATAGTGACAAAAGTTGAAGACAAGCTGACTGGACTCTGTAACTCAATTGGCAGAGCGTGCGCCTCGGCAAGGCACAAAGCACTGGTTCAAATCCTTAAAATTTCTTGTTTTTTTTTTTATTGCGTCTTGAATTTTATTTTTTATTCATTATTTAGGTCTTTGTATTTATAAGAATATATGATAAGTTATAGTTTAAAGTTCAAATAGCAGGGTGTCTTTTGTTCATAGTTGGTTCAGTCATAAGTTTGTTAGGTATACAAGGTTAGATAATATTTTTTTTATCCGATTACGGTTAAAGAAAATGAGGTTTATGACTTTTCTTACAAAACAAAGTTCTTTAATAGAAATCATTGTGCTTAGTGTCTAAACTTTGCAACAAAATGACTCAATCGCATCTGCGTCTCACGTTCGTGATGTGTTTGGTGTTTTAAGCAAACTTACACTAATCTTTGGGCAAAGTTACCAAAATCAAGATTTTCAGGATTTTACCGCCATTTTCCTGCACTATGTTACTCTGACCCGTACCGATAAACTAATGTAACCACAACGCGTCCACCGAATGTTCCGCGGCGCCCGAGCGCTTCCACTTGATAACTGTTCGCGAAATTACATCGGGATGTCCCTTGGGAGAATTAATTTTAGACCCCAATCAAACTTGTCCCAAGTTCCGTGGGGCTCCAGTTAGAGCCATATAGAGGTTGTAAGACGGCGCACACAAGCCTCAAATGGGACTTTTATTACCTCCGGGACCACAGTCTCAATGAAAACGTTAGGCGTTAGTGGAACCCTTTTTGTTTTATTTTGAATTTTATTTGTTTACTATAAGGTATTATAGCAGTAACTAAAACTAAAGATCATAATATGACATTTTAAAGGAGGTTTTTAATGTACGGAGTACATTTTAGTGTTACCACAAGTAAGCAGTGGTAGCACTGCTACCACTGCTTGACAAAGAGCTCCCCAACCCAAGGATTTCCATAACGACCGGTCGCGCGCCGCCCTTATCCAACGGTTTCCCGCGATCTTCACCGGATCATTGGTCCACCTTATTGGAAACCTTTCCACGCTGCCACGTTCTGTACGTAAGTACTGACTTTTAAAGTCTACTTGCCTTACTGGGGTCATGACTCCAAATAACGATTTAACGTACAGAATATCTTAACCCTCAGATCATGTCAAAACGGCTGGATGGATCTGAAATTTTTGGGTCGTGAATAGCTGAATATCCGGGGATGGTTATAAGATCCAAAACGAGGACGCAAGCCCGACTTGTTGTGACAAGTCGTGACCCTTCCACAGCCCATAATGCCTAGCCCAGCGATATGAGCGCCACTTCACTTCGGGGTGTAAGAGAATAAGGGTTATAAGATACTTTTGGGTAGTTAGTACTACGTGGTTTCAACCGCTATCAGTTTCTTGACGCATATTTCGAAGTAAAGAGACAAAATTAGTAAAGATTTGGTATAACAAAATATCATGCTTGCGATTCAATTTAAATTTATTAATATTTTATGACTATTGTGGCCCAATTTTTCAATATATTATGCCATTAAAAACTGTGAGGGGTTGAAACGCCTGTAAAATCACCCATTTAACTTGACCATGCTGAAGCAAAAAGAGGGTTATGTCATAATCCTTCTCAAATAAAGGTGCCCACTTTCTAATAAAATTATTATTATTATTTTTGTCCTTTGGTATGATAATACATTTTATATTGTGTAATTTTAATAATAATTACAACCAAATTTACTTTAATTTTGTATAATAATCGACAAGAATGTAATCAAGATTAATTCCAATGGACAAAATGTTCGCACCTCGTCAGTCCTAATGATACCTGTCTTAATGAACTCCCTGAAAAAGTTAGACAGAACAAAATAAAGGCTGAAGATTGACCTATATAATTCATTCAAGCAAAACTAATTTGTTAATTGTGAATGGAAAAGATATGAATAAAAACTTTCTGAATTTATTTTTTATAATTGATGATTTAATGATAGTTCACAGGCTTTTTAACACGGGTTTTTTCGCGAATTTGACTTATCCTTAATTTTTTGCGTTTCCAACATCTTTTTTGTGCTGTCTATACCTATTTCTACTGGTACGGAAATTTTTAAGTCGCACCGCTGCATCACTTATGAGAAAAATGGACAAACAGACACACCTTCACATTTTATAATAAGTGACGGTAAGTGTGAAGCTTTTTCTCAGGTAATTTTATTACGAATCACTTCCCACGGCTCTAAATCCGTATTGCAAATGTGTATATTTCTTGTCTCATCTATCATATTCATGAATTTATCGTTCTACTAAAGAGGGATAAAGTAACCAACATACTTTCGTATCCCTTGGTGGTCAACTGGGCCCGCAGAGCACTGAGCCCACGGGCTAAGTTGACCATTTTTTTTTTCTTTACGGGCGACTCGACCTAAGGGTCAACCCAGCCCATGGGCTCAGTCTACCTTTACTTACCGCCTAAGAGTCAATTCAGCCCGCGGGATCAGTCTACCATTACTTACCGCCTAAGAGTCAATTCAGCCCGCGGGATCAGTCTACCATTACTTACCGCCTAAGAGTCAATTCAGCCCGTGGCCTTCTTTATATAATAAGATTATATTTAATTGCTGATATGTAATATTTAAGAATATGTATTATCAATAAACGATTTTATAAAATAACTAGCTGTGACCGCGGCTCCGCCCGCGTGGAATTCGGTATGTGTCAGTAAGCGGCTACTTCAACCCTCTCCCCTGGTGACGTAACTTAAATTAAAGTCCAGATAAAATATTATACAATTACCACTAAATAAAACTACACCAAAATCAATAGTTTTCCGCCCTTATTCAAATTTTTGACGTGATTTAAAAGACATGTAGTATAGGTATACTTAGTAGGTGTATATCGGACGATACAGTACCACTTTTCTATTTTTATGTCCTTATCCAAATCAAGTCCATGACAAATATCATCCAAAACGGTTCTCCAGTCAAATCAGTCTAAGCATGAAAAGGTAAGAACACATAGAAATCCATACTTCCTAACAAACTTTCGAATTTAGGTCTAATATTATTTAGAAGTAAGATTAGAGGAAAGGTGAATATAGATATCAAAAACGTGAGCCCATGTATTTATATTTTATTTAAAGTTACGTTTATGTATGCACAACCAAATATGTACATACAGACTCCAAAAGTAGGTATGTAGAGTATATTTACATAACGTTTACATTTTTTTTGTACACCCCGTTGTGGGTCTTCCCGGTGGGCATCAGCACGAATAGCTCCGTGCCGCTGGTGACGCGCGAGCACGCCCCGTAGAGCAGCCCGTGCGAGAAGCAGCCCGTGCGCAGGTCCACGCCGGCGGCACGCAGCGTCTGCCCCTGCGACTTGTAGATGGTCATGGCGAAGCAGACGCTCACGGGGAACTGTAGGCGCTTGAAGCGGAACGGGGAGTTGCTCGGGATGAGGGGGAAGCGGGGGATAAACACGGCTTCTCCGACGCCGCACGCCATCAGGATTTACGCCTCGATGAGGTTTCGCTGCAGCTGCACTACTTTTAGCTTGTTTCCGTTGCATAACTTTGGAGGTGACAAATTTCGAAGAAGCATGATCGGAACTCCAATTTTCAGGGCAATGGGGAATGAATAAAAATTTTCAATAATCTTGAAATTTTGTTTATAGGTAGGAATAAGCCTCCTTAATGTCAGAAAAAATACAGATTTTTCTGTTGTTTACAAAAAAATAAAAAGATGAAAAGGTGTTGGTGGCTATGCCCGTCTTATACGGTACGGCAAAAATAACAGTACATTTACAGCCATTTAACCGACTTCCAAAAAAGGAGGAGGTTCTATGTTCGACAGTTTGTAATTATTTTTTATGTATGTTCACCGATTACTCCGACAATAGTAGGCCGAATAAAAATTTTTTTTTTTGTTATTTGAAAGAATATACTCCTGAGGTGCTCCCATTGCCACCAAGTTGGGACCTAATGATGGGATTCCAGGGAAATCGAGGGCAATCCTCAAATTTTATAGGCACTTAGAACGTTTTTCATGTATTCTTTTAAGCTATTTAAGTATTTGCATATGGTAGTCATCATCTCATCATGCTGAGCTGATTACGGAAGGTACAACTCTTTAATAGTTAAGAGTTAGAGGATAATTCCTAAAAAAATCATCTACCTATTATAGTAGATACGTTAAGACTGTTAGTCATATTCTTTATAGTGTGTCCCTAAAGTAGTCTCCTTATCACCAAGTCAGGATCAGATGATGGAATACCAGGGAAATCGAGAGAAACCCTCACATATTATAGGCACTAACAATGTGTATATATTTTTCTAAAGTTATCAGTTGTTTTCCTCTGGTTGTCATCATTTCATGCTGAGCTGATGATGGAAGGTACAATGAACTAACCAACTTTTATATTTCTTACTTCCCAAGACTCGAGATGCGTGCAGAGTGCCTCCTCAATCTTCCCATTCTGGGCTCTAAAAAATACTTTATATCACTACTAAAATCCATCACTAAAAAGCAAAAACTAAAAAGTAAAAAAGAAACCACTTCAAAATAAACTAAAAAGCCAAAAATAATGTTTTATGTACGGTACGGATCACATATGAATCACCTTTTGAAGTCGGTGCCAAACCTGATGTAAATAAAGTTCTTTATTCACCAAAAATACGAATTACTATGACTAAATATATATGTAGGTAGATAATAACTAAAGGCTCGCCTCCGCGGTTCTTAATAGTAATAAATTAATGATTTGGCACCGACTAAAAACGGTGATGCAAATGTGATCCGTACCGTACATAAAATTATTATTATAAAATTTATCTCGTATTTTGTTATATTATTAAATTATTCAATTAAATTTGTCGATATCCGTACCCCCACTTCTAAACTTAGAGTTAATTTGGCAAAATACTTCCTCAGTGGCTTAAGTTATATCATAAGATATTTATTTTAGCGCCGACTATTACTTTAGCAGGGTACTCGATAGTTCGTAGGCTCGAGAAACAGCTAGAGTAGGTTTAAGAAAAGTTTGCACCTTCTTCCTAAGTAGCGCCATAAGATTCAGGTGCAAACTTAACTCAATCAAGTGTAGTGGCTACCGCCCCTTTTAGGGATTAAATTTTTATATCTTATAATCTGGCCGGGAATTTTTTCGACAGATTCGTAAAGTTTGCATCAAAATCTGCTCAGCCGTTTTCACGTGATGTGCGTACAAATATACAGACAAACAGACAAAAATTCTAAAAACTGTTTTTTTTTAATATCTTCCATGTACTGACTTTCGACCCTCTTCAGCTTTATTATATGTGTAGATGTATAGAAGATAGATAAAGAAAGAAAAAGCGTTTACGAACGATAAAGCAATTATATCTTTAAAATTCTTCGGAATAAAAATTTCAGTTAACAAAAAGTGATGATTTTCCATTTATTGTTAAAAAGAACTCGTTTTATGTATTTATCTTATTCATAAACCATATTTTTGTAACAAAAAGTTTATCTTCTGTTTCCGCGATTATTACCACTAAAACAACTAAACTGAGATAATATACGCGATATAATCCGTTAAATTGTTTTATTTCAAAAAGTTTATCATTCAGAGATCGCAAGTTCAAAAAGAAGAAGA
This sequence comes from Hedya salicella, assembly GCA_905404275.2. Lineage (NCBI taxonomy): Eukaryota > Metazoa > Arthropoda > Insecta > Lepidoptera > Tortricidae > Hedya > Hedya salicella. Next base: position 16,319,602 of record FR990105.1, read on the forward strand.
CAAAAGGTCATGTTTTACCATTTATTGTTAAAAAATACCCTTTTATGAATGAATACCCTCAAAAGTGGTAGCCTATGTCCTATTCTGATATCTAAGCTATATTACTGCAGAATTTTACGCAAATCTGTTACGTAGTTTTTGCATTCCAGCGTAACATACGATTTGTCCGCCTTAAACTCACTTATCGTGAATAAGGGTATTTTTCAGTGATAAAAAGTAGCCTATGTCCTTCCCCGGGACTCAAGCTATATCCATACCAAATTACACTCCAATCGGTTCAGCGGTTTAAGCGTGAAGAGGTAACAGACAGACAGACAGACAGACAGACAGACAGACAGACAGACACACTTTCACATTTATAATGGTAATAAATTATTAAGTATGGATTATTAGCTGGCAACATTTTTACCTAAAGTATTAATTACAGCTGACCCTTGGACATTGTGCCCAATTCAATGTTAAATATAACGGTCTTTTGGTCTATTTTTGGCTTAAATATCAGTAACTTTCTTGGAAACACATATAGGTCACATATTAAAATTGTTCTAGCAAACTATATGATAATTATTTACATAGAAAGAGATTGCATTGCATTTGTAATTGCTTACTGGCAGGCACACATTTACCGCTGACGTAACAGTCATCATATGCGTTGTCACTGTCTTTGTATTGACATTGAATTCCGTGTTCGCTTTTACGAAATTATAAAATATAAAACTTATATAGGTACGTCACCGCAAATACGCAACCGTACCCATATAAACCAGGTGCCTCCGTGACATCTAGTACGGATGCCATGGACTTTATAACTTCACAACGAGGGGGGCGAATTATGATAAAAGCTGGTTACCGGTACCGTATAAAAAGAAGCAGCAAGGATGAAACGACTTTGTGGAGGTGTACACACAATAAGTGTTGTGCTGTAGTCAAAACAAAAGGTGAACATTTCGTTATTCTTCACAATACTCCACATAACCATGATGCAGATTTTTCTGAAACTGAAATTAAGAAGTATATGGACCGTTTGAATAAAGAAGTAGTAAATGACTAAACCACTCCCGTATCGCAGATATACAACGCCATCAGTGATAAGATCAAAGATGCTGGATTGAACAAAATGAAAAAAATATCGACGTTTGGAAATGTAAGGAAAAAAATGTATCGTAAGCGTTACGAGTCACTAGGAATAAAAAAAGACACTTATAAGAAAAAAATGATGTTGTCATACCGCAAAAATTTAAATATTTATTATTCGCTGATTATATAGACAATGATGAGAGAATTATCATATTTTCATGCAGCGAATTGCAGGACTTATTGCCAAAATACAAAGAATTTTATATTGATGGGACATTTAAGTCCTGTCAAAGAAATTTCTATCAGCTTGTTACACTACATGTCGATTTAGGTAGTGATAGAGACAAAATCAGCGTGGTGTCAGTGCTGTACGCATTGCTACCTAATAAAAAAGCAAAAACTTACAAAATAATGTTTAATTTAATAAAGTGTCGAGTTCCATTATGGAAACCCACTCGAATAAAAGTAGACTATGAAAAGGCTTTAATATCAGCCTTAGTATATACTTGCCCTGACGTCATAGTAGATGGCTGTTTCTACAACTATACAAAATGCCTGTGGAGGAAAGCCAAAGAAGTCGGCCTGAAGAAGTCCAAGTTAGGCAAGGTCCACATTAGACGCCTGTCAGCCTTGGCACATTTGCCATTCGAATATTTGGTAGATGCATGGCTCTACTGTGTACAGAAAGGCCCGAAGACGACGATCGCAGCCTGTTTTAATAAATACTTTTTTGAAACCTGAATGGACCCTAACTCAATTTATATTGGTAAGTGGACATGCTGTGGACAAATAAACCGCACAAATAACATAATCGAAGGTTGGCATAGTAAAGTCAACAAGCTGCTAAAGCCGAAACTGAACATCCTACAACTTCTTATTTCTTAACTTCGTATTACAGAGGTTAGTTAGAAAAGACGTGGATAAAGTGCGAAATAAACTTTATTGAAATAAATGACCACATAAAGGATAAAATAAAGGAATTGGAAGATAATAAAGTTAGCCTTCAGTTGTGCATTGAGCAGTTACGAATGTAAATGTTACCGTTATTTAATTAGTTCTGTCCTTAAAATAAACTACCTACTACTATGTAGGGACTTATATGTTATTGAGAAAAGAAGAACAAATATATTTGCAGATTTAAAAAACAAGTAAATATTGTACTAATATATATTCTGCGGTAAAGAGAGAATAAATATCGTCTAGTTTTGTAAGATTATTTTGTTAATCCGGATACCGTAGTTGTAACAGTCATAATTTTATTTGAGATAAAATGGACCATTAAATGTAATAAGTCTTATTAAAATGTCGTTTTAAATAAATAACGTTTGCTTTTCATTAAAAAAATACGATTTTAAAACGTGTGTAACCCACTGAACCCACGCTCGTTTTCAAATCTCTATTCCTTATTATAACTGGGCTATACCGGTATTTAGGTGTCCATATTTGGAGCCTAACGATATACCTTTCATGTTTTGCCAGTGCGGGGCCAAACTTGTGTGGGAGTGGAACATCATCCACAAATAAAGTTTGTATGGGCATGAGCCCGCGGGTCGAGTAATCCGATTAGCGTGGGTCGATTCACCTACGAAAAAAACGAAGTTGGCAACTGAACCTGCGGGCTCAGTTTACCACCGAGTGGTAAATAGTAGTCGACTGGAACCGCGGGCTGAGCGGGCCCTTATCGATAAATAGTAGTCGACTGGAACCGCGGGCTGTGCGGGCCCTTATCGATAAATAGTAGTCGACTGAACCTGTGGGCTGAGCAGGCCCTTATCCGTAAATAGCAGTCGTCTGAACCCGCGGGTCGAGTTATCCGATTAGTGTGGGTCGAGTCACCTATGAAGAAAAACGGAGTGGGTAACTGAACCTGCGGGCCCAGTTGACCACCAAGGGTTTCGTATTTGTAATACGTATGGGAAAGATAAAGAATAGCAAGCTAGATAAAACGTGCAAAATAGACGCAAGTTGCAGTAGAGTTATATAAAGTTGTTAATACAGCTCTAGTCTACAGCTCTTGAGCGATAAATACAAATTGTTTAAGCGTGGTTGTAAGAAAACCCACAAGTTAATTGGAAAAACGAGGACTTATCTCCCCCACGCAACAACTTAAGTGCTGATAAGTAATTCAGCTGACCGCACCGCGCAAACACGATAACGAAACGTTTTAAACTTTTCGACCTCTAATTAATTCGTATTTTGCACTTAATTAATGTTTTTGTAAGGAGATTGTAGTCTCGGTGCAAAGACAAATTAGTGATGTTTTAAATATTGTACCTTTCTTTTTCATCTCGTCCATAAAAGGGCGCATTCTTAAAATAAAGGTATTGTTAGGTTCAGTCAGACCAACTTGATTATAAATATGAACGATTGATTTGAGGAAATTAAATAACAAGTAGGTTAACTAGAAAAAGAGAGTGAGACTTGGACATACGAGTACATACTTACTACCCTGTCTGAGTGACCCAAAGAGGATCTTAGCCTCCAACAGAAGAGAGCACCAATATTTTCTGTTTTGCGCCACCTCCCAATATATTTTAAGGGTGCACCTGCACAGAACCTTCTGCACCGTGTCATACCAGCGGTATATTAGGTGGTTAGCCGGACGTCTCCACTCGGTCATTTCGGATAGATACACCATCGTAAGATCGTCTCCCGTCCTTTCGAGGTGACCCAGCCAATAGTGGCTTTGCCCTCCCCTATTGTTTTAGGCATAGCCACTAGCGATTGGGACATAATTATTCGATATACAGTAACGCTCACTCATGTCGAAACAGAATATTTCGGTCCATTTCGAGTATTTTAATTTTGAGCGCGTTCGGTCGGTCCCTCAATCCAAATGTTGTCTGAAAGATTTCTGTTTAGCTATAAGCCTGTTCTTTACCACTCCTTAAATGTATTATATTATTTTGGACTTAGTTTGTGAGGTGTGCCTTTATGTACACAGTTGTTGTAATTCGGTAGTTAACTTTTTATAATGGGAGTTATTCTACTTTAGTCTAACTAAAAACTCTTATTTAGACTTATTTAGAAAAAAAAAACTGTATGATGGTAGGTAATGTTGTAACTCAACCTTGAATCAAAATGTCATCGTCATCGATTCTGAAATTCCAAGCACCACTGTTAGTCAATGAATTCAGGAGAATATGAAGAGATCAACACGCGTAATTCTTTCTTGTCTAAATTTGGGACTGGTGTGGCAAGGGTCGCTTAATTATGGCCATTGTAAATCATGGCGCATTACAGAACGATAAATTCTGCAGGCTGACCGCTTAGCAACGTACAGTTGGCTAATTCCCGCACAAGGCATGAAAATCGCTCATTTACTCGTTGGAACAAAAGTTAGACGTTGTATGTTCAACGTCGGTGCAGTGTCGCCATTTATTTATCTTCCTCTTGTTACGCATGTGGCTTCTGTTTAGAAATTCTACACGGTTGTGAGAGACCAGCTAGACAGAAACCGGACGAGGCAACCCTGATGCTGACGACGATCCTCAGACATGAGGAACCAACCCCAGAGAGAGAGATATGTGGCTTCTGTAACTCGTCAATTGTGATACGTGCTATATCACGCTAACGAAGTTTTTTGAAGTAGGTTGCATAAATAGAATCCGACGTACTTTTATTGGACTTCGGTCCCCAGGCGTAACACTCGCCTGAAGGGAGATTTCTCCATTATTCTCTCTTCCCGCAAGTACGTCTGTCAATGTCAACTATTTAAAAACCCTAATCAGTTAATCATGAACAGAGCAGAGTTTGTGAAATTATGCGTGATCCTGGATGATCAAACACTGATACATTCAAAGTTAAAAGAAATCATACATCTTCCTCAGAATTTTGTTAAACAAGATCGATTGTACCAAAGCATGTTTTAAATTATCTAAGGTAAAGGTCCTAATGCCCGACAGCCCTGTGTGTCAGCTCTAATGCCGTAGATTAAGGTTGAAAGTGCCAAGTAATAGAGTGCCGAGCACTTTACCTTTCCAAGTTACTGTTTATACTCTTTAAAAATCTAAAGTTACGCACAGACTTGTCAAATGAAACCTGATGCTCTACGAGCCAACAATAAGTACTATTCCTATTGGCAAAGCTTAATTACGATTAAAAAATATATTCAACACGGGTGTCTTAATGTTGAACATATTCAAAATTAGTAGCGTACCGACAGCGGTTTTACTTTTCCACTAGGGACATACATTATACTAAGGATGTGTATCATGATATTCACTAATCGGGATTGTTTTTTTATTGCTTGACTTAGCTCAGGGTTCCTGATTGGTTGCTATACAGCTGATTGGTTGTTGAACATTTCTGGTGGAGAAGCAGCCCAGACTGTTTGTCTTTCGACTACTACCAGAACAACCAAAATAAGAAAATTCCTTTCCGCGTCCCTCACTTTTCATTCCACTTTTAGTCTATCTCCTTTTAAAACAATTACATGGACAAGCATACATGGAAATTAAATACGTAAACCTGGTGCTACGCGAAAGATACAACAATAGTTACAGGTTTCTTTTATCAGTTTCATAAATGAAAACAATTGAATTGAAGTTATTCATACTTTCATCTTCGCAATTACAATTAGAGGGGCATTTCACCTACCAGAATATCGTGTACCTGACGCCATTCTTTTGATACCTACTTTTAACAATATTAGGGAATGCAATCTCGCGAGATTGGGACTCAGGCGAGATCTCGCGAACTTATGAATAACAATACCTGGAGATGTCGCGAGATAAGCAGTTTGGTGTGTTTATTCTTGCAAATAATCACAATATTGGAATAAATTAGAAAAAATAATAATAAGAATTATAGGTATTATGAAATAAACATTTCTTTTTACGATTTTTTTTAATAAACTTTTCTGTATTTAACATTTTTTGACGTATATACGTATTTTTTAAATAAAGTTTTCAGTAGTAAACTTTGACGTATTTGATTAAATAAGAAATGAAATAAACAACCAGTCTTCTTTTCTAAAATCAAATAAAGGTCTTTTAGAAGTCAAAAACTAAAATGAAACTTATTTACTAAGTTGAGTTGACTATTAAACTGTTATATTATTATGAGTTAAAGAATACTATACCTACTCAAAGATCGATTAGAAATTAGAGATTAATTAACAAAATATACCAATCAAATGAAAGGCTTTTTCAGTTGAAATCACACGCCATTATTACGAATTATTTTGAAAGAAGCTCCTTAAGAAGCACGACATGTCCAAACAATCGTCTGCTAAACGGCTGCCGCTCTTCGAATAAGACGTATTTTATACTCCAGTGCAATCTCGTTAAACTCGGGAGATCTTGCCCGTTTTTCGGCCGAGATCTCGTGAAAACGAGATCTCGCGAGAACGAGATTACTTTCCCTATGAACAATGCCAGGGAGCTGATGTTTGGAATGATCATTTGCAGCGATAACCGTCAAACAAACGTCCGACAAAGTTCTTATTCTGGTAGAATGCCCTTAGCACACTTATATTTTCATTTCCTAAAGTTAAAACATTTAAGATACTAAACTAGAAATGCCTTTGAATTTAATATACTATTTGAATAGCGCAATTGCGCTTTGAAACTTTTCTCTATTCATTATCTTTCCGGTAGGTTGCGTTTCTTAAGAAAAACTCCTTTATACAGCAACGTTCGCGCCGGTACATTAAACTGTTCAACTGCTTGTTTAATTCACACGAAACGTTTCCGTTGAAAGATAATTTAAAATTAGCTGAAAATCTAATGACTTGTGTGAAACTAAAAGGCGACTTGGTCAGCGGAGGAGATACAAATCAAAACTCTCCTTTTTCGTCAGCGTAATCGGGTTTAAAGTCATATAAAAATGGCTGTGGATGACAAGCTACCCGTGTACCAAAAATAGTTGAAATTCATTCAGCTGTTTTGACGTGATGCAGACATGCACATGCGACATTAAAAAAAAAATTCAGTGACGTTTAAATAGCCCATATTACTTTTATTTATATCTTCAATGTATAGATATTAAATTTTGACAGCTTAATAATATAGTATAGTACAGGGGCGGCAACCTTTTGAGTCGGAAGATTCACAAAATACAATTTACAAAATTTCAAAGAGCCACAACTTTTTTTCTTGCCAACAACAAATAGTACTTTTTGATAAATAAAAAGTGATATATAGAGCCATAGCTTCACATCCATAGAGCCGCATGTGGCTCTCGAGCCCCAGGTTGACGATCCTTGATATAGAAGATAATAGCCGATGAGATGTATGACTGCGCCTTAAGAGTTGATTATGTTCCATTGTTGATCGGGATCTCTCTACGAGATCGAATCAGAAATGAGGAGATTCGTAGACGAACCAAGGTCACCGACGTAGCAAACAGGGCACATAGTTCGAAGAACCGGTGGCCGTTGGAGCAGAAAGGTTCTCGAGTGGAGACCGCGTACCGGCAAGCACAGCGTGGGAAGGCCACCTGCAAGGCATACTTCTTTGTTTATCCCTCAGGAGCTACGCATTTTTACAGGATAAAAAGAGCCGAAAAAAAAATCCGAATTACGTCAATATAGATCCGTTATCGCATTAAAAAAGAATAAATCAAGAAAGTAATAAACTCCTTTTCACATTTATGATATTTAGGAACTTCGAAGAAGTTTAGTCTATTTTTCTATTGTTTCTATACACCCGTGTTGAGTAATATTTGTACTTATTAACTTTATGATGATTGAAAATAATGTGTAAATTGTTTCGTAATGTACTAAATTTCGTCTTCTTTTATGATTATAAATGATCGGGCGAGAGACTCAAAATAACTGCCATAAAAACTTAAAGCCTTTGAATTTATGGATCAGGTGTGCAGGGAAGTATAATAAAAGAGAAAATGGGAACTACATTAATACCTTTCTAAAATTAAAATGGAACACAATAAGGAAAAAATACAAATTTACCCCGACATTGAGCCCCAACTCTCAAAGCATAATTAGTTGTCAAGCGTTATTGACTGTTAATTAGTTACGCTATTAACTTTTTGCCCAAAAATAATAATCTCATTGATAATTTAGAAATATATTTCTTCTGAAGATGAAAGATTGGATTTTTGTTTACTTCTACTTAAATATTATGTGTTCTATAACTTAGAGCCTATACTGAAGATGTTTTTTTAAAGAACTGACGACGGCGCGCGTTATACTCGATTAGGACGTTCACGAAACGCAAGGCCGTCGGCAAGTTAGCCTTTGAACATGATATTCACGTTTGTATCGATGCGTACTGGCAGATTCTTTGCTATCCATGCATTATTTTAAACCCGACGTTGAACTTGGCGAGTCAAGGTCGGCCTATTTACCAGTTATCGGATTTAGTGGGAAAAGCGCAAACCCACTATCGTGAATGCCATTCGCGGTCACCCGAGTTAGGTTGAGACGCAGTGCGCCAAGTAGAAAGACCGCGGACGTAGGTTGAACTGGTCCAAGCCTACTTGAGGCGTGGGAGAGAGAGAAAACATCAGACATAGATAAACGTGGTGTAAGCATGCCTTTGTAGCGACACTAACGCGCAGCTACGTCGTCACGAATGCGCTGTAAGTGAACTTTTTTAGCGATACTAACGCGCAGCTACGTCACCGTGAAAGCGCTGTAAGTGCGCGTTTGTATAGTGATACGAACGCGCAGCTGCGTCGTCACGAATGCGCTGTAAGTGAACTTTTTTAGCAATACTAACGCGCAGCTACGTCACCGTGAACGCGCTGTAAGTGCACGTTTGTATAGTGATACGAACGCGCAGCTGCGTCGTCACGAATGCGCTGTAAGTGAACTTTTTTAGCGATACTAACGCGCAGCTACGTCACCGTGAACGCGCTGTAAGTGCGCGTTTGTATAGTGATACGAACGCGCAGCTGCGTCGTCACGAATGCGCTGTAAGTGAACTTTTTTAGCGATACTAACGCGCAGCTACGTCACCGTGAACGCGCTGTAAGTGCGCGTTTGTATAGTGACACGAACGCGCAGCTGCGTCGTCACGAATGCGCTGTAAGTGAACTTTTTTAGCGATACTAACGCGCAGCTACGTCACCGTGAACGCGCTGTAAGTGCGCGTTTGTATAGTGACACGAACGCGCAGCTGCGTCGTCACGAATGCGCTGTAAGTGAACTTTTTTAGCGATACTAACGCGCAGCTACGTCACCGTGAACGCGCTGTAAGTGCGCGTTTGTATAGTGATACGAACGCGCAGCTGCGTCGTCACGAATGCGCTGTAAGGGAACTTTTTTAGCGATACTAACGCGCAGCTACGTCAACGTGAACGCGCTGTAAGTGCGCGTTTGTATAGTGATACGAACGCGCAGCTGCGTCGTCACGAATGCGCTGTAAGTGAACTTTTTTACCAATACTAACGCGCAGCTACGTCAACGTGAACGCGCTGTAAGTGCACGTTTGTATAGTGATACGAACGCGCAGCTGCGTCGTCACGAATGCGCTGTAAGTGAACTTTTTTAGCGATACTAACGCGCAGCTACGTCACCGTGAACGCGCTGTAAGTGCGCGTTTGTATAGTGATACGAACGCGCAGCTGCGTCGTCACGAATGCGCTGTAAGTGAACTTTTTTAGCGATACTAACGCGCAGCTACGTCACCGTGAACGCGCTGTAAGTGCGCGTTTGTATAGTGACACGAACGCGCAGCTGCGTCGTCAGGAATGCGCTGTAAGTGAACTTTTTTAGCGATACTAACGCGCAGCTACGTCACCGTGAACGCGCTGTAAGTGCGCGTTTGTATAGTGATACGAACGCGCAGCTGCGTCGTTGAACGCCATGAACGCGCTGTAAATGCGCGTTTGTAGCGACACAAATACGTAGCTTCGTCGTTATGAACGCGCTGTAAGTGCGCGTTTGTAGCGATACAAATACGTAGCTTCGTCGTTATGAACGCGCCGTAGTGCGCGTTTGTAGCGACACAAATACGTAGCTTCGTCGTTATGAACGCGCTGTAAGTGCGCGTTTGTAGCGATACAAATACGTAGCTTCGTCGTTATGAACGCGCCGTAGTGCGCGTTTGTAGCGACACAAATACGTAGCTTCGTCGTCATGAACGCGCTTTAGTGCGCGTTTGTAGCGACACAAATACGTAGCTTCGTCGTCATGGACGCGCTGTGAGTGCGCGTTTGTAGCGACACAAATACGTAGCTTCGTCGTCATGAACGCGCTTTAGTACGCGTTTGTAGCGACACAAATACGTAGCTTCGTCGTCATGGACGCGCTGTGAGTGCGCGTTTGTAGCGACACAAATACGTAGCTTCGTCGTCATGAACGCGCTTTAGTGCGCGTTTGTAGCAACACAAATACGTAGCTTCGTCGTCATGGACGCGCTGTGAGTGCGCGTTTGTAGCGACACAAATATGTAGGTTCGTCGTCATGAACGCGCTGTGAGTGCGCGTTTGTAGCGACACAAATACGTAGCTTCGTCGTCTTCGACGCGCTGTTAGTGCGCGTTTGTAGCGACACAAATACGTAGCTTCATCGTCATCGACGCGCTGTTAGTGCGCGTTTGTAGCGACACAAATACGTAGCTTCGTCGTCTTCGACGCGCTGTTAGTGCGCGTTTGTAGCGACACAAATACGTAGCTTCATCGTCATCGACGCGCTGTTAGTGCGCGTTTGTAGCGACATAAATACGTAGCTTCGCCGTCTTCGACGCGCTGTTAGTGCGCGTTTGTAGCGACACAAATACGTAGCTCCATCGTCATCGACGCGCTGTTAGTGCGCGTTTGAAATGATAAAAACGCACAGAAAGCAGTACTTAACCATATTGAGAAATGGGGAGAGCATCGGGGAATGTGCGTCGAAGCAAGTGAGAGCGCGAGCTGTGTCAATCTATATATGAATATAGCAACATTAAAGTTATATTTTTACATGGCAATAATTTTGTCAGCCATTTTTCTCTCTTCTTCTGACAATATAGAATTTTGCCACGTCAAATACTCCTTTTATGTCTATAAATAATTCCATGACTCGTAGGGCTCTTTTGTGCTGTTAACACGAGCTTATCAAAAACGCGCGTCGTCAACTCGTTTAAAAACGTCGTGTGCCATGAATAAGTTAAAGTACATATCACCTTAATTAAGTCAGTTAATAATGAATTGTGGTTTCAAAATATAGTTACGCCTTTTTTTTTATTTCGCCGCTGCGTAAAACGCTTTAATGCGGCATTCGTATCTAAAAAACTATGAAAAGATGGTCCCATTAAAGGTGGAACCGGCATCTTGTAACTACGAGTAAGGCGTCGTCATAACTGTAAACTGTTACACAATTTTAAAGGTACCTAAGTACTCGATAGACAATTAAATTTTGTTTTCAGACGTGTAAAACTTAGTTAAGGTGCCGCAAGCGTACCATTGCATCGCAAGCGTTCATAATTTTTGCTGTCTATCTGTGGAACGGTGCAAATAACTTTCCCAACATACAACACATATATATGTTTACGTGTATATGGTATAATTATATTGAAAATGAGTCGAAACGGTTTGAAAAACGGTAGGTAGTGCGCCGCTTTTTTTTTGTTCATCTTGGCGGGGGCACTACCGTCCCCCCAAAAATTGTTTAGATTTTTATTTAAAAAAACACTTTCTAGTAGTAGCATTCGAAAATTTTAATATATTTTATGTACAGTATTTAATTATGTTTTTTAAACAGTAGTCTTAATAAACAAGATTGGATATTTAGTCACTCAATAAACCCGTCGTATGCTCAAAACTTATGCCTAATTGTTCATTATGAAAACAACTAACACGCTAAGCAAGCTTTTTCTTCCAAAACTTGTATTCTTTAAGAAAAAAAGGCAAAAACTTTTTTTTTGTAAATTATACCAAATTTGATGGTGTTTATCTTGGTTTCGGTGACTCGTGTAGCTAAACTAAAACAGTGTATTGGTAAAGACGGTCGTTGTCAACACAGATCGAAGGTCATTCAGACCTGTAAGCCCGTTAAGGGCTTTAATTAAAATGTTATTATTATCGATACCTGGTAATGATAATTCCTTTTATGTTTTATGAGTAACTTTGTTTCGATTAAAGCCCTTAACTCGATTTTTTTTCGAGCTTCGCTCCGCCTTAATTCATGGACATACTTTTGCTGAAGTGTCTTTATAGATTTTTCTGGCGTTCCAAGCAATTTCGTGGAGATCTGGAAAAACAGAGAAACTTCGACACTCGAATGTTTAAAGGCCGAGCCACACCGAATGCATGTGCTTGACGTACACGTAGACGTGCGTGTAGCGTGCGCTTTGTAAAGTATGAATTCTCATAAGAGATGACACACCGCTGCGTACGCACATGCATGCACACGTCACGCAAGCCGTGTATCATCTCTTATGTTGATCATTAAAAATATAATCTCTTGCTACGCAGAGGACTGACTTTAGTTAATCGAGCTCCCAATCTAATCTACTTGTTCGTTTCCACTATTAAATTTCATGATAAGAAGGCAAATTATTCATTTAAGTGAAATTAAAAGAGTTTAAGAAAAATTAAACCTTGAAGTAAAATGAGCTATCTTAAAGATTTAAGGTAGTTTAACTCATAGATTTTTCCACCGTGGATATACATTTCTTAGTCATAAGAAACCAGATAGGTTGATATCATTGAAAAAAATGCACATTCTTTAGGGTTAAAAAGCCTTTCAGTTGTAACGCCTATAGATTTTATAGGACGTTTCAAAATATTTTTTGGAAGCCCGTCACCAATTTATGTCTCGAAATGGCACCAAATATACACTAGGACAAAAACATGGCCACGAAAGTAAGTCGGTCGAATCAAAATACTCGAATAATGACCTTTCTGCAACTTCAATCTGTGTCAATTGCATGGCGTCCCGTCATCGGGCCGGCAACGTATATGTAAAAAACTTAAATAAAGCCCCTCTTGTATGTACTATGTGTCCTGTATTAGAATATGTTTCTGTTAAGCATTTAATTTTTGTGATAAGCTTTATTTCCGACTGTACTATTGATTAAACATCTATCGACTACTCACCGAGACACGGTGGCGTGTGATAGACGGATGCAGTATACCATTACAAAAATTGCAAATGAAATATCTAAACATTGAAAACATTGACATAACAAGATGTGAAACGTGACACTACGGTTACTGATTTTTTTTTTTAATACTGTTTCTCAAAAAGTGCTACTTTACGTAGCTGTTTAGCGTGCGGACAGTTGGTTTTCGCGAACTAGTGCTTTTCACTTTTCCAATTTTTTTTTTTTTTACGTGAACTATAAAATTAAATAAATATAATTAAATTTTTACTTTTCAATTCATGACTACTTATTGATGAGTGTTAATATTAGTTTCCTTTAAACGACGTAATCAACATAAAAACCTACTATTAATGTAACAATACTAAAAATATACATATTTCGTATTTTATTACGTACCTTTTCATTATTATATAATAACACGTTTATTTTTTAATATTGAATATTGAAAAATCGTTCTGAATAAGTTATCTGTATGGAACGGAATAGCTGCAGAATCGTCTGTCAAAAGAGACGTTGTTTTACTGCAAGCATGTTTTAAGTTTCGAATTCCTTACTTGTTGTTTTTTTTATTTTTTCGCAACTGTATTAAAAAACGTCTTTCGATACAAGTGCGGAAATGATAACATACTCTCCGCACTAGCATCGCTATGTAAATACTATTAATTAATTTCTGATGCTTTAATGTATATAAGTACAAGTGAAGCAAAAAAAAGTGTTATGACTATGTTTTCTTCTCTGCAAACGTACTTGCATACTTGTAGTCAAACGACATTATAATTTCAAGAGTTCAGGCTACGTATTACGCTATTTTCTGCAACAAGGAATTAACATATCGCTCTTCAGGGGGTGACTGAGCTAATTTATGAACAGAGTCTTCCAGCATCTACACTTAATATTATCATCTTTCCAGTAAACAACTCTAGTGAACTCGCCTTTACAAATACTTAAAGTAACTTGTAAAAAGCTCTCAAGACTGCCATCTTCATTCCGCCTTACATTTCTTCATGTCTCATTTATTAAAATTCTGCTAGTTCAATTTTTAATCGCACTTCATATTTTAAGAAGACATTGGTGAGTAAGTACGCGTTCAATGCTGAATATTCATATTTTTACCTGACTACGTGTGTATCTGACGCAGCTTAAACTTGTTATATAATTTTTCATCGGAGGTCAGTATAAGAACTCGCAAGATTAGATCCCAAAATCATTTTCCTGACCCACTTAGCTACGATCTCGCTAATCCACATTCTCATATTCGATATAATTCTCACATCCCAAGAATTAATATCCTCAGGCTCGTGAGTGCAAATGACGACATCATTAGTTGCGGGTCATTTCGCCGCCCGTTCCTATGTATAGCGTGACGTATGTGTCGTTATGAAAATTCGCACTAAACCGCCTTCAGTTCGTCCCTGATATAAGTAGACATGTGAAGTAGTGGTGCATATTTCAGATCCCAGTTCTAAATATATTGGCCCTTCAAGCAGCTTGTCGAAAGTGGCTTACATAAACGAAACCAAAGTCGGGACCTATTAAAAGAATTGATAGTTTCAGGCAATAGTGGATTATTGTTCCTTTACTTAACCGCGTAATAATGTCTTGGTTTGATGTGCAATAAATTGTGCTCACATGCGCATATTTTCATGCAGTTTCCACAAAAAAAAACGAATGTAAACACAATAAACCACCAGTTTGTTGACGGTCCGGCGTCCACCTGAGAAAAAAAGAAGTTTTGCTCGGGTGGACGCCGGACCGTCAACACCTCCAGCATCTCCTGATGATGCCTCGTAGAGAGGCAAAACATTATACTCTCTGCTGGTGGTTTGTTGTGTCTGCATGAAAATATGCGCATGTGAGCACAATTTACTGTTACATCTAACCAAGACACAATTCGCGGTTAAGCAAAGGAACTATAATCCATTAACCTATGAAAAGGATTTGTTGATACGAGTAGGGGTCATTTTATAGCGACGAGTCCGCAAGCGCTGCGTGCGACGACGCTGAAACAGATTGCACGAATACTTCAGCTGTTCCCATAAGGAAAACGGGTTATTGCGGGTCATAGTGCGACTTAGCGTCTTATACGAGTAATGACAGTTAATTTGGTGCGAGTAATATGAGTATTAATTTCAAAGACTTGCTTGCGTGTGCGAATCAGTGTCTTATTCCTTGCGTCAGTTGCATTGAACACATATTAACGATCATATTATCGTTAAAATGGCACTGACAGCTCTTATCTCACAGACCACAGGACTTACGATTACTGACTGTTTGAAAGCCAATCCTTAGAGTCATATTATTTTACAATTTTAGTGGCCTTGGTGCTTTCACAAATATAAATCCGAGTATCTTAAGTAGGAGACATTTGTACCTATGTAAGCCCTGTCCGCTTCTTTTACAGTTTTTCACTGAATTTTATTTATAAAATATTATTTAATTAGCCTGTAGAAAGCAAGATATTTTGCTTTGTGTCCATAGGGTCCTCTGTATACACCGGCTTTTTTTAAAACCATAAATATAATTACATTAAAAAAATGTACTTTCGTCGATATAATTGCATCTAGTTTCGTCCCTCCTCATTTTTCCAGGGACATAGGTACTGTATGACTAATAGTAGATGTCCAGCTACCCGTCTACCAAACATTGTTGAAATCACTGAAGCCAAATCCATGAAGCCATGTTGGACGTATAAAACCGCAAAAACACATACATGACAAAGATACAGAAAGTCCAAAAAAATATTTTTAGATTTAGTATCCTTCAATAACCCGCTTAACTTAATTTAATGGAAATCTCTTCAATGTACAATTGTATAGATATGGCATTTACCAAATGTATAATTTTATAAAAAAAATATGGAAAGATAATTTATCAATATAGAATAATTGTAAAACAGTGACATTGACAAGACTATATTTCAATTCAAGTCTTTTCATACGTTAATAATCAAATGGTTGAAATAAGAAAACAAAAAAAATGCTTCGAGAAGGATTCGAATCCACGTATGCAACGCTTGTCTAGGCCAACACGTCCCCGTGCGATCAAATGGGGACAGAACTTTACGTTACGCATACAAAGTCCTTATAAATGAAGGTAAAGTCCAGGTAACAGGAAGGTACCCACCGATATATTTCAGTTAATACGACGTTATTTTTTATCAAAGTGACAAGTAAAATCTACGCACTAGATCAATAGGATTACAGTAGGATTTTCACTTCTGAAATAAGACAACCGGGTATTTATTACAATTTAGAACTTTCCAATTCACGAAGTTTTGAAATAAAGTTAAAAAAAACTATCTGGTACGGCTCTTAACTTCATGACAACATAAGCAAGGATTCTCGTAACTCTCAACTAGATTTTTCCTTGAATAAAATAAAAAAGACAGAAAATCTTGGGCCTAGTGTTGACAAGTTGAAATGTATTGATTTAAACTATCACAATTTTCACTCATTATCACAACACAACAAGATCATATTTTATACGCGATTAAGCCCCGTTTGTTGTGTTTTGATAATAAGTTGAAATTAACTTCGAAAAAAGAGTTATATTTTTCTAATGTGTAATGCAAAAATTAGGCCAATCTGTAATCTAGGAGAGGAAAAAGCCTTGCTAGAACCAGAAATTATTAAAAGAAATAAAATAACGGATGAGCCTTGCTGTCCGATTTAGTTCCTTCAGCACTGTAAGCGTCTCACGGACTTAAAGGCGTTCAGATTTAGATAACATCCTCGAGTTGAGCACGATATGACATTACAATGAGACGCTCACGACGCCCGTCCTTTGAACCTGGGCCTTTGTAACTTGTCAACTGTCAAAATCGAATGAGAGAGCGATTCAATTGGAATTTGAACTGATCGTAAGCACGCCCTCAGTACTCATGAAATATCATTAAGTAATAATTATGTAGATCAATCCCTCGGTATGCTTAGGTTCAATTTTCAATAGATATTTCACATAGATTACGGTGTGTATTCGATAAACCGACATTACATTTACACGTTACCTCACTTTTAGTGAGATCACTATATCTCGGCTCCAAGAATACAAAAAATCTCCAATTTTTCCATTATGAGTCCGTATTTTGTCCATTATGGATACACTACGTTAAGTTTGTTAACATCCGGCCCAGAATTGTATGAAGGCATTCCTGTCTCCTTTCGTACCATCACGGCGTTGACATTGTAAAAAAATATCTGTTTTAATCTGCTGAACAATTAACAAAGCTTCTATAATGAACCCAAAACCGTAATCTCAACTATTATTAGGTTTTTCATGATTTATGATACTCATACCGCATAGAAAGATAATTTTGTGATTATTAAACTTTTTCATCACTGGGATAATAATTTACCAATTAAATAAAGCAATTATCGTTTTAATGCATTTACATTACAATATAAATTGTAAGCGTGCGATAAATATTGGGAGCGGCTTCACGTGGTATTTGCATTTCGGCTTCAGAGCTCCCCTATTTGAGTTAAAAAACGCGTTATTCACGCGGTTTTTCATTATCCGCTGCATAATATCGCACCCAATTACCAACCGCAACCGATATGTTTGTTCTCGCTCCCTCAATAAAATCGTTTTTCCTTTTAAACATCTCCCTATATTCATGGAACGTCATCGATAAGCCGTTTCTGTTAAATTGAACAGAGTTCGAAAAGCCAAGTCTCGTATTTGCACCATGCAGGGTCGTATCGGATTACATCGGACGTGACAACTCGGTTATGGGCTGGGCCCAAATTCGATGATGCATTGCGATATTTCCAGTTGAGCAATATCACGATCGTATAAAAAACATATTATATTATAGATATAATTTTGTATCATCTCGGTATCATACCCAATCTGGTGTTAGCTGCTATTGGGGATAATGGTCAATGATCTGGAATCTGTGATAAGTAACGCAAGATTTCTTCTATATGCCGACGAAACCTAAAGCTGGTGTATGGAGTAAAACAAGTGGCAGATTGCGAGCAGCTCCAGGAGGATATTGCTGCAGTGTTTCAATGGAGTGTGGTCAACAAGCTTCGCTTCAATGGAGCTAAGTGTTGTGTTTGCACTTTCAGTCGCGCTTGCACCCCTCTTCACGTCGGTACTGAGCCAATCAACAGGGTTTACTCCGTGAAGGACTTATCTAGTGTTGTACCGTGCGGCCAGTATCCACAGCGGCCTCTTTAATGCGGCATATATCAGTGGTTGACACCCACTGTCACGAAACGTACACACTCGCGCTAACTCCCATTACGTTAAGTTGCAACGCAAAGGAAATACGTCGCGTTATTTTTATTATAATGCTTAAAAACTCATAATCACCTTTATTTATGTCGGCAAAAAGTATCAACGAACCTATTCCTTTATTTGTTTATATTTGTTGACAGCACTATTTTTGAAAGGTGCAGAATAATAACGACCTTTGATCGCAACAATGAAACTCAATATTTAATTCTTACCCACGAGCGATTTGATTGTTTATACCTATGTATGAGCGACAAAAAGCTTTTTGAACATCAAAAGAGACAGTCTTCTGTACTTGTATTATTTATTCCGTGTATCAGTCAAATTCGAGAACAGTATTGAAGAGAGAAAAAACCGAACTACTGAAATCGGAACTTGGACGAAACTATTTAGTAGTTATGTGTGTGTTGTATAATTACTCATCGTCACAAAATGCTTTATAAGTTTCCAGCGTTCTCAGAATTCTTGATAACTGAAACACAAAAGGCGTTGTGTTGTAATGTACGATGTTCGTTACTAAAGAAGAAATCTCTGATCCAAGTAAATAGATTGTAAAAGTGTCATTCTTCTATTAATGTGCATGGTATAAGTAACATATCGTACGATGTACCTAAATCCTTTCTTGCAATATGGGTTTTTACTTTTTATTTTCAACGAACTTCAAGAAAACTTGTTTTAATTAGACATATGAGTCAACACAAGACATATTAGACGACACGTTTGGCTCAGTGAGTTGCACAACGGCCTACGAAGCTGGCGGTCCCGGGTTCGAATCCCCGCCAGAGCAAGTGTCTCTGTGATGAGCACGAATGTTTTTTCCTGGGTCTTGGACGATTTCTATGTATGTAAGTATTCTAATTTATGTATATATTATGTATATTGTCGCCTGGTATCCACAGTACAGACTTTGCTTACTTAGTTTGGGACTAGGTCAATTTTTAAGATTGTCCCTTATTATTTATATAAATAAACAAAGTAATATTTACGTAATGTAACGGTAGTAACAAACAAAGTTATCCATAACGAACCAGCTCTGATATTTCTATTTTAATCAAAACTTTTAATAACCAAAATTTCGTTTGATATTAACGAGACGAGTATGAACACATAAAAGAAAGAAGAAATTTAAACTGCACTTAAGTACATTAACGCATTATCAATTCCTTTTATACAGTAATATTACCAAGAGAATGCTTTAATGAACCTTACAATGGCCACTGTGTATAACAATTACTGACCATGCTCTTGAGTACCGCAATACAATTCGATAAAGGCGTATCAGACTTTAGTTCATAGTGAGATGGGCCTTCTGTTCACCAAGGACTTGATCTCTATTGTCCTGCACATGTGAGACAGATAATAACGTTCAACCAAACCATTATACCCTATAAGGATTCAGCAAGGGAATTGCATTTAATGGACATGGTACGTGGTTACCTTCCGACAAATAATTCCAAGACGAAGTGCACGCTTAAGAGGTGAGCTTAAGTTATAGAAGATTATGAGACTGGAGCTAGTGGGTGACGGCTCTCTTGAATTGTATAAAAGGTCACGGTTATTACAGCGGTAACTTTGTTGTAAAAGTATCGAGGCTGCGATTCATTAGGCGAAACTTGGTTTCATTTGTTATACCAATTGTAAAATTGATGAAACAGTAAAGTTTAACAAATCACGTCGTAAAATCAATCTAATCGTCTGATATGTTCCTTAAAAACGTCAATGGAAACATGCTTTTATGAATTTTAAAACTATATTATAATCTTAGTTTAAATTATTTTGTGCTATGATAATTACTGTAATTGTACACTCATTTATTATTAAATTTAATATACAACCACAGCTAGAGCTAAATTTCATCCCGTAATAATTCTACCCTAATTTAGTCAGGTTAATTTGAACTTTGTTTACTTACAAAGTCAAGTTCACTGGCTATTGAATACTTAATTTAAACCTACCCGAAGCTACATAGATGAATGAATTAAACCATTTTATGCAACACAATTTATTATAAAAGTATTACTTAGGAAAAAAACAACAATTGTAGATGTTCCTTCTTATTTTTTCTAAAATAAAGGGTCTGTAAAATTACTTTCAATTTAAATAAAAAATAACTTTGTATTAATCTACATTATATTACCTGAATTAAATTAAACCCCCAAGAAACCTTCTTCAGAAGTAACGGCCCACTTTCATCAAGGCGAAAGCTAAAATCCTTAGGCCAGCTTACAACATCGATACCCTGGACTACTTCGCAGGACTTATGTTTCTACTCCGAGCGGCGCAAGGTAACTAACAAACATTGATCATTTGGCCTGGTTAGGCCAAATAATGTTTGTTTGGAAGTTCTTTTTTTTATGCGGGGGGCTTTGACTTCTTCAGTCGAGTACCGTTCGTTTAGGCCACGAAGCTTGCTGGGTGGCCTAATTAAGGTACGACACTTAATAAGCGAATTGTATAACTATTGTATACGATACTTTTTCTACGAGTAACTCAAAAACTACAGTTAATGGTACATAGCTAAAAAAATAATAACAATAACACTGCTTTCTTTTCTTGAGATTAATTATAGTGCTGTGCAGAGTTGTATAATATAGCTATTATAGTTCAGTGACATATAATATAAACTATAGAGTATAGAGTGATGGTCCAATCTAAAAAGTATGCGTTTTTAGCATGATTAGCGGAGTTTTTATTCACAAATTATAGTTCACGCGTAGAAAAAGTAAATATTATGTACCTAAATTGACCGTTATTCCTTGTATTGATTTTGTTGTTAAAGCTAGCGTTCATTATACATATTTTGTGAACGTTATTATAATGAAATTATATAAAGTATTGTTATATCTCGTGAGATGCAACCAATGAGGGAGCTGGAATGCATCTGAGTTGCTCATGGTCAACAAAGACAAAACTATGATCTTCGCTTGGAAGAATTATCTATAATATGTTTACACTTACATTTTTAGAATTATTTGTGTGTAATTTTCATTTAATTAGATTCACCTATCGAGTTATGTGTTATGATAGCTTATAACAAATAAAATAAATCCTGCGGGCAGATTACAAAATAGGAGAAAAATTTCGACGAATAACAAAATTTACTTCAATAAAATCAATCATAAAGAAAACCCAGAAGAAACGTCCATTCTGTAACTCGGACCAATTTCATCAAAGCGGAAGCTAAAATCCTACGGCCAGTTCACGACACTTGATACCCCCCGGACTGCGCCTGAATAGCCGACGATAGTACAAGTTTGCTGTAACTACTCACTCGAATTAACGAGATAAGGGATCCAGGGATGCACGTGAGATGCTCATGGGTCATTAAGCTAAAACATGATATTAGGCTGATAAAATAATCATTATGTTTACATTTTGTAACAGCGGCGCGATAATACACAAAATAACGATTGAATAGAATTTTACAATTCGCACCAAATGAGGTTTACCTACGTCTCTTAGGCTAATCTCAACGTCTAATCCCATTGACGCTTCTTCTTCTTCGTCGGTTTCACACTTGGCAGAGTGGTCGTGGTCATCATTTCAGGTGTTAGTGGCAAGCTTCACAATACGCCGCCATTCTTCTCTGATGGTCGCCTTTCTCGTGCATTCGTGTAGTGATGATGAGCTATTTACCTTCGACGCTACGACAGCTTGATTAAGAGTCGCAAACTTACGTCACGCAATTTTAACAAGTATGTTGTTTTTACATACCGCGATATGTAATTTTCGTGATGAAATCTTGCAAGCCCATTTTTAGCCACATTTGATTTAAAAAACCTAAATCCGTTTTTATCTTCAGCGTAATTGGCTAAAAAGTATTCAATAGGGTGGGTCAAACATTTTTGCAATTATGAAACATCGATAAAAAATTAACTATACATGTTTTTCTAAATTTTATTTATTTAACCTAGTAACAGATAATTGCATTTTTTTTTTGATTACTTTATCCAGATGTCCTCTGTCTCGTCGATGGCACTCTTGCAATCGTATAGGAAAACCGTGGAAAACTCCCTGACACATACAACAACGGATCGCGGCTATATCACATCGTTTAATAAAACTGCTTAACACAAAAAGCCCGTTGTTTTCCCGTGAAACGCTCTATAACAAATAAAATTGCACGAAGTTACCTATAGTTTCCCGCCAATATCCTGCCGCTCACTTTAACAGTGTCCGAAAAATTCAGCGTTGCTATTTGCAAAAATGTATGTCCCACCCTATATAATCATTTGCGGATGCTTACCTAGTCCACAAGGGTACTTGTACCAAAAATTGTTTAAAGCCGTTTAGCCGTTTTCGCGTGATAAAGCCACAGTGACATATACAAATAATCCAAAAAAATATTCAGTGACCTTCAAATAGTCCGTATCACTTTTTTTTACCTTCAATGTACAGACATTATTTTTATAAATTTACAATATTATAGATCCATTTGATGTAACCTCTTATTCGGCGACATTGCAATGATTAAAGCATTTAACGCCAACAGACGGACTTAAACAAATACTTAACAAGTGCTTCTTGAGTTCACAAATCGGCTACTGGCAATTATTTTCTAATTGGACGCTGTTACTATTAAAACAAAGATGTTCTAAGAGACTAAGTTCATACAGGAAAAGTAATTAAAATATCGCAATAATAAAACTCATTTTCTCAGTTTTATGTTGCTAGAATCGTTCTTATCTTATGTAATGCAAATTATAGTCCGAACATTTTAAAAATATGTTTTCACTGCAGATAATAACTGTGTAGGTTTATTTGGTCTTTCGTATGCTTTTGAACTACAGAATTTGTTTAATTGTTTTCAGTTTTGTTTCAATGGTACTACAAAAGCGGAAAATACAAAATCTGTGAAAAACTTTCATGTCTCATTTATTCCTGTTAGCTCTCTGGCAACTCGGTAACTCTGATTAAAAAATATTGCCTGTGAATTCTTTAAGGCTTCCGTTGACTTTTTTTTAGCAAAATTGTTTTTTTAAGTTTCTACAGTTGGTCAACGCTTCCTGAAGATATTTCGTACTTTTAAGATGTATGTCTGAAATATTTCAGACATACGGTTTATACCGTGGGCATTAGGGCAAAAGTTTTTAACCATCCATACGGAAATGTAATTCATCAACCTATGGACAACAATACTGAATAGGTACACCCCAAAGACTTTCAAAAAACGATCGCATGCGTCAGTTCACCTCAAAAAGGCTGCAAAATTTTCGACACATTTTTAATACTGAGTAATGGTGTAACAAGGATTGTTATAGGATCCTTTTAACGGACTTAGGTAAAGAAAAAAAAAACCAGCCAATTGCGAGTCTCTAACTATTGCAGTTAAAGCCTGTGTGTGACAGACAGACACCGAAATTTAGTAATAGGTAAGGGTTTCGGGTTCGGAATCCTAAAACTAAGTTTATGACTTTTTCCTCGTTCGTGGACTAATCTATCCATAGTTCGCCCTCATAAAAGAGTGGGTTGGGTCGTCCAAATTGCTGTAATCGAGATCGAAGCCAATCAAATTGCATAAATAATGTATTTCAGTGAGGATTCACTCTTTCGAATAAGGTACTAGTAGCATTTATCGGCGACTTTGCTCGTGAAAATGAGTATCCTATATTTTATTCGACACCGATCTATCCTTGTGCCAAGTTTCATCAAATCCATTCAAAGGTTAACGCGAAAACATCTTTACATAACTAACTATTTTATACGGGTGATTCCATTATATTTGGGTAATGTCCTCATCTCTAAATTAGCTTCAACTGTCAAGAATACCTATTCAGTAATTCTGTATCTTATTCCGTAAATAGTTCGGAATACTACAAGATCATAAAGACAATATTTTTAAAGAATGCGGAAATATTATAAATGCGAAAGTGTGTCTGTCTGTCTGTCTGTCTGTCTGTCTTTCTGTCTGTCTGTCTGTCTGTCTGTCTGTTACCTCTTCACGCTTAAACCGATGAACCGATTTGGATGACATTTGGTATGGAGATAGTTTGAGTCCCGGGGAAGGACATAGGCTACTTTTAATCCCGGAAAAATACCCTTATCCGCTATAAACGAGTTTAAGGCGGACGAAGTCGCGGGCAGAAGCTAGTCCATACTAATATTATAAATGTGAAAGTGTGTCTGTCTGTCTGTCTGTCTGTCTGTTACCTCTTCACGCTTAAACCGCTGAACCGATTGGAATGAAATTTGGTATGGAGATAGTTTGAGTCCAGGAGATGGACATAGGCTACTTTTTATCCCGGGAAAAGACAACAATCCGCGGTAAATGAATTTAAGGCGGACAAATCGTACGTTACACTGGTACGCAAAAACTACATAACAGATTTGCGTAAAACTCTGCAGTAATATAGCTTAAATATCAGAATAGGATATAGGCTACAACTTTTGAGGGTTCATTCATAAAAGGGGTTTTTTAACAATAATTGGAAAACATGACCTTTTGTTCATTTGACATTGTGACATTTTCATTTCTAAACAATTAATCAATAATTGGTAACCTAGCAACAGTAATACTACCTACACGATTAAGCAAAGAACACACCTTCCGTATATGACGTATCATACAAATAAGAGTATATCTGAATATAGCCGGATAATAGCCCGTTGCACATTTTGGACTTGCGATCATCTCTGAATGATAAACATTTTGTTACAAAAATATGGTTTATAAATAAGATATATAAATAAAACGAGTTCTTTTTAACAATATATGGAAAATCATCACTTATCGAAATTTCTGTATTTTTTATTTCGAAGAATTATAAAGAAATGGCTTTGAAACCAATATGACGCGTTAGTACCTGTTTGCGTAACTGTAAGTACTGAACTTAGAGACTTAAATTTTTTACAGTAGACACTATATATAACGTAGGCAAGGATCATGACAGGATTTTTGGAAATTCATCTCCTAACGGGGTTAAATTGGGGTTAAAAGTTTGTATTAAAAATCTGTAATTATTTGAGTAACTGTTATTTTATTTCGGCTATATTTTCTTCATTTAAAACTAAGAAAACTAATTTCAGCATTTTTGGAAAGTCATTCCTTAACGGAGTTAAATTGGGGTTGAAAGTGTTTATGGAAAATCTTTAATTATTTAGTAACTGTTATGATATTTCACGTAGACTTAATTTAAAACTAAGAAAACTAATTTCAGCATTCTTGGAATTTCATCCCTGAAAGGGTTAAAATAAGGGGTAACAGTCTGGGACAAAAGTACGATGGCGCATAAAGGGTGTTGTGAAGCGCTGAATAGAACTTAGAAAGATATTAGAGGGAACGAAGTAATGAGGGGTGGAGTCACTATGTTGTTAGCTGGAGACTTTTGTCAGACTCTGCCCGTATTTCAGAGGGGAACTCGAGCTGATGAAGTTAAAACTTGCATTAAGCCTTCAAATATTTGGCTATTAATCAAAAAACTCCACCTTAAGATAAATATGCGAGTGCACCTCAAGGGCGATATTTTTGCTGGAGAATTCTCCGACCTTCTAAAATAGAAAATGGAGAATATCCCGAAACTGAGGGAAGGAATACAATCCCATCGGATCTCGCCTTAGTTGTGCGGACCGTTGACGACCTAATTTCTCAAATTTACCCAGATGATCAAAATCTACACAGCAAGTCCATGGAGTGGTTGTATGAACGAGCGATTCTGCCACCTAAGAACGACCAAATTCCGTTATTAAAAACATTTTATTGAAATCGTCCGAAGGTTCAGTCTGTAGACTCGATCTGTAGTGAACATAGATGATACTATAAACTATCGCGTAGAGTTTTTAAATGCACTTAACCCACCCGGCCTACCTTCTCACATACTTATCTTAAAAGTGGGTGCTCGAGTAATGTTGCTGCGAAATTTCAATCAGCCGAAGTTGTGCAATGAAACCAGGCTGCGTGTGAAAGCCGTACATGAAAACGTTATAGAAGCCATTGTAATTACTGGCTGTACTCAAGGTGAATCTGTGTACATATCCCGGATACCATTTATACCCTCGGAATACCCATTCAAATTTAAAAGGCTGCAGCTCCCTCTTTACGTCTGTTTCGCGATGACGATCAATAAGTCTCTGGGTGAGTCACTGAAAACAGCAGGAGTAGATCTTAGGGGGGACTGCTTCTCGCACGGCCAATTTTATGTGGCCTGCTCGAGAGCAAGCTATCTACGCTGCTCGATAGGGTCTGTTAATGTTGTATATAAAGAAATACTACAAAACCTACCTAATGTTGAATATTATCAATAGTTCAAACTTAATTGTCCAATTATATCTGTTTTTTATTCAAATTACAGGTATATAACAAAGTAACGTAACTTATAACTATTAACAGACAATGTATAGCCTAAACTGCCGACGGTAGGAATATGAGAATTGAAACACATATTCCGTTAGAGATGTATGTCAGAGGCGCACTAAAGAAGGATTTTTTGAAATTCGAGCTATACGCAGACGAAGTCGCGGGCAAAAGCTAGTTATTTATAAAACTGTTCTTGATTTTTGTCAGTTCCCAGTTGATTCTCTACTTTCAAAGTTATCTTTGTCCCCGGTAGTTTAAAATATATAATATTAAATAAGAATTAATATTCTTCAAACATGTTACAAAATAGACATAAAGTGCCTTATTATCAATTAAAGTGGAAAAAAAATAACGTCAAAGTGAAAAAGTCATTTACATACAAATAGACAAAAAGTACATAATTTTATGCTGCTATATTTTTAATAAATACAATTTTCACATATTTGACTAGGGACTGACGAAATTTACCCGAATTTCATGACCTACTTACTTACTTACTACGCTGACTCAGTGACCCGAAGTGGATCTTGGCCTCCGACACCAAGCTACGCCATCCTACTCTATCTTGTGCTGCTTGTCGCCAATCGAATTCAGCCCCTTGAAGCTGGTACAAGTCTTTCTGGACTTCGTCGATCCAGCGATATCTCAGTCGCCCGACCGGACGTCGTCCAATAGGACGTCCAAGGTAGACTCTTCTGGCCACACGATCCTCTTCCATTCTTTCTACGTGGCCGAGCCAGCGAAATCGCGCAGATTTGCTTTCGCCAATTACATTAGGCTCAGACACTAGCTCTTCAATTTCCACGTTCTTTCGGACTCTCCAATTGTCGTCATCCGTCTTTGCTGGTCCTAGAATCTTCCTGAAAATCTTCCTTTCTGCCACTAAGAGTCTATTCTCCTCTTTCAGGGTCAGCGCCCAAGCTTCGCATCCATATATCAAAATCGGTCTTATAATAGTTTTGTAGAGTCTGATCTTGGTTCTTCTGCTGATATGCTTGGACGTTAGTATTTTATGAAGAGCTGCCGAACATCTTAGGGCGTTCTGGATCCGGATATCAATTTCCTCCTGCCTCTGGTTGGTATCTGTCACTGAGCATCCAAGGTACTTAAACTTTGCCACCCCTCTATAGGTGGTCCCATCTACTGTTAAGTCCTTTCTGCTGGACGCCGAACCCCTGTATTTTCGCATATGGAAATATTCCATACCACCCACCTTCTTACCTTCCACATCCAGAGTTCTTGCCATCGCTCGCACATCATTTTCACACTTTCCTAGGAGAGCTAGGTCGTCAGCATATCCTACGATTTTGTGCCAGCCGTTTAACTCAACTCCGCCGCCAGTCAACAATACTTCTCGGATGACGTATTCGAGTACCAAGTTAAAGAGCATTGGTGACAGTGCGTCTCCCTGTTTCAGTCCCGTGGCTACCACAAACTCTTCGCTAACATCCCCACCAACCCTGACCGTTAGCTTACTTACCTGTGTAGCAACTCTAACCATTTTAATAAGTTTGGTGGGTATTCTGAACAACTTCAGTATTGTGAACAGTGCCTCTTTGTCTCCACACTATCGTAGGCTTTCGTGAAATCCACAAAAAGTGCATGGATATCCTGTGCATACTCCCATTTCTTCTCCATTAGCTGTTTCAGGACAAAAATCTGGTCAACAGTGCTACGGTTTCGGCGAAACCCGCACTGGTAGTCCCCGAGAATGTCTTCCGCATACGGATCAAGACGGCCCAGGAGAATATTTGCGAGTACCTTGTAAGCCGTTGGAAGCAATGCAATACCTCTATAATTAGCGCATCTCTTCTTGGAACCCTTTTTGTGTATGGGGCATATCACACACACGTTCCATTCCGTTGGTTGCCTTTCTTCATCCCACGTGCTACTAATAATTTCGTACAACCGTGATTGCACTGCCCCGCTGCCATATTTCCACACCTTCCCCGGTATGCCATCGATCCCTGGACACTTGTTGTTTTTAAGTCTCATCACAGCTTTCCTTACTTCTTCAAACGTCGGTTTCTCCACATTTTCACTATCATAGGTCTGCTCTGATTCTTCGATGAGAACTTCAATAGGTGGACAATTCAACAACTTTTCAAAATACTGTCGCCACTCACTCTTGATCTTATCAGGGTCAGTGATTAAATTCCCCGCCTCATCCTCAAGGAACTGGGCTGTTGGCTGGTATCCTTTTTTAACTGTGTTGACCTCTTGGTAAAATTTCCTACTCATATTCCCTCTTATTAACGTCTCCATTTGCCGTAAATGGTCATCAAGATGTTGCGTCTTAAGGTGTCTAATTAGATTCCGCAATGTCTTGCGAGCCTCACTGTACCTTTCTTGCCACCGACTATCTTGCTCAGACAGGACCTTATACTTCAACCTATCATTCAAAACTGCTTCGCTCTCCTCATTCCACCACTTCCTATTTCTGCGACGCTTCTTTTTACCAAGGATCTTTAAGCCCACCTCCTTGATGACTGACTTTGTCTCTTCCCACGCTCCTTCCATACATTCCTGCATTTCCAGCCCACTAAACCTGTTACTCAGCTCCAATGCAAAAGCTTCTCGGGTAGCTTTATCTTTTAAGCCTGATGCGTCAATTTGTTGTTCCCCCTGCCTGACCGGACTGCGTGTAATTTTAATTTTAGCTTTTATTTTTATGCCCAGCATGTAATAGTCGCTGTCACAGTCTGCCCCCTGAAGTGTTCTAACGTATTGTCAATTAATACATGGTCTATTTGGTTGACTGTTACTCCATCAGGAGACCTCCATGTCCCCTTGTGAATGTCCTTATGGGGAAACATAGTACTTTTCACTACCATTGATTTTGACGCAGCAAAACTTATCAGTCTGATACCGTTGTCATTAGAGTCTTCGTGTTTACTGTGTCGGCCAATGGTGGGAGTATAAACTTCTTCGCGTCCAACCTTAGCTTTAAGGTCACCAACTACGATCTTAATGTCATACTCTGTAATTCGGTCGTAGACTAATTCCAGTTCTTCGTAGAAATGGTCTTTCAGTTCCTCATCTGCCAATTCTGTGGGCGCATAGGCATTGACAATTGTGACATTCTGAAATTTACTTTTAACACTCAGCGTACTGATTCTGTCAGACATTGCATCAAACCTGAGTATGTTGCCAACTATTTTCTTATTAACAACGAACCCTGTGCCGTTTATACGATGGCCGTTCCCGTCCCCACTATAGAAAAGAACTGCAGTGTTATCTATGTTGGACTCTCCATTGTAGGGCCATCTTACTTCCTGTAATGCTGCAATGAGGATGTTATATCGCTGTAATTTTCTATTTAGCTGGTACACGGCACCGGCAAACTACGTACATTCCATGAGGCAAATCGAAAGTCCATAATTCCGCGCCATGAGTCGTTATTAGGATCGGATCGTTTATTATCTTCTTGTGTCGGTTTCGTAACAATAGGTTTTTTGCGTGGGAGGGCTGTTAACCCGCCGCACAACCCCCAAAATGCTGGACGGCCACATCCATCGTTGGTCAGCGAGTCCATCCGCTAGCCAGGGGACGCCCCTCTACGCCGTGAGGCCCAGCGCGAGGCAAGGGAATTTCATGAATACGGCTATAATTATTAGGATAAGATTTTTGTACAAATATTAAGTAACAATTGATTTTTGTGCTTTCATACTGGTCAAATTTACAAACAAACATCTAAACGTATATACAAATGTTCACATTTGCAATATTAGCAGGATATTCGGATTCTTCCAAAAGTAGGTACCTACTTACTCTCGGAATCAATTCTTTACGTCAATCGTTTCCTGGCCTGTCGAGTTCGTGAGAACTCAGTCAGTTGCACTCAGTGCGGATAGGATTACGGTCAGATCGGGAAACCGAAGTTCACGGAAAGTTTGTTTAATACCCTCTGATTTCGGGATCGAATTGACTTTCGTAAAAGTCGTAAAACGTTTGAGTGGGGAATTTTAAAAAGAAAGTGGTTTAACAATGAATCGTTTTGCGTTGGGCTACCTTACTGGTTGCCTAACTCACATTTTATTCACACCGGATTTCGATTTTGTTAATATTTTAACATAAGTATATTAAATAAAATAGTAAACGGATTTTTTAAACCTGATATCTCCTCTATGTAAAACTGGGCCCATGTACTAAATTTCATCCAAATCGTTGAAATAATTTCCGGGAAGCCATTACCATATATTTATAACAATTATAGTGTAAACATATATATATAGTAAACGTATATAATGTTTATATGTAATTTATGTATACGCCGTGTTTTTTTACTTTATTTAATTTTAACAGGTTAAAATCATTTTAGTTGACTTACTAACAATACATACGTAGTATGAAAGGCAGATTTTTTATTTCGTTTCTAAAATGTCACCCCATTTGAAGGTGTCTGTTGGAACGGTTGTCGAACACAGGGACATTTATTTACATTTACTTTTTTCCAAACTTAGTTTCCTGGTCCTGGCCATATTCAAATTTTCACGTATGTTCACAAATTGTGCGTTAAATTGACTACAGTGCAGCCATTTCCATAATTTCGACCGTTGGAATTATGAGCGCTCCGAGTTACGGAGGACATCCAATCAATCGTACAAACATTAATTTATGACTCCCACGCCCATTCATACAAGCACACTTATTTGCATACGCATTGGACATAGAAGCAATATCGAAATAATACACTGCACTTTTGGACAATACTAGAGGCTGCCCGCAACTTCGTTCGTGGAGGAGAAAAAGTCATAACCCCTCTTTTTTTGGACAGCGTAGTCGGGTAAAAACAATCCTTTAACCATCTTTGAATACCCAGCTACCGGCGTGTCAAAAAGAGTTGAAATCTGTTTAAATGTAATAATGTTACATTTCATTTTTACAACTTTATAATAGTGTAGTGATTCATAAGGTAAACGCCCCACTGCTTGACCCCTCAATTTTTAGGATTCCGTACCCGTGTCTGTTTTTCTGTCTGTTCGCCTGTCACCAGAGTGTATCTCATGACCCATGATAGTTAGACAGTTGAAATTTTCACAGATGATTTTCTGTTGCGGCTACAACAGCAAATACAAAAAAAAATACGTCTGTCTATGTCAGTAATCAATTTAGCATGACCGAACTCGCGTACATTTTGCGTAGGAGTAGGGCTCTACTAACACTGGATTTTCATAGATACGGCCTTTTGTAGCGTATATTTTGTACGGAACCCTTGGTACGGCAGTTTGACTCGCATTTGGCCGATTTTTAGGTACTATTTTTAGGTATTTGCCTGTTTCTGCCTTGTTTTGTGTACCTTTTCTGCTTCTTATATGTATGTAGTATAAAGAATTAAATGCACGTGTCTGTGTCACTGAAATCTACTACAACTAATAGGTATTTAAATCTACATTACCTACATGAAATGTTTAAAAAGTCTGTAACAACCAAATCATAATCATAAAGCTCAGGTTTTTACTTGTATTTTACAAAATCACGAAAGAAACAAACGAAACACGTTATTTCAAAACCTAAAAATAAACATAAAACCGGAAAGTTTGTGTAAATAAAATGAATATAAAATATTCACCAAAATCTCTTTTGTTACAAAGGCCAAAGGGACTAAATACAACACGTATATAAAATTACAGTTAAAGCATTCACAAAATGTGCGTCAGCGTCGAACGCAGCGCTGACGGAGTCGTCACTACTATAATATGACCCTTAGACACGTCGTTTAATAGGTCTCGGGGGTTTCTCCATTGGTTTCGTTTTTAGGGTTCCGTACCAAAAAGGTACAAAAGGAACCCTGGATGGTGCGACTCTGTCTATCTGTCAGACTATTTGAGCGCCATATCTCAAAAACTACTTATGCTAGAGGAGTCGCAAGAGCTATGGTTCGAGAGTGAATGTGGAAACGTAAGTGTGTCTATGTTTTTAAATAGGGAAATTAACACCACGTCATATCGTGAACAATTTGACTTAGTTCCAAACAAAGCAAAGTTTATACTAGGCGACTTTTATACATAATATTATAAAGATAAATACATAGTTAGTAAACCTTCAAGACAATTACATTGTTAGTTTTATAAACGGTAGAGGGGTTTAATAGAATTGAAAACTACCCCTTTGTTGCTTGATTCAACTATAGTGTTCAATACCTTCAACCCCTACCTAGTAATGCTGTTAGATAAACAATAGAAATGCAACAATGGAAGCCGGGCCGGCGAGTAAGTTCAAAGGCTATGCAATAGCTACGAGGATTAAGGCGTTTGAGTCCAGTTGCGCCCTTTGCATATAAACTAATAATTACGTTAAGAGTCCCCCGCAAGCTCGGCCAAATTTCACCTTCCCATACAAACGGAGTTTTGTTCTCATTTTAAAACTACGTATTCGATTGTAACGCAACGTTGCATATTCAATGACATCAGGTATATCTAGGTCTATAATTCGTTCATATGGCTCAGTTTATAAAACAAACGAAATACGGCAAAAGCAAGAGTTGTAAGAAAAACTTAAATTCACTGTATTTTTTTTACTATGGTATCTGAAGCTAAATAAACGAATTACAGGCCTGCATATACCATAAGTTATTCTAAGTACAAAGTTTCAGAGCAAACTAGCTGGTCGTTTTAAAATTAGAGCGTAACTACGTTTGTATGGAGAACCGAGCTTGCTTGGGACTCTTAATGGATATTGAACTTTTAAATTTAAAATACTAACGGCTTTTAGGAATCTATTTTATATAAGAAATTGTCGAAACTATAAAAAGCCTAAAACAGTTAAACCTTTTTTTTCACGCTAGCAATACCTACTCTTGATCGAAACACCTTTGAAAAAAAACGAAATAAAAAAATATTAGTTGTACCATACAGGTGGCAGGGGCAGCCAGGGATCGGAACCGGTATTTTTTTCTTACAAAATAACCGAAATAACGATTAGTTTTTTTCGTTAAATTACGAAATTTTTGTATGGGTATTTTATTAAGATTCTAGAACTTGAATCAGGTGTTCTGTGATAAATTTCTCTTCTAAATACAGTTTTAAAATATTCCAGAAATAGCGTATATTTTAGAAGATTTGAAAAGTATCGATTCCGAGTCCTGGGGGCAGCGGCTGAGCAGGCAGCTTTACGGCCTGGCCACGACATCGAGCGGCGGCGGCACCGGCAGCGGTTTTTCTAATTCATTGCGTGCTATCCCAACTAGCCACAGTGCGATGCGCGTCTCAACCGCGCAATGAACAGAACAAAGCTTCCCGGGCCGCAATGTCGTGGCCGGGTCGTTATGGAAGCGCGAAAAGTATTCGGCTCTATCTAACTTTTTATTTGTCCCGCTTGCGGTGGAGACGTAGGTGTTGGTGTTCCGAAGCCATTTTTTTTATTGGAACTGGGGCGGCGCTAGCTCTTCACCCTTGCTTCGGATCTTTCCTGATGCAAAGATTGTCTATTGCGGGAGAACGTGAAAACTCTGAGAGTGTGATAAGCACCTTTGCGTCTTGAGGGGCACGGGGCAAGCTTTTTGGTTAGGTTTATAAATATTTTTGTTAAAATAAAAAAAATTGCCGACTGTAAAAATATAAAAAACCTTGCTGATATAATAGTGAATATGCACCAACTCAAATTCATTTAGTTTCAACGCCTTATAATAAAAAGTTTAAAAGCCCGATTTCAACTGTTTTGTGTTTCGCTCAATAGCTCTGAAGTTTTTTTTAAGCTCCGTGCTTACTTTGAGATTCGTCAAAAAGGGCAATTAAAATCAGGATAAAAAAATAGTAAAAACTCTATTATATAAGAGTTCGTTAGTACAATTTAAAGTAGGTTATGAGCAGACGAACACTTTATACTAAACAAAAACCTGTAATAAATATCTGCTTAAAATCGTTTTCTTTTTCATTCAGTAAGGAGCACAAATACGAAATAACGAGTACCTACTTAAAAATCTTAAAATAAAAATGCTTTATTTATTCTTAGCTATATTAGAATCGAGAAAGTTTCTTGTAAAAGAGCATTAACTGTTTGCCTCACTAGCAAAGTCACTGAAACGAGTTTAAATTATTTGAAAATGCTCTCAGGGTTTAAAACGTGAATTATGTTCAAATACTTTTGTCCGGGTATTTTCGGGAAGAAACCTTTATTATCGACCGGTTTAGCTCAGTGGGAGTAACGTTGCCTGCGAAGCTGCAGGTCCGAGAAAATTGTAGGCGGTGCTGAGGCTTGTGTAATTACAAAAACACATATTTATATACTTTAAATACATGAATAACAGAACCGAAGACTCTTAGTTTATCTGCTTAATTCGTTTCATCGCTAATGAAACGAATTAAGCAGATAAACTAAGAGTCTTCGGTTCTGCAAGCAAAGAAGTTGCTCACGGACTTTTTGAATGCAAACTTATTCGGGGCCTGTTTGATTTTAAGAGGAAGACCGTTCCAGAGGCGGGCAACCTGAATGGAGAAAGAATTGAATATGAAGCCAGTTCGGTGGAGTGGAATAGAAAGGGCGAGATTACCGGAAGAGAAGAAGAAAAAAATGACGGTTACGAGTGGATTCAATGTAACTGAAGAAAGTTTTGAGATATTCTGGAGATTGTGGATCGTTAAGAATTGAAAAGAGAGAGCAAAGCATTCGAATGTTACGTCGCTGACGAATTGGAAACCAACCAAGCTGACCGCGGAAAGCAGATATATGATCATATTTACGGAGACAGAAAATGAAACGAATACAATTATTGAGAAGCCGATCCAACTTATCAAGAAAATCTTCGTTTAAGTCCGGATAACACACATCACCATAATCAATTATGGGTAGGATCAGGGTATTTACCAACAAGACCTTAGTTTTAATGGGCAAGAAATGCTCCAATTTGTTAAGAGCATGGAGCGATCCAATTACCTTCCTGCAAATTTCGGCAACCTGCACCTTCCAGCTCAGCGTGCTCCAAGTAAACACCTACCTATTCAGACTTAACACAAACACACGTCAACGCAGCGACAAATAGTCATGACGCAGTGCTTACGCGTGAATAGTTGCGCTGCAGCTTCTTGTAGTGGCTTTAGTGTGGTCGGTCTGACCACACGTGTTGATAAAACTATTTTTTTTCATGTAAATGATCACCTGACCACGTCGTTGTCGTTGAGGTGTGGTTGTGGTTGTCGTGTGGTTGTGGTACGTCTGAATAGACCCTAAAGGCTCCTACAATTTAGGTACGTCAGTGTACATTTTTAACAGTGCGTAGTATACTTTTCATTTACCCGGAATCGTGATAATTGGCATGAAGTAAGGTTAGATTAGCGCACAACTAAACAATATTTTATTGTTGTTTTTTTTTTAATTTGTACGCAACTGAAATCGTGTCAGAAATTGATATAAATATAAGCTGGTTAAGTTTGTAGGTACTCGTACGTCTATCGTCAATGATCGGTTTCGTTCAGTGGTAGTGACCCTGATTGATCTAGGTT
Organism: Hedya salicella; assembly: GCA_905404275.2. Taxonomy (NCBI): domain Eukaryota; kingdom Metazoa; phylum Arthropoda; class Insecta; order Lepidoptera; family Tortricidae; genus Hedya; species Hedya salicella. The sequence goes on from FR990105.1 coordinate 16,355,649, forward strand.
CAAATCCCGGTAAGGGCAAATGTTTGTGTGATGAGCATAATTATTTGTTTTTGGGACTTGAATGGCTCTTATGTATAAAGGTATATATCTTTTCAATAAATCGTTGTCTGGTACTTATAACACGAGCCTAATTGAACTTACGATGGGAGCAGTTCGATTTGTGTAAAATTGTTATAATATCAGTGCGCTTACCATGAGTTCGGCACGAGCGAGTATCGAGCGCTCGATGACGGTCTATCTCTTTCGCACTATTAGTGCGTGCGAGAGAGGTGCACTGACTCTCGATACGAGATACTTGCTAGCGCCGTAAACTCAGCTCATGGTACTAAGATTGAGTAACCAAAATGAACAATTAAAAAACCGCAACTATACTACATACATCCATCTCCGAAAAAATACGTTTTAGTAGAATCCGTATATATTAATTCAACTTCATACATACTTTCATAAACAATAAAATTTATAACTACCCACTGACCCACAGTGCATCAGTTTAAAGTTGCATAGACTTAAACTTAACTGCACGATTTCCACACAAGATGGGACGTAATCGCGCGTATATATGAGTTATTTAATTACCTTGCCTGTGTATTTCTTTGGTATTTCGGGCTTCACAAAATCAAATGTCATCCGATAAATCGCCAGATATTCAGAATATAGTGTGTTTGTTTAGTGACAACTAGTGTAGGGTACAAACTAATAACAAAAACCACGTACGGGTAGTTCGAAAAACTTGCTTGGCTATATGTTGATATTCTCCCCTTCAGGCCTTTCGGGATGGTAGGTGCAACGTGATATGCGAGACCTCAGAAAATTTTAAATAAATCAAATTAGTACGCAATATAGTCCCGTTTTTTTGTGATTCCTACAAATAATCAAATTGTAGCCAGAGTGAGTAGTCTTAGTAAAGTTATTATCACAAGTAAATTAGGAACATGACAGGGCTGACGTGAGTGAAATGCCAAAAGGTTTTCTTTAGTTGAAAATGGCCGTGAGTTGGGTCCTTAGTTCACAGACACCCAGCTGTTCTGACCTAACACAAGCTCAGTAGATGTTTGCTCAGCTTACCTCAAAAGCCTTGATGCGTGTTCGGGCCTGTGATTCAAGATGCACTTTGTTGATCAATGGCTCTCTATAGAAAATACAAGTTTCCGCACATGACTTAGGTCTCGTAGGAGTTTTGAAAAACTCATTTTTATCCTTGATTAGAAACAACTATAGTCGGAGATCGAATTCGAGATCAAAATTGTAAACAAATGGGTTGATACCATAAAAAAAATTACGCAAGCGGTGGTTAATAAAATCATTGAAATACTCATAAAAACTACCATATTCCGAGTTGAATAGTACCGCACGAGTAGTTAAAAATATTTATCTAAGTTAAACAGCAAATATTCTATTTTTTCTATTACATATTTGTGTAGTTGAAATAAAATATGAGGAGATTTAATTTATACCACTGGTAATGATCAAAAGTTATGAACATTAGGTTAGTAATAGTAATAAAAATAATAACCAGTTTATTTGTAATTAAATTTTTAAATATTCAGTAACAAGTAGCAGAAAAAGGAGCGTTCAAGTATTACGTAACGAATTTAGGGGGGTTAGGGGGGGCTGTCTGGTAAAACGTTAGGATGCGTTACAGGGGCGGGAGGGGGTGCTCTCTTACGCATTTTTTAAAAACGTTCTTTTTGTCAAAATTTAAAATGGAATGACCACTAGAAAATTTAAGGTAAAATGGTCACTACTCGGTGGCTACGTAACGTTATACTGAGGCGGAGGGGGGGTCAAAAATTTGCGTTATGTAATACTTGAATGCTCCCAAAGACATACTTGAGAACATAAGGCTTAAATCGATTAATGTTATAGCCAGCGGCCATTTTAGTTTATCCGTCAGTCCATCAGACGACGTTCGTTATTCGTTGTCTGACCTTTGTTAAATTAATGTGATTCTCGTTGTTTGTAGTTTCTTATTGTTACATTCAAACAAACATTTAGCTAATAAACTTCGGATATAAAAAAAAATAAGATAAAAAAGATGATTTACCCCTGGCAGGTTACTTTGATGTTGACAGTTTTATGTTTACATTTTTGATCTCGAATTCGATCTCCGATCTCTTTATTAAAAACTTTAGCTTTTTGGGGTCATAGATCAGGGATCTGACACTGATCTGACCGGTAATCTATCTCAGTATCATCTGATAGTAAGATGACTCTTCTTCTTTCATTTGAGAGCTATGCTCTTGTGGATGTATCGATCCCCAGCCATTTCCAATCTTGCGCCATCTCCTTTATTTCTTGGTAAGACTTAACTTTAATCTGTTAAAATTAATTTCTTCTTGACCTTCTCCTGCCTCGCCTTCCTTCAACTTTTTCTTCTATAATGTTCTAGAGGTAAAGTCATTTCTTAACACGTTTCTATCATAATCCCTCTTTTGGTTTCCATTAACGGTAATAGAAAGAAAAAATGTTACTCGTTAGTCCAGTAACAACTTTATACTTATCTTTTTATAGAATGTCTAATAAAATGAGGTCTTATTCGACGATCGCAACTTTTTTTATTATTTTTTTCACTATTTTTTACTTCGTCTCTTCAATCAACAAATGCCAATAATTCGGGTACTTTCACTGTGAACAACTAGAATTAAAATTACCTGACATATTATTGGAATATTTAGGCATAGTCTCTTTTGTGTAGTTAATTCAGCATTTGTTTATTTAACATTAGCAGTCCAGACTGGAGACTACACACAAATTCTTGTATCGAACGTTTAACTTAGTTTAGCAAAGTTAGAAGACTCGTGCCGGAAGAGTTTATTTACAAATACAATTTTAAAGTATTTTGTAAAGTTTCGTGTCGAACCGCAATACATGTCTCTAACACACCACTTGTGTACGATCGATCTGGAATTCTGAATGTAAGAAAACGAGGGATTTTCAATCGTTTGTTGGTAATGTTGGGTTTCTTCTGCATCGAAGCCCGGTTGTTCTTCGGAAATGTTACCGATAAGAATGTTTTACGTTGGAGTGGCCTTTTTGAACAGAAACGTTTGCACTTTCTTTGAAGCTGGACGTTATTGGAGTAATGGGTTCCCTATTTAAAAATGCAAGTCTTTGGTTTGATTTTTACGACGTATGTAAGTAGAAATGTCCGTTGGATTATCATCATTATGCGTAATATCAGACTCAAAAAATGGCTGATGGTACTGGTGTGTAAATTGCACGAAAGCGCAGCGCGGTTGAACCCTCCAAAAGATTACGATTATCAAGACTAATTTAAAGATAATCAAATTTCACCCTCCAAAAGGAGCTATTTTTGGGGATCCGTATCCAAAGGGTAAAACAGGACCCACACATTACTAAGACTACGCTGTCCGTCCGTCTGTATTTCATGAACCATGATAGCTAAACAGTTGAAATTTTCACAGATGATATATTTTTATAGACGCTATAACGACAAATACTAAAAACAAAATAATATATATATATATTTTCACTTCATTTGTATGCAACGCTATAGATACCAGGTGCAAGTTTAACTTAACCGACCAGTTAGGTTTAAGTGAAAGTTTGTACGTAACCCTCGGTGCGCGAGACCGACTCGCACTTAGCCGGTTTTTTTTAGTAGGTTGGAGATATCTGGGTTGAAGTGATTGATGGATATGATAAGTCTAGGTTGGTAATGCATAAAGTAATTTTTGACAGATAATTACAAGTTATATTTATTTACATATACAACACGTATAGTGGTAACGTTGCATAGCCAAATGGGCATGCAACGTTATCACTTTCTTCGTTAACGTTTTTGTTTTTACCTTTATAATCAACATTCAGTTTCGCCATAAATATCCCTTCCCCCGTTAAGATAATAAGTGGACGTAATGGAATATTTGAATTATTTCCACAGGCTTTCAAGACGCGCCATCATAGGCCGTAAAATTTATTTAATTAATTATTGATTGAAGTTGTACCCAGACGACAAGCGAAGATATTAGACGGCTCTGCTCAAGGATGCTTTTGAAAGGGTGCCCAAGACAGGAATTTTGAAATTTCACGACGACATACCAAGAAGTGGAGTCCGGGAAATTCTGAGCACAAATTTATGAAGTACGTCCTCAAGAGCAAATTCTTTATACAACAACAACGATGCATGCAAAATGCAACTGAAAAGGTAAACTTATATTCGTCGAGACTTGAATGCTTTTGAGTATTAAACATTTTAGGTACCTAGAGGACTAATTAAATTTTCTAGTTAACAGACCAAAATAATTGAGTCTAAATTAATGAAATCTAGACAAAAAATCTGCCGTGACATCCAAGTGATCCTTCATTACTTAAGTTCAAATCGCAATAGATACTATTGTTATTTCAGTGTCTACTTAAATTTGGTCATTTTGATTACTCCTAGAACTAATTAAAGGGTAGCCATGTTTTTAGTAAATTAAATACATATATTTTCCATTTTGTTCCACCTACTTATTGAACAGCAAAATTCATATTTGATTATTCAAGTATTGTACCCTCCCGTGACTGTTATTGCGCAAATATTTAATTTAATTTAGTATTATTTCATAAGTCCTAAGGGAAGAAAAGGCTAGAAAAATCCAGTTATTCAGATATGAATTGTAGCACGTCTGCCTAGGAACAAAACCAATTAAGGGAGAGCTATTGCGACCAATCCAATTACTCTTAAAACTGCTGGGCGCACGTCTTTGCCAAAAGATGCGAACTCGGCATTTTCAAGATTCATCCATTAGAGACCCAATTTCCTACCAACAGTTAATCTCGACATAACGGGTCCATTAAGTAAGCGGAGCATTTACTTTCATACCAGAAAATGCTGACACGATGTATTATGAGATTACGTGGACCTACCTATATGATGCTACAGCGACACTCAATTTCGGTAAACATTTTTGGTGCGCAATTTGTTCGTGTACTGCCTTAAATAGGTTATCAAGTTTTCGTAACTAAATTTGCGACACACACATACACAATTGTTTGTTAGTTATTATAAATGTTCGCCTAATATCTTTAAATACATGAATAAATATGGTATATCTATTTTTAGTAGTATTATTACATCCTAGCATTTACTCATGGCTGCACCTGGTTTACCGGGAATCAGTTCCTCTCTATTCTAATCCATGGCCTGATCTATCTGTACTGTATGCTACGTTTCATCTAAATCAAGTCCACACAAACACACAAAGATTCGAGTAACAAACATCTTCACATTATTCACATTAAATATATTAGTAGAACAAGATTGAAGGATTATCTTTTACTTATACATGCGTGGAAATATTGTTTTTCAGCTCGTAATCATAGGCCGCAAAACACTGCAAACGCTGCAGCGCGCACCTGCAATATCCCACACAATTTTACCGGCCTAGTCCTAAAATAGTCGTGCGACAAGGTGCACAAGACTCGAACGCAAAGTTCCAACAATTTTCCATTACCTGCCGCACGAGTTAACTAAAAGCAATCCCAAATTGCTGTGCACAGCACATTGTTGGCCATCTATATCCTCTCCTCCTCCTCAATCGGTCCCTCAATACTGAGGATCGTGACTCTGCCGACGTAGTTTAGCGAGTATTCCCTTCCATGAAGATCGACCGGTTGCCTGTTGAAGGGCTGCATTAACCGGCATGTCAAGGCACTCCGACACCTGGTTTACCCATCGTTTAGGGCTACGGCCTCTGGGTCTCTTCCCTTCAACTGTGCCTGTCACCATCAGCTTTTCTAAATTGTCGGTCTCTCGGCGGGTCACACGGCCAAAATACTGAAGAATCCGGTGCAGACAGACAGATGAGAGGCGCTGTTTGTGTTCGAGGTCAAGTTCTTTCAGTATGGATGGATTAGTTTGAAAAGCAGTCCAAGGTATCCTTAGCATCCGACGCCAGCACCACATCTCAAATGCGTCAATTCTTTGCCTGTCCGCAGCCTTTATTGTCCAGGTTTCAGCCCCGTAAATGAAAATGGAGAAGACAAGAGTGTGGACAATGGCAATTTTAGTGCGTCTCGTGATGTTTCTGTCTCTCTTTATTCGATTTAGCTGAGTCATTGCCGTCTTACCCATACCGATGCGCCGCCGACGTATTTCCGGTTCATAGCTACCTTTGTTGGTGATGACGGACCCAAGGTACTGGAATTCTTTCTTTTCCAGTCTCGTAGTCACCTAACAAACTGGTTCGTTGGATAGCTGCGAATCTATCGATCACCATCAGTTTGGTCTTCGTTTTGTTCACGGTAAGGCCTAGTTCTTGACTCGTTCTCTCCAACCAGTTGAGTAACTCCGCCATCTCAGCCTCTGAGGAGGCGAACAAAGTGGTGTCATCCGCGTAGCGTAAATTGGATATTACGAGTCCACCCATTTTTACGCCACCTTCCCATCCTTCGAGGGTCTTGCGCATTTTATGTTCCCCATAAATATTGAATAGGATAGGGGATATCACACACCCCTGCCTCACTCTGTTCCCGAACTTGAACCGACTAGAGGTTACATTCTCGAGCTTAACAGTTCCAAAACCAGTCTCGTACAGTCTACGAATGAGCAGCACAATGTGGTTCGGTACTCCTGTCTCTCTTAAGACGTTGCAAAGATGATTTCATCTGACGCAATCAAATGGCTTCTGGTAGTCCACGAAACATATCATCACAGGGATATTGTATTCGTAGCATTTCTCTACAAGCTGTCTAAGATTCAAGATCTGTTCCCTAGTACCTTTCCCTTTCACAAATCCAGCTTGCTTCTTATCCTCTCCTATGTCCTCTATCTTGCGCTAAAAGAAGAGCAGCGACCAGTACCAGTAGACCATCAAGCAGTATTCTGCTTTTGCGACGTAAGTAACCGCTATTTTAATGTACTTAAACTAGAAGATGCTCGCAACTTCGTTCGCGGAGGACAAAACGTCATAACTCCTTATTTTTCCTTTAGCGTAGTGGGGTAAAAAGCATCCTATAACCATCTGTGGACACCCAGCTGTACCACAAATAGTTGAAATCCGTTTAGCCGATTTTGAGTTATGAAGCCACAATGACACATACAAACATACAAAAAATAAAATATTTTCGGTTTAGTGACCTCCAAATAGTCCGTTACAATATATATTTTTAAATATCTTTAATGTACAGACATTTCATTTTCATAACTCTATAATAGTATAGATATAATATTGTGTCCTTCTTCATCCTCCAAATTCAACATTGGTCTTTTTAAAATCCAGACTACTCTACTGTGGAACTCTCTACTTCATGCTATACCTAGAGATTTTTCCGGCACGAACGTCAGGTGGCCTAGTGCTTGACATAAAAATAACATCGACAATCCTGTTATCGATAAGTACAACTTCAACGTCTTAGAAGAATATATAGCATGTAGTTGCTATTAAGAAAATATTCACAATGCATCGAAGTACTAAGTAAGTGGCAAAATCGTAACACGCGTTTAATTTCATTCTTCTACTTAATACCAACGTAAAGTAAGAGGAATGTGACATATCAACGTCCCATTCTCTCACATTGCACATTAATACCGAAAACAAATTGCTTGTTCACTTCGAGAATTGTATCACGATGGTTTTATTACTCGATATTACCACTGTCTTTTTACTTCGTTGAGTTGTATTGTGAATATTTTCTTAATAGCAACTACATGCTATGTATTCTTCTAAGACGTTGAAGTTGTACTTATCGATAACAGGATTGTCGATGTTATTTTTATGTCAAGCACTAGCCACGTGACGTTCGTGCTAGAAAAATCTCTATGACTTAAAGCGTGGCTAGTCTTTTACATTAAGTCACACCTTGTAAAATATTACCCGTTGTTCCCTTAACACACTCTGTTAATAAAATAAGTCTCTCAAGTTTCCGGCTGTTAGGGTTATTTATTACCGCCTGTTATTTACCTCTGTTTATTTGTAACTCATATTTCTGTGTATTTGAAGTGTGCAATGAAAAATCCGCTTATAAATACAGCGTGGGAATGCCACCCGCAAGGTGGTCGGACGACCCGGTTAGGATTGTGGGGAGTCGCTGGATGCCTCTATCCAGCCCATGTGGAAATCTGTTAAGGAGGCCTATGTTAAGTAGTAGACGTCCTATGGCTGAAATGATCATGATGATGATGATGATGTTTATAAATACGTATATTATGTGAAAATGGCTATTACGGCCAGAAAAATGTCAATGATTTTATTTTTGAGCCGAAATAACCTAGTTCTACTTTTTACTTTAATATCTATGCTATAACAATTGCCATTTTTCTCTCTCGAGGACGAAATTTGAGAGACAAAGATTTTCGGGTCTGAGGACTTCAGGCCCCTATTTCATAAACTTGACAAGTGACAATTAAAAACGACAATTCGACGTAAATTGCTGGGTCGCCGAGTAAGTGTATGCCTGGCATCATGATGGAGAAGTAATGTATGCCGAATAGTCGTTGTCGACTGTCACCTGTCACGTTTATGAAATAGGGGCTGTTCTCTAAACTTATATAGTACAGTGAATAGCAGAATAATGGCCTCTTCATATGGCCAAATGGGCTTCAAAAATGTTTACACAACTTATTACTGACTGCTATATCTACATAGGTACCGCATTTAGTCTAATAAAGCTCCATTTCCATATGTCCAGTAGGAATTAGGGATTACATGTGTCATCATGTCCCTTACTGGGTACTAAGTATGAATTACAATCAGTACCGCTGATGTTTTTGTCGTAAATCTTTTCCATAATGCATTCCACTACCTGCAATCAGATGACGAAGGCAATAAAGTTCAAATAGTAAAGAGGATATCCTTACTATAGTATAAACGTGAAAGTATGTATGTAGGGGAAATTAGTCCAAAACTGGGTATGGGGATAAAATCGGGACACGGCAGTAGGGCTACTTAGACAGTTTCAAATTTACGCGCGCTGTGGTGACAGCTGTCAGCCATCTTGGTTAGTTTGTCAACAAAAGTTAGAAGGCGTGCGTGCCGGCGTGTAAAAATAATTCAATAAAAAAGTTTTTAGCGGTGTTTGATCTAATATTCCATGGAATTCATAAGCAGACCAATATTTTGTACGTTGGAGTAAGTACCATTTGTATTTTTAATACGATTAAGTATTTTATAAATTAGAACAAACATAACTTTGATTGTCTTTGCATCATGTTTTTAGGTTAGTGGATTTTTTAGTTTCTTGTGGGTGCGTTTGGGTCAAAACCGTATGGTAACCGTATTTGAATAATTGTTGCAGATCTAAAGAAAATGCCGCGAAATTACAAAAGAACTACAACTCGACAATCTTGGAGTGAGCAATCAATGAAAAATGCCATCCTGGAAGTTATCGAAGGAAAAAGCTCGTGTCGCTTCTCGAAACTACTCTATTCCACAATCGACATTAGAAGATCGAGTAAAAAAATATCGAGTTAATAACAATGCTGAAGAAGCTTCCAAAAAGGGTCTAGGGCGCTTCAAGACAGTTTTTACAGCTGAGCAAGAGGGTTTAATGTGCCAACACCTAAAAGACCTGGAAGCTCAATTATTCGGTCTGACATACACGGATTTTCGACGTCTTGCTTTTGAAATGGCGGAGAAAAATGGCATCGATCACAATTTTGAAAAAAGACACGCGGTTAGCTGGAATGGACTGGCTGTATGGATTTTTACGTCGCCATCCTGAATTATCATTGCGCTTCCCAGAGCCTACGTCCGTTGCACGCGCCATGGGCTTTAACAGAGTGAATGTCTCTAAGTTATTTTCTCTGTTGGTGGAACTGCAAGACAAGTACAAATTTGGGCCAACCAAGATATTTAATGTTGATGAAACTAGGATCACGACTGTCCCCAAGAAGAAATCCAAAGTGCTTTCTTTAAAAGGAAAGAAGTAAGTCGGTGTTATCTCTTCTGCTGAAAGAGGCCAGTTGACTACTGCGGTTATATGTGTATCAGCTGCAAGCGTTTATGTACCACCACTTCTGATTTTCCCGAGAGTCCGAATGAAGGCTGAATTGTTGGACGGTACACCTCCTGGAACTATTGCTGTATGCCATCCTAGTGGATGGATACAGAGTGACATATTTGTTCACTAGCTAACACATTTTATCTCGAACGTCAAATCAACCAAAGATGACCCTATTTTGCTTTTGCTAGATGGACACACAACGCACACCAAAAATCTTCCCTTGATAGATAAAGCCCGAGAGAATGGAGTCATCATAGTCAGCTTTCCTCCTCATTGCACACATCGCCTGCAGCCGTTTGATGTTAGCATTATGGGACCGTTAAGCACTTATTACAGTCAAGAAGTGATGACGTGGCTGCGGAATAATCCAGGTCGTGTTGTCACTCAATTTCAGCTTGGAAAGCTTTTTGGAATCGCGTACTCTAAAGCAGCGACGTTACGAAATGCCATGAGTGGTTTTTCTAAAACGGGAATATGCCCATTAAATCCCAATATATTTGCTGATCATGATTTTATGTCAGCCAGTACTACGGATAATAACCTCACATCTAACGATCCAACGAACGACACATCTGATCTTGTTACAGTTGCAGATCACAATGTAAACATCATTAATAACATTAACGTTGAAGAAAATAACCAAACGATGGCAGCAGCGAAGAGCAGCAACAAATAGCAGAAAAATCCCCGATTCATCCACAACCAAGCACTTCAAAAACAATGGCAAAGCAGCAGCAAATAACAGAAACATCCCCGATTCATTCACGACCAAGCACTGCAAAGCGAGTGGCAGTTAGTCCAGATCCAACTGCTGCAGGGCAATCGGCATCGTCATCCTTAGCCTTTTCTCCGGCTGATATTATGCCTAAGCCCCATGTTGTTAGAAAAACAACTTCCAATGCACGTCGAGGAAAAACTGCAGTTATAACTTCATCACCATATAAATTAGATCTTCAAAAGAATGCCAAAAAATCAAATAAGAAGATTGTTCCCAAATTAAGCGGTGATATAGCGAAACCCAAAAAGAAAAAGATATCAGATGATATGTGTATTTATTGTACCGAAATTTACGGAAATACACGAAAAAGCGATGCTTGGGTACAATGTATCAAGTGCAAGAAATGGGCCCATGAAGGCTGTACTGGTTGGGAACTTGAAGATCTTGACGAGTTCCATTGCTATCGTTGCCCTGGGCGAAATCGGGTATAGGATGCTGGTCTACTACCTATGGGGCAAAAACGTAAAATAGTAAGATTTAAAGTTGATTGTTTTTTTCTACGGGTGATAATGTAAACAGTGATCTCACGTAATAAATACGTTGTTAATTAACTAAATTAAGCAGAGGCTATTAAATTTTGTTTATTTTTATAATAAAAATCTTGTTTTTATTGATTTTGTCCCTTAAGGTCCCCCTTTTACCCCACTCTCCCCTACGTTCCACTTAATTTGAAAAACTAGTTGACGATTTTTTATGAGACTTCCAGTTATGTAACTTATATATCGGAATAGGACATGCTTACTTGCTTACTGTATTATAAACGTGAAAGTATGTATGTACGTTCCACTTAATCTCAAAAACTACAGGACGATTTTTTATGAAACTTTCCGTACGTAAGTTATGTACCTTATATATTAGAACAGGACATCGGCTATAATGTACGTCAAATTTCATACCATTTAGAGACGAAAAAGGGGATGAAAATTTGTATGTGCAGTAGATATTTTTTACGCCAGGAACTTGAAATCTTGGTAATATGCTTCACATTTAAAATAGTAAAATATCGAGTTTTGAGGAAAGATATAAGCTACTTTTTATCCCGGAAAAATACCTTTTATCCACGATAAACGAATTTAAGGCGGACGAGGTCGCGGGCGGCCGCTAGTTACCAATAAAATTCAATTCACAAAGAAAACAAGTCTCAAACCTGAGATTGTACTCAGCATTATTAAACCTCGGGTAATCCGAGACGGCTTTTCCTTCATTCGTGTTGCAACGGATATTGCCCCGATCTTTCTGAGAGATAAGCTCATTTCTTATCAGGGGGCGCGTGGGAATATATGACGTCATTACGGTCGCCCCACGAAATTTGTCATCGTCAGAGTAAAAAAATACATCGATTGATTTAGCCTTCTAAGATGAATTGTTTATTAAAGTTGATGTTAACAAAACAATAGGTACTTACATGCCAAAAAAATTATGTTTTTTTGCTTTTGTTAGTTGTCAAGTAGGTATTTGGAAATTACACTCTTCATAACTTTTTTCGGGCCTTATAGTCTAGTCTCAGAAAAACTTTAGGCCAATGAACATTTAAGATAAATATTTAGGGAACATAAAGTTTCCTAGAGGTTTACAATATTTTTACGCCATAGTATACGTTACACGGAGAATTAATCAACAAATAGTTTAAATCAAATCAAATCAAATCAAAATATTCTTTATTCAAGTAGGCCTAGTTACAAGCACTTTCGAAATGTCAGTTACATGAGAGTGAATGTTTGCTGGGAGAAATACAATATGATCCAACATTTGCTGCAAGGATTAGGGAAACCCAGAAAAACCTAATCAGATCATTTAACTTAAGTGTAATATTATTGATAAAATCATCATTTTTAAAATTAAAATAATCAATAAGATAAATCCCAAAAGGATTGTCAATAAAAAATAAAAAATCTAGAATGTGTCTAGAATAAAATTCTAAATGTCAGAGTATATAAAACAATTAAGATTAAAATAATAATAATACCATAGGTATTCGTTAAAATAATTATTCATATACCTAAATAACGCTATAATTTACATTAATCTTTCATCATTCATGTAGTCTTGTGTGATATAATAAGCTTTAGAAAATAATTTTCGTTTCACAATATTTTTGAATTTACCAATAGACAACTCAGTTATGCTGCTAGGAAGTTTATTATAAAATGTCACACAGTTACCCATGAATGATCTCCTTATTTTATGGAGCCTAGTAGCAGGTACTGCGAGCTTATGCTTATTTCTAGTATTAATATTATGTATATCACAGTTCTTCTTAAAGTCGGTACTATTTTTATGTACATACATAATATTCTCATAAATGTATTGACAATGCACTGTCATTATATTTATGTCCTTAAACTTATCTCTAAGCAAGTCTCTATAGTTCATTTTATATATCGCACGAACAGCCCGCTTCTGCAGAACAAATATAGTATTAATGTCGGAAGCACTGCCCCATAGTAAGATGCCATACGACATAATACTGTGGAAATAACTGAAGTACACTAATCGAGCCGTTATCACGTCTGTTATTTGACGAATCTTACTTACTGCAAAAGCTGCAGAACTCAGTCTATTCGAGAGATTAGCAATATGGGGACCCCATTGGAGCTTAGAATCTAATGTTATACCGAGAAAGACTGTACTATTAACTAGTTCCAGTTCCTCACCTTTAACCATAACGCTTGCTTGCTCGTGTTTTACGTTACTCGTGACAAACTTAACACATTTAGTCTCTTTCTCATTCAACAATAAATAATTTACATTAAACCAATTTACTACTTCACAGATAGCATTGTTTACGTCATTGTAGGATCGTTGATTTCGTACGACTTTGAAAATTAGAGACGTGTCATCTGCAAACAAAACTATCTCATGGTGGGTCTTTACGAGGTGTGGCAAGTCGTTTATATAGATAAGGAACAGGAAAGGTCCCAATATTGATCCCTGCGGCACACCCATAGAGACTAATGACCCCGGTGAACGCTTTCTATTCACGTCAACCCTTTGTATTCTACCATTTAAATAAGACTCTAATAAATCTAGTGCTGATCCTTTAACACCGTAGTGGTGTAGCTTCCTGATCAGTGTCTCATGATTAACGCAATCGAAGGCCTTAGATAAATCACAGAAGATGCCTTAAGCATCTCGCGATTCCTCCCAGGCATCGAAAATGTTTTTTAAGAGCTCAACTCCGGCGTTGGATGTCGAGCGACCCCGCGTAAAACCGAATTGCTTACTATGCATCAAATTATTCAAATTAAAATGTTTTAACAATTGATATAGAATTAGCTTTTCAAAAATTTTACTATATGTAGTACAGATATTGGTCTAAAGTTAGTGGGGTCAGAGGTACTACCTGATTTAAATAAAGGAATTATTTTGCTATGTTTCATCAGATCAGGAAACTCACCGCAGTCAACACTGTTATTGAATATATCTGCCAAGTCAGGCGCTATTACTTCTATTAGGGATTTGACAGCATGGACTGAGACCCCCCATAGGTCATTGGTTTTTTTGACATTAATTGATTTAAATGCCTTTACTACATCTAAAGGACTGACATGTTCAAAATAAAAGTCCTTACTACATTCTGAGACGTTTTCTTTTAACAACAAAACGGCAGACGAACTTTTATTTAAACATCGTATCGTTTTAAAGGGTTCCGTAGCCAAAATGGCAAAACGGAACCCTTATAGTTTCGTCATGTCGGTCCGTCTGTCACCAAATATACAACAGAAACCAAATAATTAACGTTTACCGGGACACGATTCTTATAAGGTGGCATATCAAACGTACGTAAGTTGTTTTAAATAAAAAATCATATTCTATATATTTTTTTACTTTTATAAGTTTTGATATTTTGATACGCATTGAGTTTATACTCAAAACATATATTTAGGATAGGCTAAGTACAAATATTGTAATAGATATAAGAGTTATTTCGAAAAAGTGACTGACTGTTGAGTTTGTTTCGGCTTTCTTCTCCTCAGTGGTCTCCTCTTGGGAAAGAGTTAGACTTGTAAAAGTGCCCTTGCGGCCTACTTACAGAATAACGATCATCATTTCATTATTTATGTCTGTCCATCTGTCCGTCTGTATATTTTACTCAAAAACTACAAGATGTACACTGATGAAATTTGGAGTATAAGTGTCGGAAATAGTCGCTCCTAAAGTAGCATAAAATGTGCCCCCCCTTTTCTCTGAACTTTATGTCCAAAATAATATTAAAAAAAATTACAAAGATGAAGCTTAATGAATTCTGCCAGCGAAAATTGTTTTCAACTTGCTGGGTAGACCGTTTATAAGTTATTGCCGAAAATCGTCATTTCTGAACAAAAGGACGTAAGTGCAGATACGCTCAAAAAAATATGAAAACGTATGGAAAACTAAATGTTCCCAATAACAATTATCGTATAAAACCGCTTTTTAAACAATACAATTAGAATAATTGTAGTAAGCATTGTTGTGGTAAACTTAAGGGAGGGTAAATGGAATAAATTACGAACCTACTTCGCAAATATTTTGTTTAATTTCAGAGGCTTTCTCTCCCTTATCTTAATCTAAATACGACGACTTTGCTAAACAAAATCATAAGTGGCACCAACAATTTAAAAACATAGCCCTATATTTTTATAAAACGTTTTAATCAATCCCTACCTATAATAAAAATGTTCTCATGTTGGTAAGTGAAAATCAACAGTGAATTTTGGGTCCACATACTTAAAAAAAGGTTTATAAGCCAAATAGAAATATAAAGATTGATCCCTTTATCAATAGCGGCCCAATTCACCCAAGCTTACCCTACACACTTGACGCTTCGCTCGTTGCTCATGAGTAAAAGTATATCGTATAACCTTCCAAGGCTGCATATGGTTTATGGGATACTTTGCTCGCAGTATGGGACCGATAGCAGACTTATGATATAGGGTGGAGGACGGAGAGTCTTACTTAACATCTAAGCCTGTAAGTTTTCATGTATAAACACGTAATCTGTTTGCTAACTATCACACTGAAAGTTATTTTTAACTGTGGAAATGTATTTAAGTAATCTGTGATTATTTTGTTTAGCGTTGGGGAAATGTTAGTGGAACACCTAAACATGGTGATATAATCGCAATACGCTGAAGCAAAGTAGAGGGTTGCCTTTATCTTTCCCTGACAAGTTGCAAAAAGTTTTGTAGCCATCAAAGTCATCAGAATGTAACAGACGCAGATTTTGTGTGTTGCGTTCCAAAAAGATAAAATACTACCATCAAGCGAAGGTAACATAATCAATAAAAAAAAATACATACAGTCGAACATAGAATCTTCTCCTTTTTTGCAAGTCGGTTAAAAAGAGTGCCCGTTGAATGTTAAAGCCATTCGTCAGAAATGTCGCTACTTTTTATTGAATGGTCTTAAATCAATTCTCAGATTTATTAGATCATAAAAGATGACCCGGAATCCTAAAGGTGCGTCCACATTTCTATCATTTGCCCGTATCAGATCATCGTCGCGTGGCTTGATCGCGTGTCACGATCACGCGTTTGGACGTTGCGCCGATCCAATCGCTCGAAATCCATGATGCTACGCGTATCACACACTTAAATCGGACGAGTGCGGCATGATTGGCGCGCCGACAGTGAGCGTCCAGGCAGCGCGATACGCAGTCATGGCACGGCGCGGTGATCGGATACGAGCAAATGATACAAGTGTGGACGCACCTTAAGCATTCTAGTTTTTCATGACTTAAATAAACTGGACATAAAGGAGAGAATTCCAAGGAGAAAATAATATTTGTCTACGAACTAAGGTTTGTTTGTGTACGATCGGGTGGTTTTTCGGAATACAATCTGAATCTGAGATATTTTGTTATGATATAAAATGTTTTCGTTATGTAAGCAGTGGTTTTTAAATGAAATATTAGATACGAAGAAAGCATAAAAATGGATATCGCTATTATGGAAAAATAAATCAAGAGTGAAATGAGAAATATTCTTTACAATAAAATATATGGTTAAGAGTAGAGTAATCCAGGACACGTGAAGTTGAGAGGAAGTTTGATGCCAACTAATAAAAATTTAAGAAACCAATTTAATTCACTTAAAAAAACAATTGAACATACATTTAAATTACATTAAACTAGTACTGAGCAGCCGCCATCATTATTGTCAATAATGCACTTCAAATAAATCCCGCCTTCTAAGACAGAAAAAAAAAAAGAAATAAGTTTGGACAAAACTACCCATTTTTTGCATTTTTTCTTAAGGTCGAAAGAAATCTTTAGGGAACGCCACGATATATACCTATTTTCGCTCTGTTGAATCTTTGAAGGAGTTCTAAAATGATTTAAGTTTCTAAGGTCCTTTCACGACAAGGCTCGCTTTGATGTCATACTATTAATAAGTAGTAAGAAGAGGGCTAACTCGGGATTGATAAGCAATCTCGTTCGCTTCAAGTAAATTCAAATACTAAAGCGAGTGATAACAATTGATCCCGGGTACGCTATGAGAATGCGTCGGATTACGCGGGTGCGATAATTCTAAGGATTGCTGGAGTTTACATTTATGTGTCATAATACGTTTCGGCTATAGTATTTAGGTAAGTGATTTTGTTTCGAAAATTGAGAACTAAAATTCATTAAATATGACCATTACCAATTAAGAAAATCTAATTTAATGTATAACTGTCGGTTTCTTCTGAAGGATTCTTCATAAGAATTGACGTTTCGTATCAATGAATGTTTTAATATACTAGAATAGAGATCCACTTCAGTTTTGACAGCTGTTCCAAATTTAAAATCATTACAAAAATCGATACTGAAATAACATTAAAGTACCTACTACCACAGACAAGAAAGTTCATAGTAAAATTGGTTGTAATAATGTTCGTCATTTCCTACGGTTTCTGAACGCATTTGAGAGCACTAATGATATATGGGTAGATAAAATGTATTTCAAGCCAGGGGCTCGATTCAAAAAAGTCTCTGTTTAATACATATTGCTGGAAAAAGATTTTCGCTTGTAATACACGTTACAAACTTTTGTGAAACGAGCCCCCGATGTAGGCTATAAATAGTATAATGAACACATTCGATGCTACTTCGTTTGACCATTGCACTAAATCTTAGAGCACAATGACATTTTAATCATTGGATTATCAAATTTATGAAACTTTGCATAACCTGAGACCGTTAGTATGCCCCAGAGTTCAATCTACATATCCCAGTAGGCCTTGCAATATTGCAGCAGCAGTGAAGTGATGAAAGCCTTTGTACCTGTTCGAAAACATAAACTATACTCGGCAGAAACTTTATTATTTATGCAAGGTAGTCAAATTAACTTGAAAATACCAACTTTATATTATACTAGAAGGTTCATCAACTTCGTCAGTGGAGGAGTTTTTTTTTTCTTGGGCGTAGTGGGATAAAAAGCATCCAATAAATCTGTGCTGTGAAAGAACCCGTGTACCAAAAATAGTTGAAATCCGTTTAGCCGTTTTGGCGCAATAAAGTCACAACGACATATATATAAACATACAAAAATTTTAAAAAATTGAATCAGTCCAAGTCCAAAAAAAAGCGTATCACTTATTTTCTTTAAAATATCTTCAATGTGCAGACATTTAGTTCTTCCAATTTTATGATAGTAGGTACAGAAGATTAGATATTCTCGCATTCGGCACCCACAATTGTTACAGTATAATGTCTAATCTTTAAAGTAACCTATTAAAAATTAAACACTAAGTAAACCTAAAGATCGAGACTCAAAGTCAGGCGTTAAAACGCCCCTTTCAAATCGAGCAGCATGAGTGACGTCACTCAAGTCACAAGTGTACGGAGGAGTGAGAAGTGTACAAGCATTTTTTTATTTTGTCTGAAAAATGCGCATTTAAATGTATGAGTATACCTAGTTGTCATACAATTTTTCCTTCATTAAACCATGAAGAATCACAAGGTAATGTTTAATATTGTTTTGGATGAGAAAAAAAAACTGTAGTTTTGGGTAGCAATATCTAAAAAAGGATTTTTTTTCTTTATTTCGCCTTTTTGCTCAATTCGACATTTTTATGTTTTGTTTAACACAACAATAATAAAAAATAAATATATTGAATTTTCTCTATTGGAGATATTGCGTTGGTATCCCAGAGTCATGCGGGCCTATGATGGTCGCGTTTATCACGCGATAAATGATATGACAACGCGTCTGTCACTCTCGCACTCACATACTATCGACTGCATAATTGGATGGTCACCTTGCGGGCGATAATGGCATGGCCGGTTGCAGGCTAACTTTGCAAAAATTAACTAGATGGCGTCGTTGTGACCAAAACTGACGATTTTAATAACTTAATTAAATGTAATAGTCTTGTAGTTACTAAAATGTATGTTATATATAATATAATTACTATTATTCATCAAATTGAAAAAAACTTACACCGAAATTACAACGACATCTATATTTAACAAGTGGTATTACCCTTCTTCTTAACAAATTGTGTAATGTTGCCACGCTAGCTAGCCTATTGCCCTCCTAAAGCAATTGGCGATATGTCAAAGAAACTATCGTTACAAAATCTCTTGCCACCATTTATTCAACGTAAGTATGAAGAATTTATCCACGAATTCACGGTTTTAAACTTATTCGAAAAACAGATCTTGAACGGATATGAATTTTATACACTTATAAACAACTAGTGTGATTAATTGAATACCAAAATTTAATTACACAAAATAAAAAACTAAAGAAATAAATAATGACAATAGGCGGGCTTATAGTTAAAGAACAACTTATGTTTATTATTCCTATCTTAAAATAGCATACGAGGACATGAGTATTGCAAGTGCGAACTATATGGATTTTAAAAGAAATAATAAATAAATGAACTGGCTGTGATTAGGAATTCGAAAATAATTCATTTTACTTCCTGCATTTATTTGTATAAATTTTTCAAACCAAATAATAACTAAATATTTTATGGCTATGGGCTATCAATCAAAACATAGGGTTGCTCTAAAAATATTATGTTACATGTTTTCATAATGAAAATACAAATTTTAGACATATATGTGTATGAAAATATTTAATGTTAAAACATCAGAAATTTACAATTAACAATTTGAAACATGACTGAATTCATAGCTATGATAGGGATCGATCTATATTCAATTGTCTAGTGTTCATATTGTAGATGGTGCACGTTTTTCTGGACTCAGAATGAACAAACACTTTATTTCTAAGTTATGTTGTTTTTTTGATAAACATATTTTTTTAACCTGATATAACATTTGTGCAGTTGTCTCGGCTGTATACATTTTAACTTTGGTCTATATAAATTAGTAGAAAAAAGTAAAGGTTTATTTGTAGAAAACCCCACTGAATAAGGAGTGTTTTTTATCATTATTACTATGAAGTTAGATAAATGGGTATGTGCGTAAAATTAACCTAAAGGACTTATGGATATACAATAATAAAGCAATAAAAAAATTCAACAAACTTTATAATTCACACAGTACTTATTTTTAAAATATAATTCAAGTGAAAAACAAAAACAAAACAATTTAAATACTTTGTTGAGGCTACAGCTTAATTAAAATCAGAAAGAGGATTGAAGCTTCACCTTAACAAAACAATACTTGTGTTATTTTATTACTGAATACAATTGAGTATAAAATAAAACTGAGACCTGGTTATAAATAGTTAGTTAAGTATAATATTTAAATGTTGCTGTTTGATTCAATTTTGCTTATCATTTATCAATTAGTCAAAGTGTCATGAAAACAGATTGTAATAAACTGAATAACACAAAAGAAAGTTATTTATTGTCATAGTAGAAACTTCAAAAAAATTAACCATATTTTTCAATTTCAAACAATAAAAATAATGTAGTATTGTAGAATAGTTAAAAAGTTAGTAATGTAACTAATATATAGCTAATTATCACATTTTTATCTATAACTGCTCGCAAGCGCGGGAACGCATAAAAACGCTAAGAAATGTTGACACAGACCCGAACCACGAATACTATCCCAAATGCTAGCACAGTGTGTCTCCAATATTTCTGCGTTTTGCTCATCACATTCAAATTCAAAAATACTTTATTCATAGGTAATTTCATTATTACACTTAAAATATGTATCATTATTGAATATTCTGATGATGACAACGTTCAACGATAACACCCCATACATTTTCTATGGAATTTAAGTCAGGTGATCTAGTAGGCCACGATATGATATTTATATTATTGTGCTGGTAAAACCACTCACGCACAGTTTGCGAACGATGTCTGGGACCGGACAGTTATCATAATAAACGTAGTTACTGATAATTTTTTCTCCGGATAGACATTCCTAATAGTTGGTAACACGGTTTCTTCCAGCACATTGTAATAGTCAACACTTTTTGCCCGACTCGGCACTCAGACCAGTTCTCCCGGATAAGGACTCATCCAACCCCACATGTTCACAGTAATAAGACAGGACTCCACATATAAAATGGTTTTTTCATCTGTAAACATGACATTGCTCCAATCGTCATTTAAGTGTTCCCGGGCGAACTAAAATATTTCTTCTCTGTGATGTGGTGTTAGTAAAAGTTTGACCGCATGCCTACGATACTGCAATCGTTCACTATGAAGGACACGGCGTATAGTGTCCACTTTTGTGTCATATAAACGGGCGTAGGTAATGGTTAGTTGTTTGAAAACCGTTTACTTCATACTCCCGGACTAACGACGCTGCTGTGCGTCAATCAGCCGTGGTCAATAGTTCTTTGGCGGTGCAATAATGACCCTTCTTCTCCGAATCGTTGCATCCATAAAGCAACCGTTTTTCTCTGCAACAATATTTAGAAATATGATATGATACAGATATCGTTTAAATATATTAATTATATTTGTATTATATTTAAAACAATACTTACATTTACACCGGTTTCTCTGGCAATTTCTGCCATATTTTTGCCTTCATTATGCAAGGCTTTATCTGTGACCTTTTCACTAAATCGATGTTGTAATGATATTTCACTTTAAAACTTGATAAGTAATAAAAAGCAATCAAACAAGACAATCGAACCGACGGGAATTGCTATTGCTAGCGGATGAGCTGTTTCTTTGCAATGAAAACTAGAACGGTATATTTATGTTATAAGTCTAGCCTCTAAGTATGAGTGTAAACCAATAAGTAATTGTTGCACTTTTCAACAACGAATACCAAGTGAATGTATTATTTGTTATTAATGTTCGTGTAAAATTACAATTACATTTAGATAAACCTAAAAAAATAATCAATTAAAAAATATTCATACTAAACGCATTAGTTGAATTTCTTGTGAACTTACGTTATTCTGAATATAGTAATAAATTTCATTAACCCTCACCAAGTCTCAATGGCTGAGGGGCTGAATGCAGCTGTTTAAAACGTCTAAGTGGCCCAGAGTTCGAATCCTGGAAACAGTTATAGGAAAGATAGTGTTTTTGGATTATGCGTAAATCATTATCGGTAGTAGATTAATATGATTCGAATTTAGACTGTCCTTAGAAACATTTAATAAATAATCGAAGATACATTCTATAATTTCTGGATTTGGACAACACCGAAAATAAACAAACTGACTCCGCTTACCAACGGAATAAAATATTTTTACTTTAATGGATGTTATCAGCGCCATCTATTGGAATCCCATGAAACTAATGAAGTATAGCACGTAGCGTAAGCGTCTCGACTTGCTTCAAGGCATTCTCGTTTAACAATGACCATCCACTTATGCAGCCCATAGTACATGTCAGAAGGTGACGGCAGCTATGTCACTTATTTATTGCGTAACAAACGCAACCATCATAGGCCGGATGGAAAGTGAGTGAGTCCCTTAGATGAAAACATAAAGGGAAAGATTTCGCAAAATTGTAAGATTGTCTGTTGTCAATATGTGAACAGTGTTTTTTCGGTTTGATTTGACACATCGGAAACGACCCGCTGTCAGAGAGGCCCTATCTTAGTTATAATCCGTTTATTATGTTCTAGAATAATGTCGAGAAAATAAGAATGAAAAAATATTTTCTTACAGTTGACAGAAAATAGAAACCTGTTTTAAAGCTTAGACATAAAATCGTCCATGGACACGGAATACAACTCGTAAATAAGGACCAAAGACTGCGCCAGCTTCAAATGAGATTCCCACATTCAAAGCGTCGAATTCCGTTAGAGTGATCTTGAAAAAACTCCAGATACGTATTTACGGGGAAGAAATAATTCTATTGAACGGAGCCCTTTTGACACCAAATGCAATTATGGTTTCCAAGAGTTACATAGCAACAGACTCTTCAGTATCGTAAGTAGTTTATTATTTATTTTGATTGTACGACTATATCAAAAATCTATCGCACAAAAGGAGGGCTAGATTTCTATAAGTCAACTTTAAGACAAAGCGGAATTGTAGACGTTACAACCAACGAGAATTGTACATTTATACGGATATCATGATGTTTTACTATCACGAGATCGAAAGCACAAGGCGCTGTTCACATCCAGTCGGAGTCTTGAAGTATATTTCATTATTGAGATATTGTACCGCTGTACAATCTTACAAACTACGCTTAGTTCAAAGAAATCATTCTTCATCTAGATCCTTCACTTCATGGTGGTAGGGTATTCTAATTTAGAAGACGTTTTGCTCTTTAATTTTTTTACGTGATATGCTACCTGAAGGTAACATTAACATGTTCCTGGTGTGAACCACAAATTCGTTTTTCTCCGCTTTGATCCGTGGCCACCTTGTTATTCTAACGGTATAACTACTTTTGTGGACAAGTTTTTATCAAAATTTCTGTGTATTTTTGCGGCCGTTGGAGATCTAGGGCTTCTAAAACCTAGTTTTAAATTTCATGAAAGGCATTTCGAAATAGTAACCCACTTATAGTATCCTTGTTACTATAATAATAGTATTATTTTTAGTTCTTTGGTTTTTGTTGAGTAAATTACTGTGATTTAGTATAAGGGTTTCCGATCAATATTTCCTTAATCCTCTGATAAGCTTATTTAAATGGAGGTCATTAGCCTAATCTGTGCCCAAGAAGGGCGGATTTATGGTGTCCCCTTGATGTTAAATTGACTATGGTTCATTGTTTTTACAAAGCTTTTTTAAATCATTTCTGTATACATTTGGAAAACTAAGGATCAACTGAAACTTTATTCATTTTAATATGTACGGATTGAATTGATGATTTGATGTGTTGGTTTATTAAATATTATGGTAAAAATGTATGAATAAAAACAATAACTTCGTTCGAAATAACCACTTCTTATAAAATGTAATTATGAAAAGGCAGAAGGAAAACGTGGAAGAGGGCGATCTCTAATTAACCGACTTCCAAAAAAGGAGAAGGTTATATGTTCGATAGTTTGTATTTTTTTTTTACGTTTGTTTACCGATTACTCCGCCAATTGTGGACCGATTCTAAAAAATCTTTTTTATTTGAATGGATATACTCCCGAGGTGGTTCCATTGCCGCCAAGTTGGGATCTGATGATGGGATCCCAGGGAAATCGAGGGCAATCCTCAAATTTTATTGGCACTTATAACGTTGTTCATATATATTCTTAAGCTATTTAAGTATTTGCATATGGTAGTCATCATGTCATCATGCTGAGCTGATGACGGAAGGTACAACTCCTTAATAGTTACGAGTTAGAGGATAATTCTTAAAAAAATCATCTATTATAGGTAAATACGTTAAGACGTTCATACTCTTTTTAGTGTGTCCCTGAAGTAGTCTCCTTATCATCAAGTCAGGATTAGATGATGGAATACCAGGGAAACCGAGAGAAACTCTGAAATATTATAGGCACTATCAATTTTTTGTATATATTTTTCTAAAGTTATCAGTTGTTTTCTTCTCGTTGTCATCATTTCATGCTGAGCTGATGATGGAAGGTACAATGAACTAACCAACTTTAACATTTCTTACTTCCAAAGACTCGAGATGCGTGCAAAGTGCCTCCTCAATCTTCCCATTCTGGGCTCTAAAAAATACTTTATATCTACTAAAATCCATCACTAAAAAGCAAAAAATAAAAATTTATAAATAAAAAAAGAACCGACTTCAAAATAAACTAAAAAGCCATAATGAATATTTTATGTACGGTACGGATCACATTTGAATCACCTTTTGAAGTCGGTGCCAAACCTGAAGTAAATAAAGTTCTTTATTAAAAAAAAATACGAATTACTATGACTAAATATATATGTAGGTAGATAATAACTAAAGGTTCGCCGCCGCGGTTCTTATTAGTAATAAATGTATGGTTTGGCACAGACTTCAAAAGGTGATTCAAATGTGATCCGTACCGTACATAAAATATTATTTATGGCTTTTTAGTTTTTTTTTTTCAGGTAAACAATTTATACTAACTTAGTAATTATTTTGAAGTTGGTTCTTTTTTTATTTATACATTTTTATTTATTTATACAATAAATAAAGTGTATGTCATGTGGTACCTTTAACATTTGAGACCGAATCAAGTAGAGAACCTGCTTAGATTAGTCTAACAAAAGGAAGCTAATAAAATTTGAGGAAACGAAATCCTAGTCATATTAAAAACGTGAAAGTTTGTGCCAATATATGTGTGTATTTACGTTCCTCTCAACTTTAAACTCAGTAGATACTGAACGGATCTCAACAAAACTTTTCAGTACCTAATGTTGGTAAGACATCAGAATAACACATAAGCTTATAAATTGCATATCTACGCAGTCGAAGTCACGGGCAGCAGCTAGTAGGTAAATACTCGTATTTGCAACAGTAACAAATTTGGCAAATACTTCGTAGTCTTAAGAGTCCCCAGTAAGCTAGGTTTTCCATACAAACGTAGTCACGCTCTCATTTTAAAACGACCGGCTAGTTTGCTCTAAAACTTTATACTTAGAATAAGTTAAGGTATATGCAGGCTTGTAATTACTTTATGTAGCTTCAGATAGCATAGTTAAAAAAATACAGCGAATTTAAGTTTTTCATACAAAACTTGTTTTTGCTGTATTTCGTTTGTTTTATAAACTGGAGCCATATAAACAAATTTTAGGCCTAGATATACCTCATTTCTTTGTATATGCAAAGTTTTGTTGGATTCAACACGTAGTTTTAAAATGAGAACGAAACTCCGTTTATATGGGAAGGTGAAATTCGACCGAGCTTGCTGGGGACTCTTAAGAAACGCCCATTTCAAAAACTCCAAAATGGTCTTACAGACCAGATGAGACAAAAGGGGATAATCAAAAAAGAACCAAGAAGTGGTGAGTAGATAATATTTTTGATAATCATCATCTTTTACTCTTAGAACGTTTAACCACTGGAGTTTTATACGGATACATTCCCCTCTGCCAAAGTATCCCGGAACTCGCGGATCGGTTTGTACGTGATTATTTTTATTGTATTCGTTTGTAGAAGTAGAATTCACGGTTTTAAACTTATTCGAAAAACAGATCTTGAACGGATATGAATTTTATACACTTATAAACAACTAGTGTGATTAATTGAACACCAAAATTTAATTACACAAAATAAAAAACTAAAGAAATAAATAATGACAATAGGCGGGCTTATAGTTAAAGAACAACTTATGTTTATTATTCCTATCTTAAAATAGCATACGAGGACATGAGTATTGCAAGTGCGAACTATATGGATTTTAAAAGAAATAATAAATAAATGAACTGGCTGTGATTAGGAATTCGAAAATAATTCATTTTACTTCCTGCATTTATTTGTATAAATTTTTCAAACCAAATAATAACTAAATATTTTATGGCTATGGGCTATCAATCAAAACATAGGGTTGCTCTAAAAATATTATGTTACATGTTTTCATAATGAAAATACAAATTTTAGACATATATGTGTATGAAAATATTTAATGTTAAAACATCAGAAATTTACAATTAACAATTTGAAACATGACTGAATTCATAGCTATGATAGGGATCGATCTATATTCAATTGTCTAGTGTTCATATTGTAGATGGTGCACGTTTTTCTGGACTCAGAATGAACAAACACTTTATTTCTAAGTTATGTTGTTTTTTTGATAAACATATTTTTTTAACCTGATATAACATTTGTGCAGTTGTCTCGGCTGTATACATTTTAACTTTGGTCTATATAAATTAGTAGAAAAAAGTAAAGGTTTATTTGTAGAAAACCCCACTGAATAAGGAGTGTTTTTTATCATTATTACTATGAAGTTAGATAAATGGGTATGTGCGTAAAATTAACCTAAAGGACTTATGGATATACAATAATAAAGCAATAAAAAAATTCAACAAACTTTATAATTCACACAGTACTTATTTTTAAAATATAATTCAAGTGAAAAACAAAAACAAAACAATTTAAATACTTTGTTGAGGCTACAGCTTAATTAAAATCAGAAAGAGGATTGAAGCTTCACCTTAACAAAACAATACTTGTGTTATTTTATTACTGAATACAATTGAGTATAAAATAAAACTGAGACCTGGTTATAAATAGTTAGTTAAGTATAATATTTAAATGTTGCTGTTTGATTCAATTTTGCTTATCATTTATCAATTAGTCAAAGTGTCATGAAAAAAGATTGTAATAAACTGAATAACACAAAAGAAAGTTATTTATTGTCATAGTAGAAACTTCAAAAAAATTAACCATATTTTTCAATTTCAAACAATAAAAATAATGTAGTATTGTAGAATAGTTAAAAAGTTAGTAATGTAACTAATATATAGCTAATTATCACATTTTTATCTATAACTGCTCGCAAGCGCGGGAACGCATAAAAACGCTAAGAAATGTTGACACAGACCCGAACCACGAATACTATCCCAAATGCTAGCACAGTGTGTCTCCAATATTTCTGCGTTTTGCTCATCACATTCAAATTCAAAAATACTTTATTCATAGGTAATTTCATTATTACACTTAAAATATGTATCATTATTGAATATTCTGATGATGACAACGTTCAACGATAACACCCCATACATTTTCTATGGAATTTAAGTCAGGTGATCTAGTAGGCCACGATATGATATTTATATTATTGTGCTGGTAAAACCACTCACGCACAGTTTGCGAACGATGTCTGGGACCGGACAGTTATCATAATAAACGTAGTTACTGATAATTTTTTCTCCGGATAGACATTCCTAATAGTTGGTAACACGGTTTCTTCCAGCACATTGTAATAGTCAACACTTTTTGCCCGACTCGGCACTCAGACCAGTTCTCCCGGATAAGGACTCATCCAACCCCACATGTTCACAGTAATAAGACAGGACTCCACATATAAAATGTTTTTTTCATCTGTAAACATGACATTGCTCCAATCGTCATTTAAGTGTTCCCGGGCGAACTAAAATATTTCTTCTCTGTGATGTGGTGTTAGTAAAAGTTTGACCGCATGCCTACGATACTGCAATCGTTCACTATGAAGGACACGGCGTATAGTGTCCACTTTGTTTTGCACTTTGTGTCATATAAACGGGCGTAGGTAATGGTTAGTTGTTTGAAAACCGTTTACTTCATACTCCCGGACTAACGACGCTGCTGTGCGTCAATCAGCCGTGGTCAATAGTTCTTTGGCGGTGCAATAATGACCCTTCTTCTCCGAATCGTTGCATCCATAAAGCAACCGTTTTTCTCTGCAACAATATTTAGAAATATGATATGATACAGATATCGTTTAAATATATTAATTATATTTGTATTATATTTAAAACAATACTTACATTTACACCGGTTTCTCTGGCAATTTCTGCCATATTTTTGCCTTCATTATGCAAGGCTTTATCTGTGACCTTTTCACTAAATCGATGTTGTAATGATATTTCACTTTAAAACTTGATAAGTAATAAAAAGCAATCAAACAAGACAATCGAACCGACGGGAATTGCTATTGCTAGCGGATGAGCTGTTTCTTTGCAATGAAAACTAAAACGGTATATTTATGTTATAAGTCTAGCCTCTAAGTATGAGTGTAAACCAATAAGTAATTGTTGCACTTTTCAACAACGAATACCAAGTGAATGTATTATTTGTTATTAATGTTCGTGTAAAATTACAATTACATTTAGATAAACCTAAAAAAATAATCAATTAAAAAAAATTCATACTAAACGCATTAGTTGAATTTCTTGTAAACTTACGTTATTCTGAATATAGTAATAAATTTCATTAACCCTCACCAAGTCTCAATGGCTGAGGGGCTGAATGCAGCTGTTTAAAACGTCTAAGTGGCCCAGAGTTCGAATCCTGGAAACAGTTATAGGAAAGATAGTGTTTTTGGATTATGCGTAAATCATTATCGGTAGTAGATTAATATGATTCGAATTTAGACTGTCCTTAGAAACATTTAATAAATAATCGAAGATACATTCTATAATTTCTGGATTTGGACAACACCGAAAATAAACAAACTGACTCCGCTTACCAACGGAATAAAATATTTTTACTTTAATGGATGTTATCAGCGCCATCTATTGGAATCCCATGAAACTAATGAAGTATAGCACGTAGCGTAAGCGTCTCGACTTGCTTCAAGGCATTCTCGTTTAACAATGACCATCCACTTATGCAGCCCATAGTACATGTCAGAAGGTGACGGCAGCTATGTCACTTATTTATTGCGTAACAAACGCAACCATCATAGGCCGGATGGAAAGTGAGTGAGTCCCTTAGATGAAAACATAAAGGGAAAGATTTCGCAAAATTGTAAGATTGTCTGTTGTCAATATGTGAACAGTGTTTTTTCGGTTTGATTTGACACATCGGAAACGACCCGCTGTCAGAGAGGCCCTATCTTAGTTATAATCCGTTTATTATGTTCTAGAATAATGTCGAGAAAATAAGAATGAAAAAATATTTTCTTACAGTTGACAGAAAATAGAAACCTGTTTTAAAGCTTAGACATAAAATCGTCCATGGACACGGAATACAACTCGTAAATAAGGACCAAAGACTGCGCCAGCTTCAAATGAGATTCCCACATTCAAAGCGTCGAATTCCGTTAGAGTGATCTTGAAAAAACTCCAGATACGTATTTACGGGGAAGAAATAATTCTATTGAACGGAGCCCTTTTGACACCAAATGCAATTATGGTTTCCAAGAGTTACATAGCAACAGACTCTTCAGTATCGTAAGTAGTTTATTATTTATTTTGATTGTACGACTATATCAAAAATCTATCGCACAAAAGGAGGGCTAGATTTCTATAAGTCAACTTTAAGACAAAGCGGAATTGTAGACGTTACAACCAACGAGAATTGTACATTTATACGGATATCATGATGTTTTACTATCACGAGATCGAAAGCACAAGGCGCTGTTCACATCCAGTCGGAGTCTTGAAGTATATTTCATTATTGAGATATTGTACCGCTGTACAATCTTACAAACTACGCTTAGTTCAAAGAAATCATTCTTCATCTAGATCCTTCACTTCATGGTGGTAGGGTATTCTAATTTAGAAGACGTTTTGCTCTTTAATTTTTTTACGTGATATGCTACCTGAAGGTAACATTAACATGTTCCTGGTGTGAACCACAAATTCGTTTTTCTCCGCTTTGATCCGTGGCCACCTTGTTATTCTAACGGTATAACTACTTTTGTGGACAAGTTTTTATCAAAATTTCTGTGTATTTTTGCGGCCGTTGGAGATCTAGGGCTTCTAAAACCTAGTTTTAAATTTCATGAAAGGCATTTCGAAATAGTAACCCACTTATAGTATCCTTGTTACTATAATAATAGTATTATTTTTAGTTCTTTGGTTTTTGTTGAGTAAATTACTGTGATTTAGTATAAGGGTTTCCGATCAATATTTCCTTAATCCTCTGATAAGCTTATTTAAATGGAGGTCATTAGCCTAATCTGTGCCCAAGAAGGGCGGATTTATGGTGTCCCCTTGATGTTAAATTGACTATGGTTCATTGTTTTTACAAAGCTTTTTTAAATCATTTCTGTATACATTTGGAAAACTAAGGATCAACTGAAACTTTATTCATTTTAATATGTACGGATTGAATTGATGATTTGATGTGTTGGTTTATTAAATATTATGGTAAAAATGTATGAATAAAAACAATAACTTCGTTCGAAATAACCACTTCTTATAAAATGTAATTATGAAAAGGCAGAAGGAAAACGTGGAAGAGGGCGATCTCTAATTAACCGACTTCCAAAAAAGGAGAAGGTTATATGTTCGATAGTTTGTATTTTTTTTTTACGTTTGTTTACCGATTACTCCGCCAATTGTGGACCGATTCTAAAAAATCTTTTTTATTTGAATGGATATACTCCCGAGGTGGTTCCATTGCCGCCAAGTTGGGATCTGATGATGGGATCCCAGGGAAATCGAGGGCAATCCTCAAATTTTATTGGCACTTATAACGTTGTTCATATATATTCTTAAGCTATTTAAGTATTTGCATATGGTAGTCATCATGTCATCATGCTGAGCTGATGACGGAAGGTACAACTCCTTAATAGTTACGAGTTAGAGGATAATTCTTAAAAAAATCATCTATTATAGGTAAATACGTTAAGACGTTCATACTCTTTTTAGTGTGTCCCTGAAGTAGTCTCCTTATCATCAAGTCAGGATTAGATGATGGAATACCAGGGAAACCGAGAGAAACTCTGAAATATTATAGGCACTATCAATTTTTTGTATATATTTTTCTAAAGTTATCAGTTGTTTTCTTCTCGTTGTCATCATTTCATGCTGAGCTGATGATGGAAGGTACAATGAACTAACCAACTTTAACATTTCTTACTTCCAAAGACTCGAGATGCGTGCAAAGTGCCTCCTCAATCTTCCCATTCTGGGCTCTAAAAAATACTTTATATCTACTAAAATCCATCACTAAAAAGCAAAAAATAAAAATTTATAAATAAAAAAAGAACCGACTTCAAAATAAACTAAAAAGCCATAATGAATATTTTATGTACGGTACGGATCACATTTGAATCACCTTTTGAAGTCGGTGCCAAACCTGAAGTAAATAAAGTTCTTTATTAAAAAAAAATACGAATTACTATGACTAAATATATATGTAGGTAGATAATAACTAAAGGTTCGCCGCCGCGGTTCTTATTAGTAATAAATGTATGGTTTGGCACAGACTTCAAAAGGTGATTCAAATGTGATCCGTACCGTACATAAAATATTATTTATGGCTTTTTAGTTTTTTTTTTTTCAGGTAAACAATTTATACTAACTTAGTAATTATTTTGAAGTTGGTTCTTTTTTTATTTATACAATAAATAAAGTGTATGTCATGTGGTACCTTTAACATTTGAGACCGAATCAAGTAGAGAACCTGCTTAGATTAGTCTAACAAAAGGAAGCTAATAAAATTTGAGGAAACGAAATCCTAGTCATATTAAAAACGTGAAAGTTTGTGCCAATATATGTGTGTATTTACGTTCCTCTCAACTTTAAACTCAGTAGATACTGAACGGATCTCAACAAAACTTTTCAGTACCTAATGTTGGTAAGACATCAGAATAACACATAAGCTTATAAATTGCATATCTACGCAGTCGAAGTCACGGGCAGCAGCTAGTAGGTAAATACTCGTATTTGCAACAGTAACAAATTTGGCAAATACTTCGTAGTCTTAAGAGTCCCCAGTAAGCTAGGTTTTCCATACAAACGTAGTCACGCTCTCATTTTAAAACGACCGGCTAGTTTGCTCTAAAACTTTATACTTAGAATAAGTTAAGGTATATGCAGGCTTGTAATTACTTTATGTAGCTTCAGATAGCATAGTTAAAAAAATACAGCGAATTTAAGTTTTTCATACAAAACTTGTTTTTGCTGTATTTCGTTTGTTTTATAAACTGGAGCCATATAAACAAATTTTAGGCCTAGATATACCTCATTTCTTTGTATATGCAAAGTTTTGTTGGATTCAACACGTAGTTTTAAAATGAGAACGAAACTCCGTTTATATGGGAAGGTGAAATTCGACCGAGCTTGCTGGGGACTCTTAAGAAACGCCCATTTCAAAAACTCCAAAATGGTCTTACAGACCAGATGAGACAAAAGGGGATAATCAAAAAAGAACCAAGAAGTGGTGAGTAGATAATATTTTTGATAATCATCATCTTTTACTCTTAGAACGTTTAACCACTGGAGTTTTATACGGATACATTCCCCTCTGCCAAAGTATCCCGGAACTCGCGGATCGGTTTGTACGTGATTATTTTTATTGTATTCGTTTGTAGAAGTAGAATTCACGGTTTTAAACTTATTCGAAAAACAGATCTTGAACGGATATGAATTTTATACACTTATAAACAACTAGTGTGATTAATTGAACACCAAAATTTAATTACACAAAATAAAAAACTAAAGAAATAAATAATGACAATAGGCGGGCTTATAGTTAAAGAACAACTTATGTTTATTATTCCTATCTTAAAATAGCATACGAGGACATGAGTATTGCAAGTGCGAACTATATGGATTTTAAAAGAAATAATAAATAAATGAACTGGCTGTGATTAGGAATTCGAAAATAATTCATTTTACTTCCTGCATTTATTTGTATAAATTTTTCAAACCAAATAATAACTAAATATTTTATGGCTATGGGCTATCAATCAAAACATAGGGTTGCTCTAAAAATATTATGTTACATGTTTTCATAATGAAAATACAAATTTTAGACATATATGTGTATGAAAATATTTAATGTTAAAACATCAGAAATTTACAATTAACAATTTGAAACATGACTGAATTCATAGCTATGATAGGGATCGATCTATATTCAATTGTCTAGTGTTCATATTGTAGATGGTGCACGTTTTTCTGGACTCAGAATGAACAAACACTTTATTTCTAAGTTATGTTGTTTTTTTGATAAACATATTTTTTTAACCTGATATAACATTTGTGCAGTTGTCTCGGCTGTATACATTTTAACTTTGGTCTATATAAATTAGTAGAAAAAAGTAAAGGTTTATTTGTAGAAAACCCCACTGAATAAGGAGTGTTTTTTATCATTATTACTATGAAGTTAGATAAATGGGTATGTGCGTAAAATTAACCTAAAGGACTTATGGATATACAATAATAAAGCAATAAAAAAATTCAACAAACTTTATAATTCACACAGTACTTATTTTTAAAATATAATTCAAGTGAAAAACAAAAACAAAACAATTTAAATACTTTGTTGAGGCTACAGCTTAATTAAAATCAGAAAGAGGATTGAAGCTTCACCTTAACAAAACAATACTTGTGTTATTTTATTACTGAATACAATTGAGTATAAAATAAAACTGAGACCTGGTTATAAATAGTTAGTTAAGTATAATATTTAAATGTTGCTGTTTGATTCAATTTTGCTTATCATTTATCAATTAGTCAAAGTGTCATGAAAAAAGATTGTAATAAACTGAATAACACAAAAGAAAGTTATTTATTGTCATAGTAGAAACTTCAAAAAAATTAACCATATTTTTCAATTTCAAACAATAAAAATAATGTAGTATTGTAGAATAGTTAAAAAGTTAGTAATGTAACTAATATATAGCTAATTATCACATTTTTATCTATAACTGCTCGCAAGCGCGGGAACGCATAAAAACGCTAAGAAATGTTGACACAGACCCGAACCACGAATACTATCCCAAATGCTAGCACAGTGTGTCTCCAATATTTCTGCGTTTTGCTCATCACATTCAAATTCAAAAATACTTTATTCATAGGTAATTTCATTATTACACTTAAAATATGTATCATTATTGAATATTCTGATGATGACAACGTTCAACGATAACACCCCATACATTTTCTATGGAATTTAAGTCAGGTGATCTAGTAGGCCACGATATGATATTTATATTATTGTGCTGGTAAAACCACTCACGCACAGTTTGCGAACGATGTCTGGGACCGGACAGTTATCATAATAAACGTAGTTACTGATAATTTTTTCTCCGGATAGACATTCCTAATAGTTGGTAACACGGTTTCTTCCAGCACATTGTAATAGTCAACACTTTTTGCCCGACTCGGCACTCAGACCAGTTCTCCCGGATAAGGACTCATCCAACCCCACATGTTCACAGTAATAAGACAGGACTCCACATATAAAATGTTTTTTTCATCTGTAAACATGACATTGCTCCAATCGTCATTTAAGTGTTCCCGGGCGAACTAAAATATTTCTTCTCTGTGATGTGGTGTTAGTAAAAGTTTGACCGCATGCCTACGATACTGCAATCGTTCACTATGAAGGACACGGCGTATAGTGTCCACTTTGTTTTGCACTTTGTGTCATATAAACGGGCGTAGGTAATGGTTAGTTGTTTGAAAACCGTTTACTTCATACTCCCGGACTAACGACGCTGCTGTGCGTCAATCAGCCGTGGTCAATAGTTCTTTGGCGGTGCAATAATGACCCTTCTTCTCCGAATCGTTGCATCCATAAAGCAACCGTTTTTCTCTGCAACAATATTTAGAAATATGATATGATACAGATATCGTTTAAATATATTAATTATATTTGTATTATATTTAAAACAATACTTACATTTACACCGGTTTCTCTGGCAATTTCTGCCATATTTTTGCCTTCATTATGCAAGGCTTTATCTGTGACCTTTTCACTAAATCGATGTTGTAATGATATTTCACTTTAAAACTTGATAAGTAATAAAAAGCAATCAAACAAGACAATCGAACCGACGGGAATTGCTATTGCTAGCGGATGAGCTGTTTCTTTGCAATGAAAACTAAAACGGTATATTTATGTTATAAGTCTAGCCTCTAAGTATGAGTGTAAACCAATAAGTAATTGTTGCACTTTTCAACAACGAATACCAAGTGAATGTATTATTTGTTATTAATGTTCGTGTAAAATTACAATTACATTTAGATAAACCTAAAAAAATAATCAATTAAAAAAAATTCATACTAAACGCATTAGTTGAATTTCTTGTAAACTTACGTTATTCTGAATATAGTAATAAATTTCATTAACCCTCACCAAGTCTCAATGGCTGAGGGGCTGAATGCAGCTGTTTAAAACGTCTAAGTGGCCCAGAGTTCGAATCCTGGAAACAGTTATAGGAAAGATAGTGTTTTTGGATTATGCGTAAATCATTATCGGTAGTAGATTAATATGATTCGAATTTAGACTGTCCTTAGAAACATTTAATAAATAATCGAAGATACATTCTATAATTTCTGGATTTGGACAACACCGAAAATAAACAAACTGACTCCGCTTACCAACGGAATAAAATATTTTTACTTTAATGGATGTTATCAGCGCCATCTATTGGAATCCCATGAAACTAATGAAGTATAGCACGTAGCGTAAGCGTCTCGACTTGCTTCAAGGCATTCTCGTTTAACAATGACCATCCACTTATGCAGCCCATAGTACATGTCAGAAGGTGACGGCAGCTATGTCACTTATTTATTGCGTAACAAACGCAACCATCATAGGCCGGATGGAAAGTGAGTGAGTCCCTTAGATGAAAACATAAAGGGAAAGATTTCGCAAAATTGTAAGATTGTCTGTTGTCAATATGTGAACAGTGTTTTTTCGGTTTGATTTGACACATCGGAAACGACCCGCTGTCAGAGAGGCCCTATCTTAGTTATAATCCGTTTATTATGTTCTAGAATAATGTCGAGAAAATAAGAATGAAAAAATATTTTCTTACAGTTGACAGAAAATAGAAACCTGTTTTAAAGCTTAGACATAAAATCGTCCATGGACACGGAATACAACTCGTAAATAAGGACCAAAGACTGCGCCAGCTTCAAATGAGATTCCCACATTCAAAGCGTCGAATTCCGTTAGAGTGATCTTGAAAAAACTCCAGATACGTATTTACGGGGAAGAAATAATTCTATTGAACGGAGCCCTTTTGACACCAAATGCAATTATGGTTTCCAAGAGTTACATAGCAACAGACTCTTCAGTATCGTAAGTAGTTTATTATTTATTTTGATTGTACGACTATATCAAAAATCTATCGCACAAAAGGAGGGCTAGATTTCTATAAGTCAACTTTAAGACAAAGCGGAATTGTAGACGTTACAACCAACGAGAATTGTACATTTATACGGATATCATGATGTTTTACTATCACGAGATCGAAAGCACAAGGCGCTGTTCACATCCAGTCGGAGTCTTGAAGTATATTTCATTATTGAGATATTGTACCGCTGTACAATCTTACAAACTACGCTTAGTTCAAAGAAATCATTCTTCATCTAGATCCTTCACTTCATGGTGGTAGGGTATTCTAATTTAGAAGACGTTTTGCTCTTTAATTTTTTTACGTGATATGCTACCTGAAGGTAACATTAACATGTTCCTGGTGTGAACCACAAATTCGTTTTTCTCCGCTTTGATCCGTGGCCACCTTGTTATTCTAACGGTATAACTACTTTTGTGGACAAGTTTTTATCAAAATTTCTGTGTATTTTTGCGGCCGTTGGAGATCTAGGGCTTCTAAAACCTAGTTTTAAATTTCATGAAAGGCATTTCGAAATAGTAACCCACTTATAGTATCCTTGTTACTATAATAATAGTATTATTTTTAGTTCTTTGGTTTTTGTTGAGTAAATTACTGTGATTTAGTATAAGGGTTTCCGATCAATATTTCCTTAATCCTCTGATAAGCTTATTTAAATGGAGGTCATTAGCCTAATCTGTGCCCAAGAAGGGCGGATTTATGGTGTCCCCTTGATGTTAAATTGACTATGGTTCATTGTTTTTACAAAGCTTTTTTAAATCATTTCTGTATACATTTGGAAAACTAAGGATCAACTGAAACTTTATTCATTTTAATATGTACGGATTGAATTGATGATTTGATGTGTTGGTTTATTAAATATTATGGTAAAAATGTATGAATAAAAACAATAACTTCGTTCGAAATAACCACTTCTTATAAAATGTAATTATGAAAAGGCAGAAGGAAAACGTGGAAGAGGGCGATCTCTAATTAACCGACTTCCAAAAAAGGAGAAGGTTATATGTTCGATAGTTTGTATTTTTTTTTTACGTTTGTTTACCGATTACTCCGTCAATTGTGGACCGATTCTAAAAAATCTTTTTTATTTGAATGGATATACTCCCGAGGTGGTTCCATTGCCGCCAAGTTGGGATCTGATGATGGGATCCCAGGGAAATCGAGGGCAATCCTCAAATTTTATTGGCACTTATAACGTTGTTCATATATATTCTTAAGCTATTTAAGTATTTGCATATGGTAGTCATCATGTCATCATGCTGAGCTGATGACGGAAGGTACAACTCCTTAATAGTTACGAGTTAGAGGATAATTCTTAAAAAAATCATCTATTATAGGTAAATACGTTAAGACGTTCATACTCTTTTTAGTGTATCCCTGAAGTAGTCTCCTTATCATCAAGTCAGGATTAGATGATGGAATACCAGGGAAACCGAGAGAAACTCTGAAATATTATAGGCACTATCAATTTTTTGTATATGTTTTTCTAAAGTTATCAGTTGTTTTCTTCTCGTTGTCATCATTTCATGCTGAGCTGATGATGGAAGGTACAATGAACTAACCAACTTTAACATTTCTTACTTCCAAAGACTCGAGATGCGTGCAAAGTGCCTCCTCAATCTTCCCATTCTGGGCTCTAAAAAATACTTTATATCTACTAAAATCCATCACTAAAAAGCAAAAAATAAAAATTTATAAATAAAAAAAGAACCGACTTCAAAATAAACTAAAAAGCCATAATGAATATTTTATGTACGGTACGGATCACATTTGAATCACCTTTTGAAGTCGGTGCCAAACCTGAAGTAAATAAAGTTCTTTATTAAAAAAAAATACGAATTACTATGACTAAATATATATGTAGGTAGATAATAACTAAAGGTTCGCCGCCGCGGTTCTTATTAGTAATAAATGTATGGTTTGGCACAGACTTCAAAAGGTGATTCAAATGTGATCCGTACCGTACATAAAATATTATTTATGGCTTTTTAGTTTTTTTTTTTCAGGTAAACAATTTATACTAACTTAGTAATTATTTTGAAGTTGGTTCTTTTTTTATTTATACATTTTTATTTATTTATACAATAAATAAAGTGTATGTCATGTGGTACCTTTAACATTTGAGACCGAATCAAGTAGAGAACCTGCTTAGATTAGTCTAACAAAAGGAAGCTAATAAAATTTGAGGAAACGAAATCCTAGTCATATTAAAAACGTGAAAGTTTGTGCCAATATATGTGTGTATTTACGTTCCTCTCAACTTTAAACTCAGTAGATACTGAACGGATCTCAACAAAACTTTTCAGTACCTAATGTTGGTAAGACATCAGAATAACACATAAGCGTATAAATTGCATATCTACGCAGTCGAAGTCACGGGCAGCAGCTAGTAGGTAAATACTCGTATTTGCAACAGTAACAAATTTGGCAAATACTTCGTAGTCTTAAGAGTCCCCAGTAAGCTAGGTTTTCCATACAAACGTAGTCACGCTCTCATTTTAAAACGACCGGCTAGTTTGCTCTAAAACTTTATACTTAGAATAAGTTAAGGTATATGCAGGCTTGTAATTACTTTATGTAGCTTCAGATAGCATAGTTAAAAAAATACAGCGAATTTAAGTTTTTCATACAAAACTTGTTTTTGCTGTATTTCGTTTGTTTTATAAACTGGAGCCATATAAACAAATTTTAGGCCTAGATATACCTCATTTCTTTGTATATGCAAAGTTTTGTTGGATTCAACACGTAGTTTTAAAATGAGAACGAAACTCCGTTTATATGGGAAGGTGAAATTCGACCGAGCTTGCTGGGGACTCTTAAGAAACGCCCATTTCAAAAACTCCAAAATGGTCTTACAGACCAGATGAGACAAAAGGGGATAATCAAAAAAGAACCAAGAAGT
Organism: Hedya salicella; assembly: GCA_905404275.2. NCBI lineage: Eukaryota > Metazoa > Arthropoda > Insecta > Lepidoptera > Tortricidae > Hedya > Hedya salicella. Next base: position 16,395,282 of record FR990105.1, read on the forward strand.
GGTGAGTAGATAATATTTTTGATAATCATCATCTTTTACTCTTAGAACGTTTAACCACTGGAGTTTTATACGGATACATTCCCCTCTGCCAAAGTATCCCGGAACTCGCGGATCGGTTTGTACGTGATTATTTTTATTGTATTCGTTTGTAGAAACTATAATATTTCCGTAAATGTTCGTACTTACAGGTAGGCTAGGTCTAGCCCTCCGCAAAAATGCATGAAATATTTGTTCGGTAATGACACGGCTTGTCATCTGGAGATGTTGATGACGTGTAGTTAAATGCTCTATAAGATTTTTCTTCTAGTCAAGTTATTTAGTATCTTAGAACACACAAACTCCTGAAAAGGCGTGATTTTAGCAAATGAAAACCACGTTGAACTCCCCGCTGTTTATTTTAAAACTTCCAAGACATCATATTCAAGATAGAGAAAATTGGCGAGATACAATTTGCTTCTTTGAAATTTCATCCCCTGTCTCTGCTGAAATGTCACGAGTCAAACATTAGCATGTTTGCCCTCACGCCTTTTGCCATTTAGCAGAATTTTACGGACCTCGGGAATTACTTCCCAAGATACGCCCGCAGCTGAAGGCAGTGCAAATGCGTAACATTTAACTTTAGGAATGCTTATGTTGGGCTTCGTGTCTTTGATAAAGTTTAACTGGCAAATAAGTAAATACGCGTCGTGGTCATGCATAAAACAAAATAAAAGAGAACTGCTTTCATGGAAAGAATATGCCAGCAATTTCTTTCTCGAATTGCTTGCATAGCATTTTAGAGATACCACTGCTTAAGTTGCTTAAAGACTTAGCTCTATTAAGATTTTTCAAATGCTTTGCTACCCAAAGATTCTCTGAAAGAACTCTCTGAGCGATAGACCACGTGTTAAATGCCTGAAATTGAATTTTTTTACTCGTAGTAAATTTTTAAATAATTGTTAGATACGTGAGAGTATTTGTATTGCATGACCTCTACCCTAATTTAAAAATTTAGCAACAGTGTAAATCAGAAGTGTTATTACAATATTAATAATGTGACTCGTGAAATGTTATCAAACAAAAAATTAAAATAAGTGTAAATGGATAATGTTTTGAAATTGGATGCATTACATGAAACCGAAAAATAAAGTAATAAAACGGTTTTTATAAATTAATGTATTTTGTAAGATTCAGTGTGTTCGGTGTAATAATAGTGATTATGATTGTATTGATTAAATACTCGTGTATCCTGAATTCCTAATTTCTAAATCCGTAAATTTCTAAAGCCCATAGTCGGTTTTCCATAGTAAATCGCCCGTAATATTAAATGTATCTACTCTGTTTTTTTTGTGATATCAATACTCTAATTATGACAGATTTTTGACTCATTTTCTCTTTTTTGAGTTTCTTTTAAATCGGTTTTTTTTCGGGATTATCCGTTAATATCTCTAAAAAAGTTATATATCTGTCAAAATTAGGATTTTTATACTTAGCACAAATAATCGTCATTAGTGTCATTACAAACTCTTGTAAGCAGCTTACAAGAAAAGCCAGAGTTTATTTCACGTAAGGGCCGATTTATTGTAGAAAACCGACTATACTCTTCTTCCGGAAGCTCGTCTCTCATCAGCAAAATAAATACAAAAAACATTTAAAATCAGAACGTTGACTGGGGTAGAAGCAAAAACACAAAATCAAATCAGCGGCCTGTAATAACAGCGCCCTGAAACAACTTACTCAGATTTTAACTTACTCAGCTGGATTGCATAATTTCGTGACTGTGTTTATTAATATTTTTTCGCATTTTTATGACAAACGAACGGGATAAACTCATGTACATTATTGATGGAATGTTTACTAAAATTTCGTCATTTTCACGAAAAAAATCATTAACATAATGTATATGTTGACTTTGTATTTAAGGCAGCCCATAAGAACGTCTGGGTAAAACCTACTGTCCTCTAGATTTCCACTGCTCCCTATTACTTGTAGACGCCGATATTCTGGACAGTTGTTGAAAATCATCCCGCCATCATCATTTAGGTCTGCCCCGTTTACGATACCCCCTTTTGCTTTGCTACCTGCTTGGTTTAATCCATCATTTTACATACAATAATAGATATTAGAATTTAATGTATCAACATGCTCAAATTATTATTATTACTGTATATTTATCTTGCTTGTATTGTTTATTTCATTTCAATTATTCGTAATATTAACCTGACAAATACATAATTTGCAAGCCAAAACGTCTGAATACTGATACCTATACCTGATGACAACACCATTGTATTTACGTATTCTAGCAAATAAACATTTATTTCCGTCTTTCTTTCTTAAAAAAACATAAAAAATATAATTATAAAATATCTAATAAGGTTCTGGATCCTCATCTACAAAATGGACTAAAATTACTTGTGACCTGCAATATTACGATACCATCGAGCTAATCTGATCCCGGAAGGAATTCTGTAATAAAATAAAGCAATCCCACAGTATTTGGTTCGTTTAGGATCGTCTCGATGAGAACTTAGTTGACTGATATTCAAAGAAAAGTACAGTTGGCAACAAAAACTTGTCACAAAAATATATCTACTTCATTTTTGACATAAACTTATTGTTCATCGTGAATCCGTACCATCATGATAAACGTGACTCATAATCTGCTGTTCCATGCAACAGATGTGACCACCACCACTCTACTTGTTAACTAAAACAAAAAAAAACCTTACGGATTCACGATGAACAATAAGTTTATGACAAAAATGAAGTAGATATATTTTTGTGACAAGTTTTTGTTGCCAACTGTACTTTTCTTTGAATATCAGTCAACTAAGTTCTCATCGAGACGATCCTAAACGAACCAAATGCTGTGGGATTGCTTTATATTATTACAGAATTCCTTCCGGGATCAGATTAGCTCGATGGTATCGTAATATTGCATTGTCACCGAACTTACATAAGTTCGACTTTAACTTGTAAAAGAACCAAAATAACATAATATATTAAACATCAAGTTCAATAAAAGCTAATAAAAATAATCACTGAAACCATGAAAAATACCCCGTCACACCTAGAAAAAAACTGATGGGCTCGAAATGGCTGAACAAAGTTTTTTTATTCTAGCTTTATAGCTAACTGTTTATACAGTTGATCAAATCACATTTCATTTCGGTGCTACAATGCGACAAACAGATACGCACGTTATATTTATGGTCATCATCATCATCATATCAGCCCAAGGACGTCTACTGCTGCACAAAGGCCTCTCCCAAGCATTTCCATAACGACCGGTCGTACGCCACCCTCATCCAATATTTATGGTGCTTCTCTTTATTTCACAATTTATTTAGAACAGAAATATTAAAGCATAGTTTAACCATAATTTAAACACGAGTAAACCTCGCCAAAAAGAACAATACAAACGGAGCACACTAGAATTGCAGATGCTAGTTTTTTTCAGACGAGGTTGAATCTTTTATCTAACTATAAGAGGAGCAAAAAACCTGTTGGTTAAATAACACGCAGTTTTGCATTAGGTAAGTACTGCATTATTCAGCGCGAGGATTGTATAATTTATGGCTTTTGCCAACAGCACAGATACCGAAAGCAATCAAATTTTTAGCCCGATAGAACCAGAAATGGGTTTGGAGAGATTGCGGGTTTTAGAGATTTAGAGGAATTGGAATTATCCAAAGGTTTGAGTTGGCTTAAAACAGCAGTGGAATGATGAGTGTTGGTCTGATAATGCATTTCGTCATTATTTTACAAGTAAATGAGTAAAATGAATTAATGTAGTAGTAGTGATGTCTATTTATTCAATCTAAAAAATCATCCCAAAATAACCTAAAATGTGAGTTGTCAATTTACCCCTTTTTGTAATTGATAGACCGAAGGTTTTTGTAATTTTAAAGATTATGTATTGATAGAGTAGCATCTATCTAAGCCATATAATAGTAAAAATCCTTAGATGCGCGAGTTTATAACGTAGTAACATAATATTGTTTTACCCCTCATTCAATAATGTATTATTTTTCTTTTGCTATTTTGTGATTTGTGCAATAAAGGGTTCTGCTATCTATCAGCCACGGGTATCCACTGCGGAACATATGACTTCCCGATAGCTCGACACAAATTGCGATCCTGCGCAGATCGCATCCACCGACATGTTAGGGCAAAACCCGCCTATGAGATGCACGAAAACAAAACTGCCACCAGGCTCCAGCCTGGTAGCTCTTCCACTTCTGACTACAGTAGCGGTGCGGTGGAGCGAGAGGTGCGAAGAATGCCCCGAGGTATGCACTACAAGAACCAGAACTGAGACATGGTGGTTCACAATTGGACTCATAAGTTGGCTCAGAATCACGCAACGTGCTTGCAATAGAAATGGTTCTATCCGCAGAGGAACCAAAGTAACCGATACAGCTCCCAGGATTGCAATAAAGAGTTATTGTATTGTATTTGTATTTTCTTGTATGTATTTATTTGTATCTTCGGATGGTCTAAATGTGATGGTTTTCTGACTTTGATTTAAGTATATTCATTAGGGAACAATTACTCAATATTCTGATTTAGATTACAAGTTATAACAGTCACCAAACTTACGGTAACTGTTATAACTTATAACTCGTAATCAAATTTAAATCAAAATTACGGGTAATAATTTCCTTCCATCCATAAACCAACACACAACTATTAATCGACTCTTATTAGTTTAAACTGAAACCTAAAATGGAATTTGGCGCATCTCTACAACAGTCGCTGCAGCGAATGCTCAATGATTTGAATTTCAGAAGCGAATTAAAATGCGATGGCTATTTAAATAGAAACTCCTTTCAACTGCATCTGAATTATGTATTCTGGCTTCTCACTCCGTTTAAACGAATTAACCTAAGGGTTTTGGCTTAAATACAGTGTACAGCATATTTTTCATTTTATTTGACAATGTCATGTTTTTCTACTCAGAATCATGAGATAGGTAGTATTAATCCTGATATGATAAAAAACGTGTCCCAAATTTCACATGTTATTTTAGTATTTTCCTTTCGTATTTTCCTTGGCGTACGGCCTCCAAATCCTCCTAACGCATATGATTTAGGGCCAGACAATCTTCCACGCCGACTATAATCTGTTCAAAAAGGATATTCCGTGGAGTAACAACATAATTACGCCCTTTCTTAAGAAGCGAAGTTTGATCCTTATCCAGCGGCTTGAAGCTGAGTTTCACTACCGATGGAACAGCATTTGACGTTGACGTTCGATCACTTCCACGGAGCGTTTCGTTCCTACTGCGTTTTGATTTCAACTTGTCAAACTTAGCATTTTTCTTACGTGTACACTTTTAAATTTTGATGTATAACGTCTGTCGCCTTGTTCAACAATACTTTTGAAATCATCATCTGTCAATATCAACTGCAATTCGTCACTCTTTTCCTTAATCTGTTGTTCAAATTTGTGAGCTGAATAACGGGTATTGTGGATAAGTTTGCACAGTAACTTTACACTAGCTTGGCGGAGAATGCGTCCACTACCGAAAATGTCCTTCTTCGGTGCTATTTTCACTCATGTAGGAATGAGATCTTCATCACGGCATTAATGAGTCGGTGTCTGGCAGTCGGAACTTATTTTTTTTAATAATATGGCCCAGGTAATCATTGGACGATAAAAAACCCCAAACACACCACGAAAAAACTGATGATGCATCAGTTTTCAAATGACTTAACTTTTTTTTTAATTATCTAATAACACTTTCAATTAAGTCTCTTTTCAGAGAAAAAAAACTATATCAAAATTGGTTCATCAGTTTAGAAGGTAAGTACACGATAAGCATTTAAGTAACATCCCCGTCGATTGGCATCAGGGATTCAAAACAATTTTTATACTAACAATTTGGGTTTTAAACCTTTAGGTTTTTAAAATTCGTGAGTTTCCAAATGGTTAAACATTATATAAAATTCCTAATAACTAAATATATTTATAAAGGAATAAGTTTATTAACACTCAAGAAATACCTACGAGAAATTATTATCCAGCAACCGCTACGGTATCTTCATTTCTTTCATAGTATTAAAGAGATAAGCTACTATAAGGAAGATATTAAAATTGTAAGCTAATAAGAAAGAAAGGTGATCGTTTCCTGGAAAAAAATGAAACAAATGGCGAAATTATTTCAATGAAGATACTTACAAATAAAGATTATTTAAAAATGAATGGAGGATGAGCATCCAAGTATACTATAACCGTGTCGTTAAGATATTGCATAAATAACTTTGGAACAATATATTTTTTTTCAAGTTAGGTTTTAATAGCGTGATGTATGATTTTCTTACAAAGCATGCACATTTGCTAACTGCCATTTCTAGGCAATATTATGTTGTCATGTGCATATTTTGTATACATCACTTAAAAATGCCTGAAAGGGATTTTTTTGAGAAGTAGCCAGGATATTCAAACGTTTCTAACCAATGACTATTAAGAATAAAAGAGAATTGGGACTTCATACCTAAAGTACCGAACGAAGATCGCTACTACTAGCTAGCACCTAGCTTCTTTTTTTAAACCTGACTTTGAACTGGATAGAATAAGTCATATATCAAATGCTAATTATAGTAAATAATAATCTACTAAATGTGATTATAATAAATAATTAATATTTCAAATGTCGATTTTATGAAAAGTTGTTATATCATTAGAATAGTATATCATTAATTGTTATATCGATTGAAATTATATCAAATGTTGTTCGATAGAGTGAAGCACACGCCACGGTAATCATGCTATATTAGCTGTAATGTGGATTGTGTGGCCCGGTGTAACAGAATATACGATAAGCTTTGATGACTGCGGCACAATTAGTGCACTGTGACTAACCGGTAGCTGTAATTTTACAGTACCACCGGAGGAATGAAATACGCGTATCATGTCTTTCTCTATGATAGACCAACTTTGTCGGCTTTGTTGATATTTTTACTTCAGATTTGTATATATGTTTACAAATCTGGCAAGGACGATTTGAAACACTTCCCAGGGACCGATTGCGCTGAAATTTAGTACACCTATTCATTACCCTTCATTGATAATACAATTATATGGCTCCATGGAATTAGTCTAATGATGCAGTCAGAAGGTGGTCATAGGAACTCTGTAATAAAATAACTCAATCTTGCCTCGTTTGGCCTTGTATAGAATCATCTCGGTGAGGGTAGTGGAATATAATGGAAGCTCAAATAGAAGTACAACTGGAAATAAAGCTAGTCACAAAAAATATTTTTTTGACAGAAACTTATACGTAATAGTGGAAGGTCGTATCAACACGATTTAAGTTTTCTTTTAACACAAATGCGTTTGTGATAACGTTATTAATACGGGAAACTGAAACGCGATCGAGACGTTTTGTTACATTGAAACTATCATTTTGGGAAGTCTTTGCTCGTTCTACAGACATTCATCGTCATTTACTTGGGTTAGATTCAGTTATTATAGGATAATAATTCACAAAAAATAGGAATAAAAATAAATGACGTACAAACCTCGTACTCAACAATCAAGCAATCGCATTAAATATGTATAAGGAACGCATGAATATTGAGATTATTGTACCTCTAAGATTCCTCCATTTAGGTACCTCCATTTATTTTTTAGAATTATTGCCAGTGTTCAAATTTGCAGTGAAAAATTTATAAATTACAACGAAAGCATCCCAGTATCTCTTATGTATTAGACGAGTATTATTTAAATGCCAATTGGCCTCAGCAATAAGCCACCAGCATTGCCTCAAGTGCAACAAATTTAATTTGTTCGTTCAATTAACTGGATACTAATGAAGGCTCAAGCAGAAGTGAGTGCCGCGGCAAGCTCTGTTCAACGACTCTTGAGTGTGTTGGTTACGTTCTAAGAAATAAAATGTTTCCATTTACTACTACGGCCTTCTATTTCATCAATAAGTAGAATATGTAATTTCACAGTAAATTGTATTCTCTGAGTCGGTAGTTTTTTCATCATTCTAAATAGAAAAAAGCTTTATATGTGAGGGTGCGTTCCCACTGAAGAGGAGTAGAGCGGAGCGGAACTGTGCAAAATTAACCAATCACATCCCGCATATTTAAATTGGTTCGTGTCGGTTTCAACTGCGATGTAGGCTGATTGGTTCTTTTCGCACAGCTCCGCTCCGCTTCACTGGAAACGCATCCTTTTGCAACATCCATCTATATTTGTGTTATACATGTAAAAGGAAAAGTCCTGAGTCTGGAATCTACTGGATTGAGAAGCTTGATTTTTTTTTACAATATGCAGACAGATATTTGTAACGAAAACAAAAAAATAAATAAAAAGGAATCCCTAAGAGGGTTAATTTGGTGTTTTAAGTTTGTCAAGGAAACAGGAGCCTTTCTTTGAGTAAATAGTTTGAGTGTAATATAATATCGTATATTAACTCAAATTTAACCTCACATCGTGCTCAGTGTCGTAAATTTGAAATAATTCTCTGGCGCAATGATCTAAAGCGGTCTCCAATATAAGTGCACAACACTGGTCTTCGGCTTGTGTAATTTCTCGCCGGTTTGAACTTGAAACTCGTGCGGATCAGCGTCCGCTATTCTTAAGAATAGCCCTCTCAGAAATTTCTTGAGAGTGCTTGCTCATGGAGAGTATTCGCTTGCAATAGTTGCAATGTAACTATTCAGGGATCCTTTAATTTTAGCAAAATATTTATCCCAAAGTGCTTCAGTTCCCAGCTGTTTCATTTATGAGAATAAATACTTATTATTATTATCCCTTCCGAACTAGCGCTTCTCTGCGAAACCGACAATTATTTTATATTTTTTACGCCATTTTAGAGATATTCATCAACAATCGTTTTCTAGCATGCATTATTTCATAGAATTTTCATTTCAATAATAATTTTTTCCTCTGAAACCAACAATTTCATGATTTTTGAAAAAATCATCATGTAGAAGCCATTAAGGGTAAGTTACATTTTTTTTATAACAATCCCAAATTATTAACGGTTTCAGAGAAAAATGCTTTAGATGAGAAGATATTTCGACGAAATTAAGTAGTTACTCGATGAAACGTTTTTCGATAAAACAAGGTACAACCGTAAAACAATAGGTAAGGTAAGGTTTGTTTTATAGAAATTATGAAAATTTTACGTTTTTCACAAGAAACTAAGGTTGGGAAAAGAAATATTTGACATGTGAAGAGTTTGGGAAACATAATTTAACCCTACTATATTATATATCGGTATATATTAAATATCGGGCAATCTGTGAGTTAGGAGAATCGAGTATTACGGCGCGCAACATGTAATTAATTATACACTGGACTTTGGGTACTTTCGCACATTCAATTGAGCCCATTTTAATATGCTGTATTAATTTTATTATTAACGGCTGATCAACGGCTTAAGTCAAATGGTCAAAATGAGAATTCGTACGCTGTGTTAATGTTGAATGTGTCGGTCAAAAGGTGGATATTAATAGGACAGGTATATGATTACATGTAGGTAACCAGAAAATTCATAAACACCTAAGCTGAAGTCATATTTGACCTTAATCAGCCATTAATTTAAGTTTAGTCCAGCAATGGAGTAAAATATACTTAAGAGTCGCCCTCAAGCTCGGTTCTCCATACAAACGTAGTTACGCTCTCATTTTAAAATGACTAGCTAGTTTGATCTGTTTTTTTTTACTTAGAATAACTTAGGGTATATGCAGGCCTGTAATTAGTGTACATAGCTTCAGAAACCATAATAAAAAAAAAACCAGTGAAATTTAAGTTTTGCATACAAAACTTGTTTTTGCCCTATTTCGTTTGTTTTATTAACTGTAGGCATATAAACTAGTTTCCGGCCTAGATATGCCTCATGTTATTGTATATGCAAAGTTTCGTTACAATCCAACACGTAGTTTTAAAATGAGAACGAAACTCCGTTTGTATGGTAAGGTGAAATTCGGCCGAGCTTGAGGGCGACTCTTAATGAGAAAGCCCTTTGTTATAAATTACTGCCATTTTAAATATATAAAACCGGCCAAGACAAGAACATGTCGGGCCATGCTCTATGTCTGTTATATATCTAGCGTAAATACAAAGAGATGCTCTACAGATCAAAATAATGCAATTTGCAAAAGTGCACTAGCAAAAGAGCGCATTTTCATGGCACTTACGTCCGTTTGTTGAGAAGTGCAGTTTTTTGGCAATAACTCCAAAAAGATATATAATTTAGAAAATCATTTCCGTTAAAAGTAAGTTATAAAGCATTACTTTGAATTTTCTTTTTACATACGGTTGAAAAGAAAAAGAGGGGAGACAATTTATGGTAATTTCGGCAATAATTTCCGAAGATAATGACTTAATCAAAACAAAAAAACTTGGTAATCTTTAAGTGTTACTAAAAAGAACTGTCAAAATGTGCCATACATACGTTTAACGTGGTTTCATAGAAAGCTACCGTGAGACTCGGACATATTTAGATTACATTAGCGTTGTTTCAGCCGAGTACTGAGGGGTACTCCGAATGTCGAAATGCAAAGTTTGTAACGTGCCATTTCTCTCGCTCTCATGTTAAACTGTATTTGAGTGAGTGAAATGGCACGATACAAACTTCGAATATCGAATTTCAGAGTAGGCCCTCTCTGCTCGACGCGTCTCGGTCCATTACGAGGACCTTATCTAAGTTTAACTTTGGCTTAGATATTTTTATGTTTACGTACTTTTTACTAATATATAATCATTTTCAAAATCTGAATGTAACTACGTATTTAAACAAAAAGCAAAATACACCAACCCGAAGGTCTCTGAGTAACTCACGCAGAATAGAGCCAGTCTAGGTCCGAATTGCTAAAGATTTAAGGCCACGTAAAAAGAAAATTAACCATTTAGCTCATTAAAAAGGGTACCAAGAGAGTGAACCGCTGGAGCGAAAACATTAAGTATAATTGAAGCTTTCTTATTTTTAACTTGAATTTATTTCTGTTTGGGCCACCACGTAATTAGCGATAGAAGGGAAGCGGATTATGCCCAAGTACTTACAGTAAAACTTCCGAGCGCCTCGCTTTCAAGTTATTTTTTGTTTTTATTAATACTCCTTAGCGTAAATTCTCCAATTTTCGACAACTTAATTTCAATAATAGGACAGAAAAGCTTAAACTAAGCGTGGATAGCGACAAAATTACACTTTCTAAACAACACAGAATCCTAAACTAAAAATCGCTTAAAGATATATTCGGAATTGTGCCTAAATAAAAAGAATTTACCTAAAGTGATTTTTTATATTTGTGATTCATTGAAAGGGCAATCTAGGACAGAAAATTCTTTCATTCTCAAATATTCTTAGCCTTAAATGTAAATATTAGTTTTTTTACTGGATCCGGTTGTAGCGCCTCAACTTGTGAAATATTGACACCCATTCTCATCTCAATTACTTTAAATTAAGGTTGAAAATGCTAGCTAATGGGGCAGTGCCAAGCATTGGGATACTTCACTCATGAAAAAAGAACCGAATTCAAAATAAACTAAAAAGCCAAAGATAATCTTTTATGTACGGTACGGATCACATTTGAATCACCTGTTGAAGTCGGTGCCAAACCATTCATTTATTACTATTAAGAACCGCGGCGGCGAACCGCGTTAGTTATTATCTACCTATATATATTTAGTCATAGTAATTCGTATTTTTGTTGAATAAAGAACTTTATTTACTTCAGGTTTGGCACCGACTTCAAAAGGTGATTCATATGTGATCCGTACCGTATAAAAGATTATTTTTGGCTTTTTAGTTTATTTTGAAGTCGGTTCTTTTTTTATTAAAAGAATTGTATTCTTTGCTTTTTAGTGATAGATTTTAGTAGTGATATAAAGTATTTTGTCGAGCCCCCAGAATGGCAAGATTGAGGAGGTACTTTGCACGCATCTCAAGTCTTTGAAAGTAAGAAATGTAAAAGTTGGTTAGTAAAACAACTTAAACTTTAGAAAAATATATAGAACATTGTTAGTGCCTATAATAAATATTTGAGGGATTCTCTCGATTTCCCTGGTATTGCATCATGTGATCCTGACTTGGTGATAAGGAGACTACTACTTCAGGGACACACTATAAAGAATATGAGTAACAGTCTTAACGTATCTACCTATAAAAGATTTTTTTTTAAGAATTATCCTCTATCTCATAACTACTAAGGAGTTGTACCTTCCGTCATCAGCTCAGCATGATGAAATGATGACTACCATATGCAAATAATTAAATAGCTTAAGAAAATATATGAAAAACGTTATAAGTGCCTATAAAATTTGAAGATTGCCCTCGATTTCCCTGGGATCCCATCATTAGATCCCAACTTGGTAGCAATGGGACCACCTCAGGAGTATATCCTTTCAGATAAAAGAATGTTTTTTAAAATCGGTCCACAATAGGCGGAGTAATCGGTGACCATACATAAAAAAAAATACAAAGTATCGAACATATAACCTCCTCCTTTATTGGAAGTCAGTTAAAAATAACTAAGGTCACTTAATCGTGCTTACGCGTGTGTTGAATACATTTAAATTTTTGTTAATAAATGCCCTTAATTTAATCGTTTCATTACTTATTTCTTACTTTTTTAAATAAAAAAAATTAATTAGCAGACTTCGAAAAAACCGTCGGATTCGTTATCAGTGTAACATTGTTAGGGTACCGTATATAAGAAAGCAGTAAACAGAAATATTTTTTATGTAAAAGGGACTAAAATATACATATTAAAGTCAGTGTTGGTGTAGCGTAAATATTGTACCCTGGGCGATGCGTAACGGCACAATTTATTCGAAGCCACGAGTACAAGCTTGAGTAGGCCTAGAGGCCGAGAACAGCTGAACACGATGTTTCTTCGATGAGCGAAAAGCATATCTATTATTATTAAGTTTTAAAATGATATGCCTGAATTATGAAGATGTTTTAAAAAAATTAAGTGGAACGAACTATTTGACGGTCAGTAAATCATATATTTTTTGTATGTTTGCGTAGCAATACACGGGTAGCTGGGCATCCACAAATATTTATAGGATACGTTTTATCTGACCACGCTGAAGCATAAAGGTTATGACATTCTTGTCCTCCGCGAAAAAAGTTGCTGGCGCTTTCTAGTGACTCATAAAACGGATGATCGAGGCAGCGAATTTTGAAATGAGGCCTTCTATACAGATGCAGCATTTAGGTTATTTTCACTAAGACCAATCGCTGTGACTGAAACTGGCTAGAACATCGTCATCGTGATTATTATTATTATATTTTTTTCTGCATTTAGGGGCAAAGGGTATGTTCCCACAAGATATGTTTAAAAGCCGGGGTTATGCCCTCCTGTTACCACCAACTTTTCACCAGTGGTAACCACTAAAGTACCACTAAAGTACTCGGTGGTAACTATTGTATTTTTTCACCATACGTTAGCACTAAAGAAATTGATAGCAACAAGTGGGAAAAGAATCGTATTTTTAATTGAAAATAAAATGAATTTGGTGGTAAGTTTCCCATCTGTTACCTCTAAAGAAATTGTAGGTAACAAATGGGGAAAAAATACCAGTACTTACCACCAATTAGTTTAGTGGTAATTTTTATTCCCATTAGTAGCTTTTATTCACACTGGTAAAAGATGCAAAAGAAAAACCAGCTATACCATTGGTGACAAGTTAGTGGAAATAACCCAATAGCCGCCACTTTTATTATATATTAAACAAAATTATATATCTTACGATATAAACGAAAATGACGTAACAACTGTTTTAATTTCGATCATCCCATAAAAAGGAACAAAAAACGGTCTAGCGATGTGCACATGCATGATTTTTCCAACTAAAAAGTGATACCGTGTTCAATCATCTTAAGAAATTGCATAAAAAGAAACGTAGAAACATAATTCCAATGATTGATTTCTTTGAAACATTACAATCTTAATTGGGAAATTAACAAAATTATTTTGTTATTAGCTCTTAGACTATGACGCTCTTGTTGTATGCCACTTGTCCTTAATAAAGCCTTGTTGACGTGCTACGGCGGAAATTGCTGAATATTCCTCTTTTGCCTCAAATTTCTCTCTTTTCCCTACTTGATTCAAGCAATATGTTACATATATAGACAAATAAAGAGCCGTACTTTGTTTCACTTTATCAATACGATAACTCACAAACGCTCATATATTATACCTTCGTATTTGTTATTGTTTTGAGTTATCTATATACATTATGTAGTATTTATACGTACTGTGCTGTGGAAAAAGAGAAACCATGACTTATTGACATTTTACTTTACGGTTCCTTTACCAAATAAACTTAAATTATGCATAGATTCCATAAAGATTAATTAGAACGTTTGTTCTAGTTTTCAAATAAAATTGACACATATTGATAAAGAAATAAAATTGACACATATTTATAAACATGTCTCATGTTGATAAAGAAATACAAAATAATACTCTGCACACCTCAGATACACAGATATACAGAACATGACAGACTCATGATGATGATATGCTGTTTGTCTCAATTTGTTAATTATCCTGTATGCACATTACCTCTTGTACTGTTAAAATTAACTTCTGGAGTATCACATGTGTGTCCAAATCATGTAAGGTATATATATATTTGATTCTGACAGTGTGTAAATCAAATCGATCTTCAAGGTGCTACGCCACACCAACCGGTCTGCCGCCTTGAAGTGATCCGATTTCATTGCGTAAGTTTTAATTGGAAGTTTCGTAAAAGCATTATGTTTGTAACACTCTGAAATTTCCATGAATTTATTGGTTATTTTATTTATGACTAATTAACCTACAACTTCATTCTAATCTCGTGTAATATTGTCTATATTCGGAGCCGCAGTCGCATACTTACTTCAGAGCAGGAGCTTCATTCTGAAATTACTCACTCGACCGCCATCACCACACAAGAAGTAGTGGTACATGTTCTAGATCACAAATCAAGTATATATTAGTTCGTCAAGTAGGTCCTCAAACCTGAGTTGACACGTTCACTACGGCATTGGGTCGAATATATCAGATGAAGAACTTTCCTCCGGTGCGGGGGAGAAATTGCAATTCAGATATCTCCGAATTTTGCAGGAATAAAAAAGAGACAGTTAGTGTTTTATCAATGTTTATTCAAATATAAGCGATTTACGTAATAAAAACTCATCGGATCTTTTCGACCCCATGACGAACAGAGAGAAACTGTTTTCATCTAGTACGGCTACTGGGTCTTAAGGACCCGATGCCCGGTGACCCGATAGCCGTACTGGATGAAAGTCTAGTTGAGCTAGTGACGTCCAAGTGTGTAGGTGGTTGTTAATCACAGTGACTTACGAGTAATACGAGATAAGGTGATTTATCGATCATGAAGCGGTCGCGGAAAATGTTATTTATGTGTGACAAAAATAAAAATGAACATGAAACTGTGAAAACAAATTCTATATACCTACCAGAAATATTATAATAGGTAAGCGAAATATTGCCACTAATAATATTTACGCTAGCCCATCGACTGGCCCGACACTTCAAGTACTGCAACATGCAGCCCCTCCCACTCCGTGAACCAGTAACCCTATCATTCGACGTGTGCAAATATTAGAAAAAATATTAAACCCGCAGTCACTGCTACCCCAATCAAGACGAATCATTCTCCTACAAGCAGTGAGATTTGATAAGATAATTCAAAAAGTTGACATAAATAATATTAAAAGTAATTCAATATTTTATGTATTTGGTTAGTCTTAGTTAGTCTATTAAAATTAATAACTATCGATATCGATATTCTATTTCAACTCCAACACTACACAAAAAATTATCGACAATGTTTACATTCAGTGCGGATATCGGGTCTAAAAGATCCGACAGATTGTTTTTGTTTTGCAATGAAACCATTAAGTGAATCTACCTGCGTTTGATGATTGGCTAGATTGTCTATGTAAGAATATGTTGATATAAATATATTTCCATGAATGGCTTTAACTACGTAGATAATCACAATTAAACAAGAGTATACCCAACGGATCTTTTAGACCCGTTAATGCACCAGAGTACAGTTATACGTCAGATCTAAAAGACCCCATGTCGTACCCACGTAGTCACACAAATTCTTTGCCGTAGTGAACGTGTTAATAAAACGAAACCTATGGCGAGACTTATGAAAACGAATAGTTTAAACGTGTCTAAGGGTCATATATAGTAGTGACAAGTCCGTCAGCGCTGCGTTCGACGATGACGCATATTTTGTGACTGCTATCAAATGATATGTTTAGATAGCGTTGCATCGCTTCAAGTTTTCAGTCAGGCTAAAACCTATTCTGAATCCTGGGATGACGCCAAAGACTCGTCTCTTGTAGTTACATTGTAATACGCAAGGTTTTCTAGAAACGAAGCTCCAGATCGGATTGAATTTCATAAGTGAGCAGAGGGGTTACTCCGAAACTCAAAAATCGAAGTTCGTAACGTGTTGTCCCTCTCGCTCTCATGTTATGCTGTATTTAAGTGAACGGGATGGCGCCATACAAACTTCGTTTTTCGGATTTTGGACAGCGTTACGAGTAACCGTCGTGACGAACTGTGTAATACCGCGGACGCTTTTCACGAAGGCCTGAGGCACGTGTTTTATTGCGCGTGAAATACAGACCGTATAAAATATGTCATGGCGTAATGAGTGCTGAGATAAGAGACATTCATGGCTTTTAGTGCAGTCCTACAATAATTACTTTGTAATTTTGATGAATTCATCCGTCTTAGTACAAGTTGATCTAGAAGATCGAGTGAACAGCAGTGAAGTAGCTGTTCATTTTCCTAGTATTCAATTCTACGCTATAAACCAAATAAAAATGGTTGATGTAGATTTTAGAGCAAGTATTATTTACCTCAATATAAACTGTTTGATCCTACCCTACTGATATGTATGTTATAAATTCGAAAGTTTGTGAAGATGTTTTGACTGTCCAAAGAATTAAAATGAAATTTTGAACAGATGAAGTCATGGATAAAAAATAAATAATACTTTCAAATAAATATTATCTGGCACAAATATAGTTAAGGAGCACCAAATTGCATTAAATTCCCGAAATAAAAGAGCGTTAACTGTTGTGACGAACTGCGTAATACCGCGCACGCTTTTACGGTGGCCTACAACTAGGGTTGCCTACTATTTCTTAAGCAAATATAGTATTTTCCAGCTCAAGGTACAAAAAATATAGTACTCTGAAAGAAAAAATAGTACTTACAAAATACTTAATAGTGAAAATTGATTCATTAAACATAATTCATAATATTTACTTCCTACTAACATTCAGCCTGTTATTTGAATTGGATGGGGCATAAATCTGAGTTGATGAAAGCCCATTTCTGCACTCCAACAACATTGATTCGTGCATAAAACCTAGTTGTCATGCCTAAGGACTGACTAAACTATAGTATTTTTGCGTATTATATATTTCTTTAACAGTACACAGAGTCAAAATATACTACAATACTATATAGTGACGGCACGTTTGGCTCAGTGGGTTGTACAACGGCCTACGAAACTAGCGGTTCCTGGTTCGATTCCAGGGCAAGTGTTTGTGTGATGAGCACGAATGTTTATTCCTGGGTCTTGGATGTGTTATATATATATGTACTTACGTATTATAATTTATCTATATATTATGTATATCGTCGCCTAGTACCCATTGAACAAGCGTTGCTTAGTTTGGGACTAGGTCGATTTGTGTAAGAATGTCTCTGATATTTATTTATTTATTTAATATAGTATAATACAGTTGGCAACCCTACCCACGACACGTGTCGTATTTTATTTTGCAGTACGAGTGAAAAAGAGACCGCATAAAATAAGTCATGCCGTAATGAGTGCTCAGAGAAGAGACATTTATGACCCTGGAGTCCTTCTTACATATAAATATTGAAGCTAAAAGTAGAAAAAATAATAGGTATGTTTCGAGCGGGACCTACCTCTCAAATAACTCTCCTGGCCATCACGGGCGTGTAACACGGGAAACCCCGAGCTCAAGCAAGGAAGATTTTCTATTTGACATGGTTCAACCATTCGCATACTAAAGTGAAATATCTATTTATATTGAAATATTTATAGATTTGATTTCACTAGCAGATGAACCTGTTTTAATAAATAGTACATTACTACAGAGGCCGGGACGAAAGAGGTTGTCCCAAAGACATATAGACACGGATAGGTCTGAGGCGGGCAACCCCATATTTCCCACTGAGGTATGTAGGTATAGTGCTTTTTATCAAACATGCAATAAAATAAACAACAAAAAAACTGTTTTATTTTTTAAAACGCATAGTGGCAGAATGCCATGATGCCTGTGCCACAAATTTATATGGAATGGATATTAAAAAAGAGGACTCTGCCGGCCTAGGCCTGCATGATTTGTATAAAATTCCATTAACGACCCCTTGTCCTAGCCGCACCTGAAACGTCATACTTTGCAGCCCATGAAAAGGAACATAAAATCAATATTTCATTCCATGTTTGAGAAAAAATATTTCCTACATGGATGTAATATAGAATTTAAGTACGGCTAGCCTGCAAGAAACGTAGTGGCTAGTGTTAGCCGAAGTTGAAGTCTCAGAGCGTTCTCAAAAGCAAACATGGCGCTGGGTACGACCTCTTGAATATGTAATTGTGATGACACCTTACCCTTATTAAGTCGACAAAGACGGGCAAAATGTAATCAAGTAACGAATAAAGTTTAAGAATAAACTTCGACATAATCGACAATGAAGATTAAAAATGCCAAACAAATCGATATCGAATACATTTTCTCGAATATACCTATATAAAGAACGAATAAGATTTATTTATTTTCAAAATATGTGTCGGATTATATTGGCAGACGTAATCATCTCAAAAACGATAAAAGATATGCAATTCCCGATTGTTATTTCCTTCGCAATCTCTAGACTCAGATGGCATAAAATATCTTGCTTTGATGTTACAAGCAAAACGAATAATTCTTTAATACGATTTAATCATGAAATTTGTTCGAATCAATCGATGATGAATAATTCGTTATTCGAAAATTTTGTGACAAATAAGTATTTATAAGAATTTAAAAATCGTTTTTTTAGACGGGGTTTCCTTTTTATAATAGTATGGTTAGTTTTGAGAAAGTTTTAAGTTTAAGATAGGGTCTTATTTATATTTATAGTTTATTACAACGTGCAATTGCAATTATATACGCTCGTATATTGTTAATTTTAATATAAACTCTGTACATACATTTTGTGTTTCCCTTCTGAACATGTTTAAGAATTAGGACCCATAATCCTGGCGACATAGGCTTTAGTTACGATTGAGCACGTGACGTTAAATATTTTTTGACATATTTTTGTATTATTGGCTTAATGATTATAGCCTCACAATGTTACCGCATATTTTTCCAATTATCAAAAGAAAACAGAACCGAAGAAAATGTCAAACGCATTTGTATTCTTATGAATTTTTACTATTTACCTTCCTACTTACTCGCATTTTCTTCGGTAGAAAGTTTCTAGAAATCGCCTGAATTTAGAGGCACTGAGTCTAGAATTTAGATGTTCATTCGTTATGCTTTATGTACAGAATGAATTATTCGATAGACCATTAAGTCCGTGAAGGTAGGTATTTGCGAAGAGATTTATGCAGTCCCATCTCTTAATTGTCTGTTTTAAACACATTCCAACTGAATGCCGTTTAAAATTCGGTTATTGGTTCATGTTACTGCATTTTATGATTGAATATCAGGCCCCTATTTCATAAACGTGACAACGACAATTCGACGTACATTGATGGGTCGCCGAGTAAGTGTATGCCTGGCATCATGATGGAGAAGTAATGTATTGAAATAAAAACAATTTAACGGATTATATCGCGTATATTATCTCATTTTAGTTCCCGACGTTTCGGAAGCTTTCCAGCTTTCCATGGTCACGGGTGGACTGAGAAAAGATGTATTTTCCTCTGTCAAAGTTACCCATTTTTCTGTGCAAAGTACCCATTATTGAAAAAAAAAAACAAATAAAGGTGTACATACATGCCAGATGGGCCTAAGCTGTAAAGACACAGTTACACATGTGCCAGAAGGGCTTAATTATTTTATTCTAATAATTTACCAAGCAGCATTTCACAAATGAGGCGTACTGAGGAGAAAAGAAACGCTGCAAAAAAACTCCCAGGCTACCTCATTACTAATTATAATATTTTAAAAACAAAGACTATTAAACTACTTTTTAAACAGATAAGATATTTTACACCGTTCGGAAATTAAGGTTTTGCAGTCCTGTGTCTCGCTTGTTCCTTGATAAGATGTATTACAGGATCCCAAGCTGGTATGCTTCCGCCGTCTGGTGTGACAAAGCCAACCAAAAAACAGCCATCCAAAAACTAAACAGCCGACAACGCTCTGCCTGCGTTATCGCAACAGGCGCCCTATCATTAACACCGGGGGCAGCGTTGGATGCACTGCTTGTGAGGAAAGAGGCTGAGCAGTGCATCTATAGAATCTGCACCCTTTCAATGACGAAATGGCGCTCTCAGGCACTGCTTAAGATCAAGGATGCAGTGTTTGAAATCAAAACTTTATGTATACCTACAGATGGCATGCCCACTGAAAATAATTTCACACATATCTACTCAGTGGAAATACCCCCTAGAGACAAATGGCTAAACAATCAAATGTCTTTCAAAGAAGGGAGTCACATCTGGTATACGGATGATGGATCCAAGAAAGGAAGAGATGTGGGATGTGGTGTCTATGGACATAGACCAAAACTCAATGTCAGCGTCAGCATGTGTACAGAGGCCTCAATCTTTCAAGCGGAAGTCTTCGCCATAAATAAATGCGCCGAGATAAACCTTGACAAGAACCAAAGACACCATCACATTTACATCAACTCGGACAGTCAAGCTGCCCTGTTTGCACTGGAATCCCTGGAGACCAACTCGAGGCTAGTGCAAACCTGCAAAAATAACCTAAATGCCCTGGCTAATTCCAATAAAGTTATACTTAGATGGGTACCAGGACACTCCGACATTGACGGAAACGAACGAGCAGACAAACTCGCCAATAAGGGCGCGGACACGCCCCAAGTCGGCCCAGAACCCTTTTGTGGGATCACAAAACGAAAGGCATACGTTCTGCTCAATGACTTATATAGATCTAAGGCAATCGAGGAATGGAGGTTCGTAAAAGGACAAAACTACTCGAAAACCTTAATTAAGGGATTCAAGCAAAAGTTGTCGAAAGAGATACTACAGCTCAAAAGACCAAAAACCTATGCAATAACAAGAATCCTGACAGGCCACTGCAAACTTAACAAACACCTGTTTCAAATGGGTATGAAACAGGACGCAGTATGCAGGTTCTGCCAAGAGGCAGAGGAGACTGCAATGCACGTCCTCTGCTTCTGTGGACCACTCATGAGGAAAAGAAGTATCCACCTAGGGCAACATGTCGTGCCCCCGGAAGAGATACAACACTTCACTTCCCAAAGAATTTGGCAATTCCTAGACTCAACGGGGCTCAGTAGTGAACTCTAATAAAGGGCTGCCACAATAGATCAAATCTGGTCGAAACGGCATACAAAAGGCCCACAAATCAACAATAATAATAAGCTGGTGGTGGTGACAATCCATCTTCTCTATTGAAATTAGGATGCTTTTTAATCTCAATAGCCTCGAAATATTTTAATAGGCTTGAAATATTTTTTATAGAAGCACGCTTCAAGATGTTTCCGATCTTGTCTGTAACCCCTTTCACATATGGTAATACGGCAGGTTTACGCTCGACTGTTGGTTTCTTCATACTGGGATTCTGCTTGGAACGTGGTATCTGGAGCTCGTTGGCTCGAAGCGCACGTTTGACATTCTGCAACTCTGCAGTCAGATGTTGATCGTCGCAGATACCCCTTGCTCTCTGAAACAAAGATTTACCCACTGTAGCAAGTTGACAGGGATGGTGGTGAGATTTGCCATTCAAATACCTATCTGTATGCGTAGGTTTCCTATATACAGTATGACCTATGTCATTGTTCGGACCTCTAATTACTAGCACATCTAAGAATGCAAGTGAATTTTGATTTTCCTACTCCATAGTGAATTTAATTTTACTATGCATGGAGTTCAGGTGGTCTAAGAAAGCTGAAACACTAGATCTAGGGAATATAGTAAAGGTATCATGTACGTATCTTTTAAAGATAATCGGCTTGACCGGTGCCAATGAAAGCGCTCTCTCCTCGAAGTCTTCCATGAAAATATCGGCGGCAACAGGAGACACCGGAGACCCCATTGCCACACCATCAACTTGCCCGTAGAATTCACCATTCCTTAGCTTATAGCCAAATGTAAGGCAGTGTTGTAATAACTCAGCACATTCTATTGCCATCTGTTGTTCACTCAATCTTCTTTTCACAATTTCGTTCTTGAACTGGTAGGCATGTGAAGAGAGACTAGACATCAAAACTGACCATAACTTCATTATCAGTTAGTCTCAAATCCTTAATCTCACTGACAAAATGGTATGAGTCCCTTGTGTACGCTTCCGTCTTCCCTCGCAGTAAAGAAAGCACACCTGCTAAGTTCCGAGCTAATCGATAGGTAGGAGCATCGATTTGCCTACCTATAGGACGTAACGGAGAACCAGGTTTATGTATCTTTGGTAACCCGTACAACTTTGGTGGCACCGGGCAAGAGGGCACTAAACTTTTCACATCCAGATTAAGATTTTCAGAGTGCTTACTTATCAGCTCGGCTGTCGTTTTTACTACTTTCGCCGTTGGATCTCGCTTAACAAGCTCGTCTTAAAATTGAAGACACATCCTGGCGTACGGCCTCCAAATCCTCCTTACGCATATGATTTTGGACCAGACAATCTTCCACACCAACTATAATCTGTTCAACAGGGATATTCCGTGGAGTAATAACATAATTAAGCCCTTTTTTAAGAAGCGAGGTTTGAGAATTAGAAAGTTTTTTTGAGCTAATATGTGAATATTGCTCTACAGGTGCAACGGCATTTGACGTTGTCGTTTGATTACTTCCACGGGGCATTTCATTCCTAGTGCGTTTTGATTTCAACTTGTCAAACTTAGCATTTTTCTTACGTGTACAACTTTTGAATTTTGATGCGTAACGTCTGTCGCCTTGTTTAACAAAATTTAAAAGTTGTACATGTGCACAGACTGCAGACCTATTCAGGTGTGCAGTCTGTGAACATGTCATTGACAAACCAAACCACTCAATTAAATTTGATTAAACTTCTATCCTTGCCAAAGAAAAAAGATATTTTCTCAGAACGCTACGCGAAGCTATTGAGATTAAAAAGCATCCTAATTTTAATAGAGCAGATGGTTTGTCACTACCACCAGCTTGGGATCCTGTAATACATCTCATCAAGGAACAAGCGAGACACAGGACTGTAAAACCTTAATTTCCGAACGGTGTAAAATATCTTATCTGTTTAAAAAGTAGTTTAATATTCTCTGTTTTTTAAATATTATAATTAGTAATGAGGTAGCCTGGGAGTTTTTCTTTGCAGTGTTTCCTTTTCCTCAGTACGCCTCATTTGTGAAATGCTGCTTAGTAAATTATTATAATAAAATAATTAAACCCTTCTGGCACATGTGTAACTGTCTTTACAGCTTAGGCCCATCTGGCATGTATGTACACCTTTATTTGTTTTTTTTCAAAAATGGGTAGTTTGCACAAATTGTAACTTTGACAGAGGAAAATACATCTTTTCTCAGTCCACCCGTGACCATGGAAAGCTGGAAAGCTTCCGAAACGTCGGGAGCTAAAATGAGATAATATACGCGATATAATCCGTTAAATTGTTTTATTTCAATGAGTAATAATCGCGGAAACAAAAGAAGTAATGTATGCCGAATTGTCGTTGTCAACTGTCACCTGTCGCGTTTATAAAATAGGGGCAGTTATTTAAGTGAAGAAATGTTCATACTTGGATTACTGGTTATGTTGCTAGAAGTGTCAATACCAGCAGATATTTAGAGTCAAATGCCGAGTATAGGTGTGTTCGACTGGAATCTATGTTTGGTAAAAAATTGCAAGATTCTTTCTCTCCTAAAGTCGGGGTAAACCGGTTCAACCGATCTCCACAATTCTTGTGCCTTGCGCACTACATCCCACCCACAATCCCGTTAGGGATTATGCGCTTCCCCCTCTGAATTTGATTATTCATAAGAAAGACCAGCCAGACCTAAAGTCAGATTCTAAAAGAAGCACGTTTTCATTTTAATGCATATTTTATATGAGAGAGAATAAATAAGTGAGAACCAAATTTTTGGCATGTAGTGATTCCGTTGATTCCGTTATGACACGAAAATTATTCATACTATTCTTATGCCAGCTTTCGTTTCACAACGGAATCAATTAAAATAAGGCAAATGAAAAATGCATTAACTAATAGAAAAAAATTTGGTCCACACCCAAATAGCATTTTTAATAATTTCGAGTGATATTTTGTTTTAGTGTAAAAACTCTTTTTGAACATTCAAATTGCGATATCATTACTTTGTTTATATAAATAGATTGTACGAATAAAAACGAATCAAAATGAGTCCAATTATGGTGAAAAACACAACATTCAATCCGCTTACGTATAATGAAAGGCCTCAACTATGCTTAGAATGAAGCTTTGGCTAAAGAATGAACCTTAATATTAGTTACTCACGTTCCGAAAAATCTGAATATGTTGAAAAGGGGACAACAGAAAGCCCTAAAGAGTTATTGAATTGAATGGACCTGTCAATAGAGTAAGGCAGGTTAAGGTGCGGAAAATAAATTACGTAGCGAAGCGAAGTCTTTTGACCTTTATACCTAACTTGATATATGGATTTTGTATTTTCACGGTAGCTGGATTCGGTATTGAGGTAAGACTTGCGGGAAAAATCTAAAATGTCTGTGACTTAAATAGATGAGATTGAACTGATGCGTTGTTTGAAAAGCGCACTAGTCGCTAATACTAATAAACTAAATATGCATATTATATTTATACTAGAGTTTTTCGGTGATTTCGCCCGCGTGGCAAAGTTTTTGGCGTAACCTTAGAGAAGCTTGCGTTTTCCCGGGATAAAAAGTATCTTAACTACATAACTCTGCGGTCTATCTTCTATCTATGTACAAATCACGTCAATTCGTAGCCCTAAACATAAAAAGAAACAGTTTTTGGCCAACATAGTCAGTTGAAATTTATTTATTTGATATCTTCTTCTGTTTCCGCGATTATTACTCATTTAAATTTAAATAAAACAATGTAACGGATTATATCGCGTGTATTATCTCATTTGAGTTCCCGACGTTTCGGAAGTTTTTCAGCTTTCCATGCTATCAACCCGTGACCATGAAAAGCTGCCAGCAGTCTTTAGGAGGTTATGATGATGATAAAAATGTCACTGAGATACTTGCTTTTCTCTCTTACATCTAAGAGAGAACATGGTGCGTAAATAATCATCATTAATAAACTGGGAGCATTTAACTCATGGAGATAACAAGCCGCCGAGTCATTACCAAAAAAAACATGCATTTTAGCGGGGTGAGGGGGGGAGGGGGCGTTTAGGTAAACAAGTACAGCACACTACGGGAATATTCCTATTTCTAAAAATGCACAGAATTAAAAGAAAAACACCCACACACTGACAATTTACCGTGTAACCTATTCGGAGATTTCGCAGAGGGGATAGTATTCGTATAGCATCTTCAGTTACATGCTATAAGTTAATAAGTAAACTTATGGAAGCAGGCATTTTCGCCTCAATTCACCGTAATTTTAGTTATAATTCACTGCACAAGCCTTACGAATACATATCTAAAATTCGACACGCACAAACCCAGCAAAAAAAAGTAGCTTATCTCTGATCTGCACAAACGTGCGTCTATTATATTTTACCACATTTTCACAACCATAAATTCCACAGCCGAAAACGATCCAGCTTTTTCGCTGTTACCATCGAAACAACCAATCAGAGCACGCGCTCAAAGTTCATTTTTATCCCTAGAGCTGTAAAGTCGATATTTATACCACTTGAATTTTTTTACAGTACGTGCACATTCATAAATTTTAGCTTTTGACCGTGAAGCTTGCATATAACAACGTCTGCAAATTGCTTCCTGACACTTGAAACGTAAAAACTTGCGACGGTGAATTATGGACTGCTTTCTGTAAGAATGCCGGATATTGGTTCGATAGCTTGAGCTGACAATTTTCAATCTATATTTCTAACCTGAAAGGATTTTATCAGGTCTGGATAGTTCTAAGCGGCTTTAGAGCATTTGTATAAAAGCAACTAGGTTCAAGTTAGTTTCACTTAAAATCATTGTTAGGTGTGTGGTTTAGGTTAGGTTAGGTTAGGTTAGGTTTAGGTCCTGTGCAAGGCAGTTCTTTCACCTTCTTTTTCAGTTCTTCAAGGTGCAATTCTGTATTTTCGCAATTTTGTAATGAAAAAATGTGTTTTGATTTCTTAGATGCCGTTTAAGCTTTATAATACAAACTTTTAGCATAATTGCACTTAACTAATCATTAAACTCATAATAAACAATTTGTACACAAACAAAATTCACAATTTGCTTGGTCATACATTAGTATGATAATTATCAGAATACTCAATACTCATAAAAAACTTTGTTTATTCCGCTCATTAGGAATAATGTACTTTTTTATAACGTCCATTTATAATAATGATCAGGATTTGGAACAACATTTGAGCTAATGATCAGATGACATAATACAGCACAAACGAATTGCTACCAGAAAAGTAGATTAGGTTGGAACTGTGACACAAACAGAAGCGAACGGCTGCCAGGTAAGTAGATTAGGTTAGAACTGCGACGCTAAATGGGTAAAAAAACTTATAAAAAAAAATGTCGACTGCGTAAAAAATCTAAGAAGAATATAACAAATCCACAGCCTAGACTCATAAGAACTCTAGATTAACGCAAATCTTCCCAACAATGAGTCCCGACTGTTTAAAATCGCTATGTTCCACATTAGAATTTATTATTTATTTTATGTGAGCATCGATTATGAATCATGAAACATTTCCATTATAACTTAACAAATTTCTAGGGTACTACTACTACTAGGATACTGGACTTGTTTTTTTCATTTTAGTTTTTACGCAGTCAGGTTTTTGTTTTTATATTTATTTTTTTATTTTATACTTCTTAATTCAAATTATAAGTCAGTAAATTTTGCAATTTTTATCGTGGGGGTTATTGAGAAGCTTGCACAGATGTATTATAATAAAATGAAAATTTTGTGAGAACGGCTTGCTTACCAACTTTAAATCGTTTTAGTTCCTAAGTGGTCATTCAAATATAAAAATGATAAAAGAGAACCTAATTATGATTTTCAAATCTCTATTCAATAATACCCTACTTGACACAGTAAGTCGATTTTATTTTGTTTACTTTTTCACAATATGGCATCTCATTATCGCCATTTTGAGTTTTCATAATTTTTATGTCTTTAGTGACATTTGCACAATTAAGACGAATCGGTTGACGTAAGAATCATCAAAATCGGTTCACCCGTTTGGTCTCTAGTGTGCCTGATAGAAACAAACATACATACTGATAAACACATTACCCTCCTTTGCGTTGCGCAGTCGGGTAAAAAGAGGGATCGGGGGAGGCGAAGACAAGGAGGGCGGAGGGTAGCAAAGCCCCGCATTAATCAAAATGGAAACAATTAACGCCTAATCGTAAAAATTCGGACTGAATTTTCAGCCAAACGACAAAAAAATTAAAACTATATTTGTCGATTAGTTTTTGACCAAGAAAATAAGCCTTACATTTTTAGTGTTTCAGATAGGAAACCCGTTAAGTGTTATTTCCTCCTCAAACGAATTTATTAACCTAAAATAAAGTACCTAAACTTAAAGCTATATTTAAATTAACACCAACCAATACGTAAAACAACCTGCCGTGAAAATTATGAAATATTTATCCTCACCTACTTCGTATCTAGGGGGTCAGCTTATAATACTCATGAACTGATCATTTTCTAAAGACGTTTTTACATAAATCGGTGTAGTCACGTTAATTTTCGTTAACTCCGTTTTCGTTACTGCTTTTTTGATAATTAACAAAAATACTCGTATTGATTATTATTAATATAAAATTTAAGAATCAACAAAACATCAATAAATAATAATTAAAAAGGTTGGTAAAAAAAATAATAATTAAAGATACGTTAATTGAAGAACAAACTTTTTTCAGAAATAGACAACTATCTTATCTTATCTTGATATCCGGGGTCCTTACGGATACACTTCGACCCAGTGGGATCTTTTGTGTAATTACCCCTTCTTGCTACTCAATGGTTTGTTCTACCATCTCAGTAAACCGTATGATAGATGCCATTGGTAGCGTCTGGAATTCCTTTGGCTGTGGGTAACCAATACCAAATTCCTTCATTCTCTGTCTGGCGAGGGCATGACATTCGCATAATAAATGCTCCATTGTTTCTGTTTCCTCACTACACATTCTGCAATCTGTATTGTCAGAAAGTCCCAGTTTGGCCAGGAGTCCTTTGACTCCGAAATGGCCTGTGAACACCCCCATTATAATTCTGAGTTGTCTTTTGCTGTAGTTCCACAGTTTCTTGGACCAGCCCGATTCTACTCTTTCTATGAATAGCTTTGCATGCCTCAGGCCCGCCACTTTCTTCCACTCTTGCTGATGTTGGTTTTTGGCATGGTCCTTTATGGCCGTAACTATGGTCCCCTGTGAGAGTCCCACGCATGGTTCGGGTCCTACGAAGCTCGTTGCAGACCCTTTTCTAGCTAGCTCATCGGCGTTTTCGTTACCGATGAAGCCTTCATGCCCTGGAATCCATACCAGCTGCACTTTATTGTGCCTTCCGAGCTTGTTTAATGCTTGGATACCGTTGTGTACGAGTCTAGAGTCTACTTTGGGCGCTGATAACGCTTTCAGTGCTGCTTGACTGTCGCTGAGTATATAGATGTGCTTTCCTTTGGTTAGCCTATCTATGTTTTCCTGGGCACAGGCGATTATAGCATATGTCTCTGCTTGAAAGACCGTTGCATAACCTCCCATACTTGTGCTGACATTATAGTCTTTTGCATAAATGCCTGCTCCCGTACCTGATGCCATTTTTGATCCATCAGTATACCAAATGTTATCCTCACCATCCATTGTCAGTGGTTTGTGATCTTCGGCCCATTCGTCCCTTGTGGGAACTTGCACTTTAAAGTTCCTTTGGAATTCATACCTTGGTTGCATTTTGTCGCAGCTCATGGCAGTTATTCTGTCGAGGAAATGGTTCTTTTCCATGGATGTGTGCTTAGTTTTCGGCGCGCAGTAACTCCATAGGCCCAGGGTCTTTAGCCTATGCAGTGATTTGCGTGCTTCCGACTGTATCACTATGTGTAGCGGTGGTAGGTCTAGCAATACCTCTAGCGCCGCGGTTGGCGTAGTTCTAAACGCCCCTGTTATTGCCATGCACGCTGTTCTTTGGACCCTCATTAGGTCGTCTCTGCATGTGCTCTTTAATGTTCTTGGCCACCAGACCAGGCTGCCGTACAGGATGATCGGTCTTACCATCATGGTATAGATCCATCTTAGTACCTTAGGGTTTAATCCCCACGTTTTACCGTATGCCGATCTGCACATTCCAAACACTCTGAGTGCTTTTGTTATGTTATGATCGACATGCTTTTTCCAATTCAGTTCCTTATCCAGCGTGACACCAAGATATTTCACATCGTTGGACATCTCGAGTACCCTTCCATACAGTTTTAGTTGCTGCATGTCTTTTAGGGTTCTCTTTTTAGTGAATGGTATTACCACCGCTTTGCCGGGATTAATGGATAGTTGGTGAACGTTACACCATCTCTCCACTTTCCTCAGTGCTTCATTCATGATTGCCGAAACCGTACTGGGAAATTTCCAATTTACGAGTATCACTAAGTCATCTGCATACCCTACCGTATAGATAGGTCCGCTATTGAGTTCCTCCAACAGTGAGTTCACCACCAAGCTCCATAGAGTAGGCGAGAGTACTCCACCTTGTGGACATCCTTTTGTTGTTGTGGCCATTATATCGTCCCCCATTAGGGATGACGTTATTAGCCTACCGTTTAGCATATTTTCAATCCACTTGCATATGGTCGGTTCTATGCCATGTCTTGCAGCTGCTACATCAATCGCTTGGTACGTGGTGCGGTCAAACGCTCCTTCCACGTCTAGAAAAGCCGCCAGGCACAGTTCCTTACCCTCTATTGCCTGTTCAGCTCTGGTTGCTACCAGGTGCAACGCCGTGTCCGTAGATTTCCCTGGTTGATAGGCACACTGTAAGTTGTGCAGAGGATGCCTTTTTAATGGGCCATCCCTTATGTGTCTGTCCACCAGTTTCTCCACAGTTTTTAGGAAAAACGATGAAAGGCTTATGGGTCTATAGGACTTAGCATCTCCGTAATCTGCCTTACCCGGTTTGGGCAGGTAAATCACCCTCACCATTCTCCATACACGTGGTACGTGTCCGAATGCTATGCACGCTCTGTACAGTCTGCTCAGATGAGGAATGAGTACATTTGCGCCCTCTTGTAGTAGAACGGGGTAAATTCCATCTGGCCCCGGAGCCTTGTAGGGTTGAAACGTTGACAGGGCCCATTTTAGTTTGTTATGATCTACTACCTTCTTTGATGTGTCCCAATTGTGCCTGGTTGTGCTTGCAGCTTGTTCCATTGCACTAATTGCAACATCATCTATTTCACCCTGGTGTATTACCGAGCCTGGGAAGTGCGTATTACACATGACATTGAGGGTTTCCAACCCCGTTTCAGTCATTTTCCCGTCACTGTCTCTGATAGTTGTGAGCGGGACTGACTTAGTTGCAGCTAGTGCTTTTGTTAGTCTCATACCCTCTGGTATAGACCCTATTTGATCACAGTGGACTCTCCACGCGCTCCTCTTTGCTCTCCTCACAGCCTTATTGTATTCCGTGAGTTGGCGTGCATAGCCCTCAAAATTATTTGAGGCTTTTGCATCGTTAAAGATAGCCCTGGTTTCCCTCCTGATTTTTTCAATCTCCGGGTTCCACCATGGTATCCTTTTCGCCAGAGTTTTCTTTTCCGGGCAATTGTTGGTCCAAGCCGTATATACTGCTTGTACTATTTTGTCCGCTTCAAATTCTATATCTATAATAGAATTAAGCTTGCCTTTTGGGTCACCCAGTTCCACTTTCAGGTCCACTTTATATGCTTCCCAGTCAGTGTTCCTCGGGTTCCTTTTGCGTACAGTTTCCACCTCTATTTTAGTATTGTACCTAAAGCATATATATCTGTGATCGGATAGAGAAACTTCCTTTGATACATGCCATGAGTTAATGCTTTTACTAGTGTTATTAGTAGCCAACGATATATCAATTACCTGCCCTCGTCTAGCGTTGACAAAGGTTGGTTCATTGCCTTTATTTAGTATTTGTAATGAGGAGCTTACCAGAAAATCCAGTACCTTCACCCCTCTCGTGTTGACATCCGAGCTGCCCCAGATGACATGATGGGCGTTCGCGTCGCAGCCGATGATCAGGTCGGTGTTTGCCTCGCTGCCTTTCGCGACAAGACCCCGCAGTTGGCTAGTGATCGGGTCTGTCGCCTCATAGGGAAGGTAGGCTGATGCAGCGATAAGAGCCGTGCCCTCCCCCTTAGTCAGGATCTTAACCGTGGTAAGATCCCTGGAACAGAAAGCATGTAAGGGCATGGCGTTGATGCCATTTCTGACATAAATACATGTCCTCATGTTATCATCGGAACAGTAGTACCATATGGTACCTCCAGTTCCGCCCAGACCTCTAATTTCCCCCTTATAAATATAAGGTTCCTGTATTAGAGCTATATCGAATTTACCGCTAGTTAGCTGCCTCGCCAGAAGGGCTGTGGCTGCTTTATTGTGTTGTAAGTTAATTTGTACACACCTTATACCCGCCATTGCGCTTCTAATGGTTTGACTCCTTGGGAGCCTCCTCGCTAGACATGGGGGAGAGAGCGTTTCCCAGGTACAGATCTGCCAGGCCTCGCAAGTCCTCAGAGTCTACCGTGGATAACGGTGACGACTCCCGGCCCATGCGTGACCCCGCCCTATCCTCCCTCCACTCCCTCTCCACCATGGTAGCATCCGGCTGCTCACCCGCCTCAACTGCGACCGTCTCCGCCTCAGCAGCGTCTTTCGACGGTGCTTCCTCGGCTCCGATCCGGTCCGCATTATTGGCCAGGTCTGTCTCCTGGCTCACCACGCCCTCCGGAGCCGCGTCACCCCCCGTTGCCCGAGGGTCGACCCCTGCCCTCCCAAGCAAGCTCCTCTTCAAGCTCCTCTCCTCCGCGTCCTCGAGGAGCTTGAAGGAGCTTAGGTCGACCCCCGAGAAGAGTTGATAGTTCGACGCCCTGATGGCATCCGCCGATTCCCGATCCATCAGTATGATGCGTCGGGTGCTGGTTTCTGACATCAGGGTGTCCACTATCTTCCACTGCTCCGTGTGTAGCGAAGGGTTGTACTTCTGCAGTACACGGAGCATTAGTTTGCGCCTGGGCGCCAATGATCCGCGTCTTCCAGGCCATTTTAACTGGCTTCGGCAGATCCTTGGCGTCCACGACTTTGAGGCGCAACCCGGCAATCTCTACTCCCCCGATTGCCGAGCTGAACCATGTGGAGGCCCCCCTCCCTTGGCAACTGATGTGGAGGGCGCCCCCCACGATGTTGCCGAGCATGATTCTTGGCAGGGGCTGGGGCGCGCCATCCACGAGTGCAAGAACTGCACCCTGGATCGCGGACATGTGCCCCGCCAGAATCTTGACAGCAGGGTAGCCCACTGGGATAATGGCCATCCGCTCCGCTGTCACCGCCTCCGCATACGACCCTACCCTCGTCCTTTTGGGGGCGCTGGTCAGCAAAGTCGAATCGCCACTCGATCCCAGTGGCCTCTTGTTGTGACCTACATCGGCCACTGTAGCAGGTGCGACCCGTGTCGCATCTGCGCCCGTCTGCAAAGACAGACGGGCTCTCTCCCGAGCGTTCTGTCTACGCTTCTGCCTCCTGCTAAGAGTATACCCGCCGTCCTCCCCCTCAGGTTTGGACACCTCCACACTACGTGCCGGTGCACTCTCCGCAGGATTAGGAAGCGTTCCGCGGAACGGTACGGTGGTCGGCTTCGGCATGCTTTTGCCGCCCCCTCCTCCGGTGCCCGCAACAGTCGGTCCCCTTACGGTTCCCTTCTGTGCGTGTCCGCTTTTCACCACTGGGGGAAAAGATCGGACGGCAGCTTTGAAGTAGACGGGTCCAGCATGTCCGTTGCTACCACTCCTACCTACATTACTGGGACCAGCTCCCGCATCCCTGCTTAAGGCAGTTTTGCGGCCCGCAGTAGTGCCCAGTGTAGCGCCATGCGCTGTAGCCTCATCCCTTAAGGGTACGGCTTCTCCCTTCTTCGTCGTTGTTGGTGGTTGTGGATCCATTTAACCTACAACTAAGACTTCATCAGACTGGCTCCCCACCCTCCTTGGAGCCCTCCTACTGGGGATGCTTTGACGCATCAGGGATACCAGCCCGATATAGCGCCCCAAAGTGAGTTGCCCATGAGTCCGCACGGTGCCAAGACCATCGTCACCTCCACAGGCGACTTTGGAATCGTGCTCCGCCGACTATGGACCCCATCACCCCAGGACACTCGCCCGCGGCCATCAGACTGGACGCGACAGCCGATTGATCATGTCTGGCTAGGACAAGACCTCCCGTGTTAAACGAATCCCGAGCCAAAGTGGCGTGTTGTCATCCAGAGGTAACGACTCCGACCCCTGTCCGACGCAGCCTACCAGGATCTCGTTCTCCGCCCGTACGGGTCCCCGCGCACGGCACAAACACGCGGGTGGCATTCTACCGCTAACCATCCTTATTTGTGGATAGAGAGCCCGCTGCGACATGCCACGTCATCGCTTGCGGCTGACTGTGTAGGAAGTGCGGGATAAGGAAGGTTTGGACTGCTCAACTAGAAGCTCAACTGGTTGTTTCCGTGCTACCTGTTTCCTCGGTTGAACCAGGCAGTTAACGGGCAGTAACCACGGGAAGGAGCACAACCAGTTTTGCCTCGGGGATCGAGGCAACTGTGAGCTCCCCCCGAGGCCATTCACCAAGTTAACTACCGGGCAGGTAGCTACCATAGAGACACACCCAGGACAAGAATAGCGACCGGTCGCGAATTAACCACTTGTTCTGGACCCATCTCCGCCCAATAAAAAAAAATAGACAACTAACGTTTTAATTGAAATGTACAGATAAGCCAAATTGTCAAACTTCAGTTAAGGTCTGGCAAAGTTCCAAAATGCTAACAGTTCTCGTTTCGCCAAAACAAGCATGCGAATACTAGCGATGACAACATATTTAAGATGCTTCTTATTAAATTATGATTTTCCATAGGTATACAAATATATATTATTATAAAGTTGCAAAACTTAAATATCTGTAGGTACATAGATAATATCTGAAAATATTATTTTCATAAGAATAGGTGAAACGTGTCATTTGAAGGTGACAAAATTTTTGTTTTGGATTTTTTGTATCTTTGTACGTGTCGTAGTGGCTTCATGACACCAGATCCGCTAAACGGATTTCAACTATCTTGGTACACGAGTGTCCACAGCTCATTACAGGATACTTTTTACCCGACTACGCTTAAGAAAAAACAGGGGTTACGACTTTTGTTCTTTCGCGAATGAGAGGCACCTTTTAGTATTGTATATATTGAGAAGCAAAAGACTTATGAGATCTTAGAAGAACACAAAAACTTAAAAATCCCATCTGGAAAAAAAGACCTACGGGGTTTCATAAATACCCGATTCAGTTAGATACCCTAGGATGGTTATAGACTATTTTATTTTCGACTACGGTAAAACAAAAAAGAGGGTTATGACTTTTTCTTCACTAGACCCTTCTAGTTGCTAACCATATAATGGCGAAACGACTTAAGAACCCCCGAGACACTTAAAAAGCTGATGCTCTTCAAATGACCAAACAGATACATCAGACCAAACAGATCTTGAATAATATCTGTAAAAAAAAGACTTTATGAAATCACCTTTATAAAAAAAAAAAACAAATTCGGCTCTCACGTCTAGGAGCTACGATGCCACAAGCAGACGTGGCGATACACACACTATACCCAGACAGACAACAAACTTAGTAAAAAGTCACTCCACAAAAAAAAAATACAAATAAAAACCGGCCAAGAGCATGTCGGACCATGCTCAGTGTAGGGTTCCGCAGGCGTTCATACAAAACAATGCACTCCAGATGAAAAAATAGATATAAAAAATTCACTAGCAAAACAGGGTATCTCGACGGCACTTCCTTTTGTTGAGAAGCGCAGTTTTTCGGCAATAACTCAAAAATAGTAGATCTGATCTAAAAATGCTTAAAATGATTTTTGTTGAAAGTATTTATGAAGCTTTATCTTGTTGTTTTAATTCAAGTTTTTTGGACATTTGGTTTAGAAAATAGAAGAGGGGGGACACACAATTTATGGTACTTTCGGAGCGATTATTTCCGAAAATATCAACTAAAAAAAGAAACAAGATTTTTTGTAACCTCAAAATATTTTTAAACGAACGTTCGAAATATGTGCGACACGTTTATATTTACTGTATTTTTTTTCCATTTTCAGTTACATGTATGGAGTCCCCCTTAAATTTTTTTTTAATTATTTTTTAACTATCAAACTAAGTAGCGGTTTACACAAGATACTTATCCTCCAAGTGTCATCAATATAGACCACGTAGTTTTTGAGTACAATGCCTGTGTTATACGGACGGACGGACGGACGAACGGACACGACGCAACTATAAGGGTTCCGTTTTTGCTATTTCGACTACGGAACAATAAGTAGTTTTCGAGTAAAATTCCTGTGACATAACGAACGGACGGACGTCACGAAAATATATGGGTTCCGTTTTTGCCATGTTGGCTAAGAAACCCTAATTTGCTCCTCCGTTGACAAAGTTTCGGGCACTTTCTAGTATGAAATATGAGTAAAGATATGTAGTACGGTGTTCAACAATAACGACGTCTGTTCCCTGGTGTCGCTTTGGCTTTATTTTGTTATACAATAAAGTTATCTAGGTATATTATGCTGCCTAAAAATTAATTTTGCTGTATAACGTTCTTTCGTTAACCAAATAGACCAGTGCCTTGCTTCTAGACTATTCTTATTAAGCGATTAAACCTCCTGCAGCAGGTGTGTCTACTTCATAAGCTTAACCTCACGAAATACGACTTCATAAGTGCAACACAATATTACACCATATATCGGTCTAATAACAAAAAAGTGTCATGGAAATAATTCCACAGAAAATATTCAAAAAGTAGCCTTTGGCTTATATTCACGAGTTAATAACATAAAAATATTGTATATTTTTCGACTCCTTGGACACTGTTGATATAAAACTATCTTAAAAACAAACTGCGCATTGCTTGCCATAGCTTGTACACGCTTGGCTAAGTTTGGGAGTACTATAAATACATATAAATTAATATTAGTGCTCATCACACAAGCACTTGCCATGCCCTGGATTCGAACCTGGGATCGCCAACTTCGTAGAGATTACGCAACCCATACGCGTCGTCAAAGTGTATATAGCATGATTTTTTGTTGCATTTCTTAACAAATATGAGAATACCAAAGAAAACATGACCAAAAGTGGAATTAAAATTTGAAGCCGCCAAGAAATACGAATGATATAGGCATTTTAAACTAGTAATTAAACAGTTATTTGACAGAGAGATCCGACAGATACTACAGTGCATTTACGTCATATAAACCCCATGTTAAATTCTGCTTTCCAGGAAAAAGATAGAATCAAATGTTTGACGGCTTATATCTTTGTTATTTTATAGTCATTGTTTTTTTTCTCTTCAGCTTTAATCAAAGCAAAGATATCAATCAATTCATGCACATTTCCTTTTGAGATATTGGAAAAATCCACACAAAATTTGTTTATCCATTGTATGTACGTTACAATGCCATAAAAACACAGACCGACCGACTGACTATCTTACCCACCACTGAGTAGAGCAGGCTCTCCATTGATAAACCAAATCCGTGCTAACGTGATAACGAGAGATCGAGCAATTTTTACAACCATCACGCGTTAAAAAAAAGGATGTTGGTGGCTTTCGCATGATGCGCGTCAATATATAGGGTATAAAAAAAATATGGGCAAAGGAAGGAACGAAATCCTTAAGGCTTACAGCTCTGAACTGAATGACTATCGATCCGTAGCTCTTCGCTTTTGCTTTTTTTATATATCTCATCATGTTGACAACGAACGTCTTTACCAAAATACTGTGTCACCGAAACCAATCGACGAAAGACAAAAACCAGCTTTTGCAACTGTTCTAAAAAAATAAGTTTTAAAGAAAAGGCTTGCTTAGTCTATTATTTAGGTTTTTTCATAATGAACAATTAGGCATAGGTTTTGAGACTTTTACAGGTTTATTGCGAGAGTAAATACGCAATACTTATATTAACAGACCTCATTCATAATTAAAAACATATGAATATATTCTAATATCCGAATGCAAGCAAGTGTTGAGTAATAATGAGATTAAATGAAAATTGATCTGAAATTTTGAACTTTATTTTGGCCATTCCAGGGACTAGATTCAGAACGAAAACCATGAAAATTTTTCACTTGAAGCCCCTTAAGATAGTACATTTTACTCAAACATAACATTATTCTTATTTTCCAAAGATGAATGGCATTCACAGATGTGGTAAAAAGTTTATACCGGAAATCGAGCTAACTAAAAGTGAAAAACACTAAGTGATTGTTATTTTTCATGGATTATTAAATTTCTAAGTACAAATGATTATTGGAAAGATCTTACCGTTAATATTAATCTTATTGATTAGTAAAATTAAGCAGTGAGTGTTTATTGTGTACAGTTTTAGTAAGTTCGACTCGGTAAATTTCTTCACCTAATCTGTAAATGCAGTTATTCATCTCAGGAAAATAAAAATAATATTTCCTTTAAGTAAAGTGAGCTATCTTAAGGATTTTATGGAAGTTGCTCTGCTAAGCCCATACCTTTTTCCATCCTGTATACAAGCCTCAAAACTTAATCGCCAGTAGGTACTTTTTACTGCTTGGCGTAATCGAGGA
The DNA here is from genome assembly GCA_905404275.2 of Hedya salicella. Taxonomy (NCBI): domain Eukaryota; kingdom Metazoa; phylum Arthropoda; class Insecta; order Lepidoptera; family Tortricidae; genus Hedya; species Hedya salicella. Next base: position 16,433,444 of record FR990105.1, read on the forward strand.
GTGCGCCACGCCTGAATTGTGTTAAAAAATAAATTTAGCCAGTTCAACAGATACATAATATATCGTTTAATCTAATTGTATAACCTCCGCCCATATTTTATGACTGCCTTAATGAAAAATAACTTTTGGCGTCACGTCAACTTTGCTCCGTATTTTAAACCCAACACCCCGTCTTTAATCCATTTATCACACAAATTAAATTCCAGATTTGTTTGGAACTAGAGAGAGCAATAATGTGCCCCGACTGGTCACGAACCCTGGCGAATAGCCAAGTATGTAGGAGACATGGAAATATGAGCACGAAACTGAATTGATATGCCTTTCGGAATTTGATGTTCGTCTTTGAAAATCTTGTACTTTATAATAACATATGCTGCTTAAGGTCGATTTCAACAATGGAGCCTTATTACTATTATTAGTCTTATTCTAATAATAAATCGTCAGGTAATTAATTATTCGTGAGTAAACTCATTTAACCTTTCACTGATATTTAACCTAAGGATAAAATCTCTACACTAAAGTAAAATCTTTTACCGCCAATGTCGGCTGAGTAAACAGTTAGTCGTAGATTAGTATTGTCAATTGTCACTGTCAAGTCAATTCCATACTTATTTCATAGTCGATGTATTACCGTAAAAGTACAAACATTTTCTTCGTAACTCGATGTAATGCCGTTTGTAGCGGCACTGCACCTCTCTGACGTTTGGCCCTGTGAAGTGAATGCGCAATCGTGGCCTTCGGGTTTACTATTAGTGACAGCTGTGAGACAGGACCGAATTCGTCGAGGTACTACGATATAGATATAGACAGATATATAATACTAGAAGGCGCCCGCAACTTCGTTCGCGGAGGAGAAAAAGTCATAACCCTTCGTTTTTTTGTTCAGCGTAGTCGGGTAAAAAGTATCCTATAACCATCTGGAGATGATACCCGTGTACCAAAAATAGTTAAAATCCGTTTACTCGATTTTGCGTGATGAAGCCACAACGACACATACAAACATGCAAACATACATAAAATCCAAAAAGAAAAATTCGTTTTAGTAACCTCCAAATAGACCATAACAATTTTTTTTTTTGAAAATATATTCAATGTACAGACATTTCATTTTTACAACTTTATAATAGTATAGATATATATATATTTAGCCAAACAGATGTGTGTGTAGTGTACAGCAGCAGCATTAAGACATTGATAAGTTGACATTTATAGGATATCGCTCACGCCTATCATTCCAATTTAGCGATATGACTTGGGGGTTTTGAATTTTACACGTATCAATTCTAGATTACTAATAATCAAGACCAAGCGCGTGTAAATCGAAAAACCCGATTGAGCACGGTTTTGTTGTGTTGTGATAACCTCACTTGCCAGATGAAAAGTATACAACTATCGGTTATATGTAGTTATTCATAATTGATTTCACCTTTCTGACGTTTGACTCTGTGAATGCGCGATAGTAGCCTTTGGATTTTACTTACTTTTTGTACATAAATGAGAGATTAGGGGCCAAATTTGACGACGCACAGCGTTACTTCCCATTAAGCAAAATGTTAGGTTAGGTTAGGTCCTAGACATATCACAGCTGTAAAATTGAAAACCATACAATTGTAGATATCACAATTTGAGTCCCTCGTTATTGGAAGTGCCTCGTCAAATTCGGCTCCTGAACATACTGAACTATATATAAACACCTGGGGTCTATTTCAATATGCAAAAGTGAAATTAATTGTGAAAGAGATCTTATGTGACAACAGCAACTAGCGGTAAACATAAGTTTGGTGGAGTTGCGACCCAAGCCCTATTATAACATTTTTTTTTCTTTTGTGGATTGGGAGAGCCACAATTTTATATAACGAAACAAACATTGGTCCTTTTCCAAATATCCGAGATAGCAATATAGATTTAAAAAAAACTATTTTAGCAATTTAAAGGCACGACTATGAACTATATAGCTTGTCAAGTTCTTTCGTGACACTCCTATGGTCGGCGGGCGACGGCCGCATACATATCTACATCGACGATTTTTGGTAAACAGGTACTGTAGACCATAACATTTAATGTTTCCACTCAATTTTTGTATCGGATTTGAATTTTTTGTTTCAAAACCTATCGTGTGGAGTATCAAATGAAAGAACATTATGAGACGATTCTAGAAATACACTACACTCTTACCTCTTAGCCACCTGTTTTCCAAAATCTAAAAACATTTTCGAAACGTGCCAAATTTGGGCTCCCCTCAGGTGAAATGTGGTTTGGTGATTTTTTCCAAAACACACTCCAAACGTCTTTTCATATCCTCATATTAAACGTAAAATAAAGCAATTTGTAAAATAATAACTATAACTATTTTTGAATTAGTTATTTATTTCAAGATTTTCAATTTTTAGATTTTTTATTTTAGACCTATGCCTACAATTGCCGCAATTATATCTACATCGAAGCCGCTTGGTACACAGGTACTTTAAGACTTAAACTTTTAATTTCTCCACTAGTTCCTAAAAATACCCCCCCTACATAGTATAAGTAATCAAATTAAATGTTTTGGGCTAAAGTACCTGTGTACAAATAATCTTCGATGTAGGATATGTATGCGGCAAAGTAGCTTTTTTCCGTTGTAGCAGATGCACTAGGGGGGAAGACAGCAGGGATGGGTATGAAGTGTGAGCGCGGCGGAAAACGACAATCGTGCCGCGCGCACACTTCTTACTCGCCCCCGCTGTCTTTCCCCCCGTCGCCCGCAGACCATAGTGTCACGGAAGAACTTGTCAAGCTATAATAAAAGCAACAACATTCGAGTGCTTTCAAAACTACGCACCATTTACTTTGTAGTTTTGTAATGTGAATATACCCACATTATATTTACTCGCAAACAACTGTACTTTTAAACTTCAAATCGGCTACAATTTCAATGTACATACACGGAACTGGAAAAATCGATGTCAACTTTGATGGTAGAATAAATTGGCCAAGTGCGAGTCAGACTCGCTCACAAAGAGTTCCCTACCGCAAAATACGCCTAAAACACATTTTTGTGTTGTTCTAACAAGATACTTATACGTATACACTGATTAACTACCTAACAATAATATTTGTGATTGATACTTATAATTAATTTTATATTTTTAGGCTTCCGGAGCCAAAATGAAAAAAAAACGAAATCCTTAAAGTTTCCTCATGACCATTCGTAATCGTCCGTCCGTCCGTCCGTATGTCACAGGCACTACTACTCAAAACCTACAAGATGTATATTAATGAAATTTGGAGTACAATAGGTGTCTTTTCTAAACCGCTACAGTCTAATAATAAAAAAAAAATATTTCTAGGGGGGCACTCCATACATGTATCTAACCAAAACTGAGGATTTTTTTTATAGTATTATTTATTCTGTAAAAACTTCAAATGTCTATTATGTATACATAATAGTTAAAAAGATAAAACCCTGTGACAGGCAGATGGATAAAGAGGCATCGAAGGCTTTTAGTATTCCGTTATTCGTACCTCAGTAGGTACGGAACCCCAAAAACCGGAACCTTTTTGTCTAATAGTCTAACAAATATTTTATTTTCGATTGGCCGGAGTGCATAACCCTCAGGCTTGGGACTCGATAAAGCCGTAAAAACCAGAGGTATTTTTGCTACTAAATATTTCGTGTGCTATTTTCGTCCTACTAAAAATATTTTGTAAACACGTGGAAATGGGTTAAAAAATGAGTTTCCAATTTGTCTGTTAACACCCTGTTAAGGTTTAACGTTTATTTACGAAAGAGTATTTTAATAGGCGAGAAACATTAACAGAACAAAAATGTTCCGATGGAAAAGAAATTCTGATTGTATATGTGCATTCGAGTATAGGTATGTGGAATACTTAGGTCTATTATACAGGGTGAAAGGGACGACGTAGGCCGAATTGTTACCATAGTTTCAGAATGTATTCTGAGCTGGAATAGTGACAAATATTCCCTCAGAAAATTCGTCGTAAAGTAGTCGTTTGTTTTTTGTTTCTGTAATTTATCATGTCTTAACGACAGTAAAAATAATTGTCGGTTAATGAATATATTTATTAAGTTTTTTTTTACAATTTTAGATTAATTTTATACGCTTACTATCGTTTTTTCGTATACATTTGATTTATTCAGTTTTTTGTTTTAATTCATTTATTTATCAAATCTTATTTTTAAGTACCTAGTTTCGAAATATAGAAGTAAAAAAAACACCGTGGGTGAGTGATAATTGGACCAAAATATACATAGTTCAATTGTTCTAACCCACCCTTATGCATTGGTTGCACGGTCTTCCTTACACCCTGTATTGGTTTGTTTCATACTGAATCTGTGCTTCTTGCCATTAATTTTAAATTTCTCTTGGACGTTTATATAAAACATTTGTTTTTATTTTATCTGTGCATCTTGTAAGCTTTATTTATAACCTGAAATTACCTTTTTTAGAGCATTTCTAAATGAAATTACTTACATCCATTTGCATATACCGTGTAACTTTCCCAAAAGCAAACTTTCCTATTTTGTTTCCATTTTTTTTATGATAAACATAAATATTTCTAGCTATTTTCATAATTAAGATGCTAGGATAAAGACTCAAGAATAAAACACCTGAAAACCAATTGATCATTAAAAATATTCGTAACAAAATGGAAAAAAATAAGGGTTGGTTGATTGATGTACATTACCCATTTTTAGAAATCTGTTACACAGACTTTAGAGTATAGCCGTTATTCCTTTGGTCATAGTATGATAAATAATGGCTTGGGTACATAAAACTTACATTTCGGTCTTGAGTAGTAGAAAATGTGTACATGTCGATAGGGCCCTGCAAGAAAAAAAAAGATTTAAAAAAGCCCATGAACTTTGATCTGTAGCTCTTAACTTTTTCGTGTTGTATGTATCTCATCATGTTAACAATGACCGTATTTAGCTATAAGCGTTTCAGTTTATCTTCTCGTGTCACCGAAACCAAATTAACTCCATCTAACTTTGTTATTTTTAAAACGAATAGCCAGTTTTCCTACTTTTCATAAATAAACAAAAAAATAAAACAGACTCCAAAAAAACTAAAAAGTAAAAAATAACGCCATAATTCAGTTTCTTCAAATTACTTACAAGTAACCGTTTGTATACTCAATCTATACAGTATATACAATTAATCTTATTTTGGTGTCGGTGCCATATAAAGAATGTGTAAAATATTGAAAATTGACGATTTTAGTAAGTTGTGACACGATGGCACCGACTCCAAAATAACATTAATTGTATATACTCTATAGATTGAGTATACAAACGGTTACTTATAAGTAATTTGAAGAAACTGAATTATGGCGTTATTTTTTACTTTTTAGTTTGTTTGGAGTCGGTTTTATTATTTTGTTTAAAAATTTATTTATTTTACACTTTTCAGTTAATCGTTACTTAAAAGTGTATCTCGTGACGATTCGAACAAGCCCAAATACGGCTAGGATACATTATTTTATTACATAGATCTGGTGCCTACCTTCCGGCTCCATCATCAAATCAATTCGATGGTACCATTCTCATCAGGAACATTTAAATTTGTGACTATAAAGTTGCTTAGCTAAATTAATCAAGATATTTTGTCGCCACCCGTAAATCATTTATCATTGAGGAGTTCCGATGGCATTCCGTGGTCTTCTGCATCAGTTCCACTTCACCAATTTACACTTTCTGAATGCAAATGCTTATCATGTTTCTTATAATATGAAAATCGCTATATCTATGCCTCCAATATTTGAGGAGTTCCTTCAATTCCTCATGGATTTCATCATCAAATCTTCACCAAAATTAAATGGGACCAACTAGAAAGTACCTTCTATAAAACAAAAAAAAAATTTGAAATCGGTCAAATAGTCTTTGAGTAATCGGTGAACATCCATAAAAAAAAAAAAAAAAAAAAAACATTCCGTCGAATTGAGAACCTCCTCCTTTTTTTGGAAGTCGGTTAAAAATACACGTTTTTGTTAAAAAAAGGTTTGCTTCGCGTGATATGTGTTTTTATAATGAACAAATAGGTATAGGTTCTGAGTCAATTTAAGGTTTATTGAGAGTCTAGATACGCAGTGTTTATTTTTATAGATCCCTCTGTAAAAAAACAAAATTAATTTTAGTATAAAATATTTAAAATTCCGAATGCGAGAAAGTGTTAAAAACACTTATTATACGTAATATCTTTAGAAGGTGCCCACAACTGAGCCACCGGAGAAGAAAAAAAACTTAACACTGTTTTCATGCGTAGTCGAGTAAAAACTTTCTTATTACCATTTGTGAATGCCCATCTCAAACCACCGGTGTACCAAAACTAGTTCAAATTCGTTTTGGCGCCATAAAGCTGCAACGACGCCAGCAAACATACAATAAATAGTCCCTAACACATTTTTTTTATTATCATAAATGTACAACATTTCTTTTGTCAACTTTATAATAGTATAATAATAATAATAATATCATTTGTTTCGAAACTCATGGCTTCATATCACAACACAATACATCAAATTTAAATTATGAATAACATGAATTACCGATTATATTAAATTAAATTAAATAGAATTTACAATACAATATTATATATCACTGTTAGTAAATGTCTTACATCTAAACTGTTAGTAAGCATTATTGCCTATAATATGGAGCGCACTACAATTATTAATATAGGCTCCATCTAACCTGCCTGCAAACATGGCTAGGATGCTGTTGGTACTGACCCGCACCCTGTTAAGCAGCGAGGTGGCTCTCTTGCGCATGATCGCCGAGAAGCTATCAACGTGCGCCTCTGCGAACATTGCAGACGCGCTGCAGTAGCGAGGCAGCCCCATCAGCACCCTAAACGCATTGTTATATTGCACGCGTAAGGCGCTGTACTGTTTTAACGTGTAATTCACCCACAGGGTGCTCGTATAAAAAGATGTGCAATATGCTCTGAAGAGTGTCACCTTTACGACAGTTGAGCTCAGTGCGAACCTGCGGGCAATCATGTTCGCTCTAACAGCCAGCGCCCTGCGCTCCCTTTCGATTTCGGCACCATCTTTGAGGTCGGAGGTAATAAAAAGCCCCAGATACTTAAATTGGCTGACTAGCTTTAGGGGACTCCCATTCAGTTTCAAAACTGGAATTGGAACTGAAACTGGAACTGGCATAGATGTTACGAAAGTTATTTTCACCTTTGCAGGGACTATATACGCAACAAAAATGGTATAATTTTCTCTTGGAGCCCCTTAAGGTTCTCAGCAGGAAAGACTCAAAACGTTAACTCACGTGACGTACGTATAAAAAATCTGTATGACCCAAATGCACTTGAATTATTTGTCACGTGCAAAATCATTTCAATAAAAGCAAGCGCGTTTTTCATTTCCATGCAACGTGTTTGTGAAAATTTGAGATAAATGTGCATGACGTTTGGCTCCCGCTCACAGATTTACGAGAGTTCGCAACTGCTATGCTTTCCGTATAATCGCGCAGTTAGTTTTTAACATTATTTTAAAACCAAGTAAATATTCAGTATAAAATTTCCATGTTGTTTACGTTTCAAATTTTGACGTTTATCAGGTATCCGATAAAACACTGAATGAGAATTTATAAAAGATTTGTACAAAAAAAAATTTGGACTTTATTTCTCAAAAAAGATAACTTTCCTATCTTCTACCTTTTTTAAATGAGACACAATTCTGTTATTGATTATTTTTCATAATTAAGATTCTCTCGAGTACATTATTCCTAAATTATCCAAATGAATCAACAAAACATCAAACAATAAGTAATTACTCATCAATAATAGTGGTGAATTGATGTACAAACATTTTATGTATGCACAAATAATTTTGTGTATCGTAAAAAATAATATTTGATCCATTTTTGGAGTGTCATTATGCTATGTAAACATTAAAATAAATATATCGGGTGACAATTGTACACAAATCGTCCATGCCGACCATATATTTAATAGATGTATTCACTTATATACACCACAGAAAACATCCAAGGCTCAGGAACAAACACTTATGCTTATCACACAAATACACCTTTTCTTTGCTATTCCTAAAAAGCAAAGGAACTATCCTATTTATTACTTTAATTGGTTTGCTGGAAATGACTAACGATTTAAATGTTTGGTATGTACGTAGTCATTCCTTCAAAATATATTTTTCAACTACCGAGCAAAGCTCGGTCGCCCAGGTTTTAATCCATTAATCTAATATGGAGTTCCGCAAATAAACGCCCGACGGTTGGACTTTAGTGCTATGGTACCGAGGGCGGCCGCTAGCATGGGACGTCACGTGTATAGATACACTAGCCCCATCCCACGTTCACCGCTTTGCCCGAAAACCAGGGACTGCCGCTGATGACGCCCAAACCGTCAAGTGCCGCAAACTCGTAATTGCTTTTTAAAAAAGCAATTACGAGTTTGCAGCACTTGCGGTCGAAACCTTTGGGCCATGGTCATCCGAAACCAAAAAATTAGTCAAAGAAGTGTCGGACAAGCTCATCGGCGTTTCCGGCGATATTAGAACTGGGTCATACTTCGCTCAACGCCTTAGCCTGGCCAGCCAGAGAGGGAATGCGGCCAGCGTTCTGGGAACAATTCCCCGGGCAGGTCCGACACAGGGGGACCCATCTGAATTGTTTTTTTATGTTAAATTACTGTTATGAGATATTATGTAAATTAATAAATAAAAATTTAATACATAGAGAATACTGTACTTAAAAAAAATAAACGTCTGAATCTAGAAATCATTTAGTACTTACATACCTTTTCGTTCCCATAAAATATTTGAGAAAACTTTTTTGTTCGCACATCACTTTTATCTCGGCGAGCCCGCATCTAAATTTATCTGTTATATATGAAACGGATATTTTCTAAAGCGGAAACGTGGCGCAACGCAAATAAAGACCTATGATATGACGAACAAAACTGGTAAAAGATAGAAGATGGGGTAAGAAATCTGAACTAAAACACACATATTTTCAGCAGTAACCTCGTCGTTAGCTCGCGACTGTCCTAAAGAATTAGTCAGTTGTGTTGAAACACCGACGATGAGGACAGCCTTAATTTGTGTACGCTATAATTTTTATGGAATAATTAGAGTCAAAATAAAAACTTATTAAAACATCCAAAGCTTCAACAGTAATTATTTTAGGAGTGAGGCCAAAACAAAGCCTTTATAATACGAAATTATTGCACATATAATCTACTTTTCATAATGATATTTACTCGTAGCCTCTCGCAAACACTATAATTATTAAACAGAACAAAATTCGATGCCAAATCATTATGTATTCATAGCAAATTTCCACCTATTGTATGTTCGATACTTAAGTTTCGTTTCCGTCGACTCGTTTTTCCAGCTCTGGGATCTAAAACTATCGCTTTACAACTTTACAACGCTGCTATGAGGTACTTTTAGAGATATGAGAAGTAAAACATTTTTTGATAAAAAATGCTTCAGTTATAATACAACTGTATACTGTGAACGATCGTACAGCACAGCCGATGGAGCCCTCGGCCTGACAGCGATATGAAAACGTGCTCAGAATCGGGTACAATGCCTCGTAAACTTATAGCCATATCGCAGTACCTCACCACAATGACTTTGACATTTGGATCAAATGGAAGCAATCGTTCCGAGGACATGTATTAAGTGGCTATTGAAACGTGATGTGATAATAAATCCCCGTAGTTTGGTTTATGCGTGTACACACCGTATGCTTGGACAATGCGTCGATTGTAATAATGGAATTATTTTTCTTTGAAGGAAATCGTGGATTGCTACATTAAATTTTTACGACCGGTTTGGCTCAGTGGTAGTAACGTTGCCTGCGAAGCAAATATTTGTGTGATGAGCATAAATATTTGTTCCTGAGTCTTGGATGTTTTCTATGTATATAAGTAATATATCTATTAAATATATCGTCGTTTATGTCTTTGTTTGAATCATTCATAGACCATGCAAAATGTCAGCTTTATAGGTATACAGCTTTCTATTATACTATTGTATTATTTTTATCTAATATACTAATATAGAACTATGGGATATGGGTAAGCTCAATAAGGCTTGTGTTATGGGTATTGGTTTGTATGTCTCCCACCAAACATTTCTCTCAATGTAAGTTTACATATCTTTAACATATAACATAAATACATACCTCTCTTGTCACGTGGAATTTGGTTCGTTTGTAATGTCGTGCTTGTACAATACTCGTAGTGGTAATGTGCAAGAAGCATGAAATATATGCTTCTTGCACATTACCACATATAACATACATATAACACAAGCCTTATTGAGCTTACCCATATCCCATAGTTCTATATTAGTATATTAGATATAAATTAATAGGATAGTATAATAGAAAGCTGTATAGCTATAAAGCTGACATTTTGCATGGTTTATGAATGATTCAAACAAAGACATACACGATTGTTTTAATATTCCTTCAAGAGACTTTGCAACGGAGTTCCTGTACGAGATCGAATAAGGAATGAAGAGATCCGTACAGAAGCCAAAAAAACCGACATAGCTCGAAGAATTGCAAAATTTAAATCTTAATGGGCGGAGCACATTTCTTGCAGATCCGACGGCCAGGGTTATAATTCAGTGAAATAAATTAACAGCGTGATCCTCGAGCGTCATAAAAAGTATATAAAATTGATAACGGCGCCATATTGCTATCGGAATATCAGTGCGCCCTCATTACGTCAAAACGGTTGAACGGATCTTAACCATTTTTAGTACAAGAGTAGCTAAACATCAGAGGATGGAATTTACCCGACTAAAAACAGAGGATTATAACTGTTTTCCCCTCTGCGAACAAAGCTGCGAAATCGTGTATGCGTTATACAAGTTAAAGATTTAATTTTGATTCAACTACATAACTGCCAAAATTATGGCTCGCTCGTACAATAATCATAATATTTTGTCGTATCACTGTAATGCTCGGCAAAATTTTACCGCTCGTAATAAAGTCTGTAATTACAACATGAGTCATAAGTCATATCTTAAGTGCCACAGTTTTCATTTAATTGTGCATTTTAACATGGAAGCTTAAAGAAATCTCTTGAAATCCGAAAGCTAATTTAAGGATTTATTTTTCAAAAATTCTTAGTCTCTAGAAAACTCTCCTAGAAAACTTTGGATCTTACGGACTAGAATAATCAATCAATGAATCAAATCAATCAAAATACGCTTTTATTCAAGTAGGCCTAGGCGCAAGCACTTTCGAATAGTAAGTTAGAAAGAAAGAAAGAAAGAAACTTACATTGAGAGAAATGTTTGGTGGGAGACATACAATATGATCCAACATTTGTTTTAATAAAATTTAATAATTAATTTTATTTAAATATTTTGTCCGATAATTAGACAAAGCGGTTAGTATAGTTAATTATGACTTATAACCAGGACGAATATTCAGTCCTCAATCCTCATCATAATCATTACATAATATAGGTAATAGCCTAAAGACATCCACTGCTAGATAAACCTCCGTTCCTCCCCTCTCCGCCATCAAATATTTTTAACCAACTTCAAAAACAAGGTTATCAGTTCGACCCGCGTTGTATTGTGATATTTGCTCTTATTCTGAAATGCAAAATTAAATGTGGTAATGTGCAAGAAGCATATATTTCATGCTTCTTGCACATTACCACTACGAGTATTGTACAAGCACGACATTACAAACGAACCAATTCCACGTGACACGAGAGATATGTATTTCTGTTATACGTTAAAGATATCATATGTATACTGTCATAATGTCTACCTGAAGTAACGGTTTTGATATTTTTAGGGTTCCGTAGTCAGCAAGCAACCCTTATAGTTTCGCCATGTCCAATCGTCCGTCCGTCTGTCCACAGCGTAGCTCAGCTCCCTGAGAGTCAGCATGTGAGCACAATTTATTGTCACATCTATCCAAGATACTATTTCGCTTGCGGCAGGTGATCGAGCAGACGCAGCGGTGGTCTATGAATATACAAGAAACAGCACCCGGAGTAGTCGCCCCGTGCCAGCCTCACAATTAACGCAACCGACGTCCTAAAGATATAAAAAGAACTATGAGGCCGATTATAGTTTGATCAAAATTGTCACGATTTGTCCTTGCGTTGTGGTAATAATTATGATTTACCAATGACGTAATCGTCATTGTTAAAACATAATTATAAACCGGGTCATAACACTCGGAGATTCGCCCTATTACGTAATATAAAAAAAATCCCGGTCGTACTCCGCTTTAATCCAACGGTTTCCCGCGACCTTGACCCGATCGTTGGTCCATCGTGTCTTTCACGCTGCGTCAAAAATTACTTATTGCATTACTAATCACCGAAAAATGCCAGGAATTATCCTTGCATTTTTTCAAAACAAAAGTAATTTCGGATAAACCGTGCCCGTTATTTTTTTATCCATGATTTAAAATCCATTACTCCGTTGTTGTGCCTGAAATAGACATCAATTTAACAACAAACATCGTTTTTGGACAGCGAAAATGGGATGGAACGGGACATGGAACAACAAACAAACACAACGACTACACTACAGCAAAGACCGGGTTATGTTTTTTGACGTGTAGGTACATAAATATCTATCTATGTGATATACTTACTTTATTTCTTCGAATCTCCAGAGCCTTTTAAAGCATTTTAAAGATTCGGGTGCATCGGTTCTGCACAGAATCTGTAGATGGTTTGGATACACTAGGTGTTATTCTTTAAAACATACAAAATGGTGGCCGTAAAATAGAAAATAATGATGGAAAAAGAAAAACAATGCGCAAGTACAATCCAGTGCTGGCTATCACCGAATAGAACTTTTCAAATGATTACAGGTCATAAGCTCCATTTGAAAATTATCAAACTAAAAAGTTGAATACTTAAGACGCGTCGTCTTCCAAATGACTGTAGGTATTGGCTCCGTGCACGAGTTCAGTTCCACCTAGCGTCCACAACTTGTTGGCTCTGACGTTTTGACATTTAATCACGACGTTGTGACAAAATATTATTATAATGCAAAATCATCTATTAATTTATTCCCAAAATTACTGCGATATGTACCTTAATTTGGATGGAGAAAGGGTTGTAAAATCAATTTTCGTCATTCAAATCCAATGGGGTAAGTAAGTTTTATTTCAATTAGTAAAATTGATTCAAACACTGTGTTTTATTTTGCATAAATATGTCAGGGTTTGTTTACTTAATTTTTAGTTATTAGTTTTACTGTAAAAGAAGAAGCTAAAGCTACTTTAATGGTTTCATTGAATAATAATAAACAAATATAATTATTCCTGTATCGCAAGTGATAAATTAAATATCGTTTTCAGATCGAAATGAATATTATTTTTAGGACCGGATTTATTCAAATTAGGTAACTAAGTCTAAACGTACACCTCGTACTTCGGACCCAGCGAATACGAGAATATTTTATTTAAATTAGTGCGTGGCAGAAAAGAATAGTGTTTACTCGTTGGTGCGGAATCTGTAACCTTTTATGTCTACAATAGACACAAGTATATATTTATATATCTAAGGAGTATTAGCACTCCATTAATTGAGTCCCAAGATTAGCACCACATCTTGACTCGTTATTTTGTTATGAATTCTTCCAACTGCTATGGCAAATTTATCGAAACTACGTTCTCTGCACACTCTCTTAGGCTTAAGCAGTATTAGGACTCCATTAATTGAGTCCCAAGATTAGCAACACATCTTGACTCGTGACTTGTCGCAGGTTGATTAATGACTTCAGTGGGTCGGGGTACGGTTAAGAGTTAATCTCCTCGTAGGCAGGTAAACTGTTTACTTTGGATCAACATGCCGACGAATTGAGACCTTCACTTAATTTTGTCATCGTATTTTGATGTACTATACACTACAGATTGAGTTACCGTTGTTCTTTGTGATTTTTATTTCACCGAGCTACTGACATTTTCGTGCAGGCATATTGTTGATCAGTCCTGTGATATGTATAACGTATAAATGCAGTAACTTGATTTTTGCATAAATCTTTACTAACATTTCGATTCCTATTGTATTAAATGGTTTGTTTTTCTTTCACGCGATAACGGGGCAACGGGTGATTTTTTGCAAAACGCCTTGTTAGCTCTAGTTTTGAATTTCTGCTTATGTGGAAGTAGAGAGAGTTTCGGTATAGCTGATGAAGCTTGTAGCTGTTTTCATCTCGCTCTATCCAGGGCCAACGTCAACTTTCTCTTTTATTTGTTTCATGTAGCATATCCTTGGTCTTCCCCATTCTCGCTTGCCTTCAACCGTTCCTTCTACGAACAAACTAATAATAATACATACTAGAAAGGTGCAACTTCGTCAGCGGAGGAGAAAAAATCACAACCCTCTTTTTTTCTTCAGCGTAGTCGAGTAAAAAGTATCCTATATCCATTTGAGGATGCCCAGATACCTGTGTACCAAAAATTGTTAAAATCCGTTTACCCGTTTTGGCGTGATGAAGCCACAACGACACATACAGACATACAATAAAAATCGATTCAGTGACCTTCAAAAAGTCCGTAACAATCTTTATTTTTTATATCTTCAATGTACAGACATTTCCGTTTGACAGCTTTGTAATTAATATAAGTAGGTATAGAAGAGTGATACAGAAAATTGGGCGTGCATATCGAAATTAAAAGGTTGTCTCGCTTGAAGCCTAAAAGAAGTAGGAAAGTGGTTAAAAATCAACTAATAAGATTCTAAACAAAATCGTTGACTTGAAAGGTCGATATCACCCGTATGTGTTAATATTGTCAGGAACCGCTGCCTCCGCGCCGTTCCGATCTCCCTGGGGAATCAAATCAAGCACTCCGTGCGTCGGCCGTAGGTAGACAAACACCAGGTTCCACTCTATCTATCATTTACAAGTCTCGCATTACCAACTTTCGTGAATCCTTTTGCGAAAACTGTTAAAAGTATTTCTGACTTTCTTTGCATTTGACATAAGGTACCTACCTATCTTTTCTCTTAACCAAACAACTATTATTAGGTTACATTTTTAAGGAAGGCATCATTAATAAGTTAACACAGTACTTTTCGCTTATATTGCTATTAAGGTAATAACTGAAAGTGGTAACTAAATCAGACAGTATCGAGTTATAGCTATTTTAAATTGTTGAAAAAATAAAACTTAAATGTAAACAAGTCGGTTCGATGTTTTCGTCGCTGGTGACAAGTCGACTTACGTTAATAGTTAAAAGTTATAATACTTCCTGTCTTTAATCTAACTAGGATGTCAAATTATTTAATAAAGCATGGCACTGGTTGTTTTAAATCTGAATCATCAGCTTTTATAACAAACCGGCTATGTGTGAGAAGTGTGAGTCGGGGACGACACAAAACACACAAAACAAAACACAAAAGCTTTCGTAATACCGTAAGCAAACAATGCCGAGAAAAACACGCTTCTTGTATAATCCCTTTTACCCTTTACTTTTTTACATAATTTTTATATAGTACAGTCATCTGCAAAAATATTTACATTGACTAATGTCCGTTCAAAAATACCTTCTTTCAACTCAATTTACGGGTAGGTAACAGGGTCTAGCGAAGATATTTTCGAACGGAATTGATCATGTATATAATTATTATAAGATATAATTTACCTCAACGACTTTCTTGTTTTCATTAACACAATATAGTCTTTAGCAATGATTTATAATCTTGAAGTATATATAAAAATATAAGTCATATTTTGAGCTTTGATAGTCATAATCTTATTTAACTGTTAATAAATACATATGTCTTTGCTCAAAATCTAATTTTTATGTAGGTATAGATAGTAATAAGTAGGTATTTACTCAAAGTTCTCGAGATACCTTCCAAAACGTAAGGTAAGATATGAATGGATTGTATGGTTCAGTATTAAATTTATTTTATCATATTTGCATGTAAACATCTTGATATGTAATAATAACAGTCTAAAATTTGATAGATACATAATCCTAAATAAACTTTGGCCACACTATGGGGAAATACGATTGGAGGTACCAACATACTTAAACACGTTCAGAAATACCTACCATTTGTGAATTTATAATACGAATATGAATCAATATTCATTCAGTCCAATGACTAAAAATATATTTAACGAAATAAAATCATCTTGTGCGATATTGAAATACCTACAAATATTTTTAAGGAAATTATTGTTCTCTGCCTAATCATTTTCATTTTTTAGTTAAGTTTTTTTTACTATCGTACATTTGCGTACAAAATATGCGCTACAAACGGCCTTATGTATGAAAATCCAGTGTTAGCAAAGCCCTAATCCTAAGCAAAATGTACGCGGTGTTCCGTCATTTTATATTGGTTATTGACATAGACAGACCGACATAAAATTATTCTGTTTTTAGTATTTGTTGTTATAGCGGCAACAGAAATACATCATCTGTGAGAATTTCAACTGTCTAACTATCACGGTTCATGAGATACAGACCGACTACCGAAACGATTATCGGGAAAATGATCGTCGAATCATGCCATGTAGGATCATGGCAATTACCTCGTGAGCCAAGTCAAGGTACTTGCTGAGTTTGTCCTTCTCGACCTTCACGAGGTTGTCATCATGTGGGATGGTGATATCGACGACCATTGCCCGGCGCTTAGATCAATCTACCAACACGATATCAGGTTTATTGGCTACAATAGTCTTATCCGTGATGATAGATCGATACCAATAGAGCGTGGCACGACGACGTTTTTTTTTTATTTGTTTATACTATTATCATTAATATTATTTTTACTATTACACCAAACTGCTACCGGAACTTGAACAACCACGTCGGGACGAGAAATGGGATATTTTAGGTGTATTTTACCTCCAATCCGTTTTAGAGTTCCGTACCAAAAATGTAAAAAAGGACCCCTTATATTTGGGTCAATCAACTTTTTCTGTACATCGATGGCATGGTTACGATTAGGTATTTCCCCATGTAGTTATTACTTAAAACTACGATTTTAAACGATATAAAGGCGACGAAAAAAATGTTTCTTAGAAATATAGGTCTATTTTGCAAAGACCGATCTCGTCAGTATGTTTTTATCCTAGATTATTAGCATTTTTTTATGTAACTACGTCACTATTGTCACCCTAGTTACAACGACAACAAGAAAAGTTGACTTGTTGAAGGTAGAAATATAAAATTCAATGCTATATTATACACACGTATTAAAAGGTACGAACATGTTTGAATATACATATACAGGGTGATCAATCCAAATGGGTCTGTATGGAGAAGTCAGAAAGTATGAGAGATAGCGAAATCTGTTTAGGAACATGGCGTCGATTTTAGGTTTAATAATAATGGCATAATTTTTTTTTAACACATACATAACCGGAAATCAAACCTGGTCAAAATCTCTGTACCTAAACAATGTTATAAATTGTGCAACATTTTTCGTTGTTATTGTTGATGGTGCGAATCATACGTCACAAGGAACACATTTTTAATGGAATCTTCTTTATTCAATTGAAAGAAAAAATCAGAAATAAGACAATAATATTTTTTGAGGTAAATGTTCGAAATGTAGCAATTTTTCTGGATTCAAACATGAATTATCTCTTGTGTTAAGAAATATTGAACGCCATTATTATTAAATTTAAAATCGAGGCCATGGTTCCTAAGAACAGATTTCGCTCTCTCTTAGTTTCTGAGATCCCTTCTGACCCATTTGGATTGATCACACTGTATACTTATTGGTTCTAATGTCGTTGGTGGGTGGAATGAGATCAAGGCCAAGTTATCGGATACATTTTCAAGCGATGGTATCCAATTTCATTTCACGCCTCCCCACGCTCCCCATTTTGGTGGTCTTTGGGAAGCCGGTGTAAAATCCACTAAGCATCATCTCAAACGCGTTCTTGGTTTGGCTCATCTCACTTATGAGGAGCTTACCGCCACTTTATATCAAATCGAAGCTATTCTAAATTCACGGCCACTTACCCCATTATCATCATCACCCAATGATTTGCAACCACTCACCCCAGGTCACTGTCTTATTGGCCGTCCACTGACTTCACTACCGGAACCTACTTGCCGGTTGGTAATGCTGTACATAGGTACCAAAGAATTGAGCAATTGCGTCAACACTTTTGGCGTAGATGGAGTGTCGAGTACTTATCTCAATTGCAAGAAAGGAGTAAATGGAACCGGGAGTTCTTCTATAGACGTTGGAGCTCTCGTGGTAATTAAGGAAGATTTTGTACAGCCTATGAAGTGGAAGATGGGCAGAGTCACCGCCGTGTATCCAGGCCATGATGGCATTATCAGAGTGGTGGATATCTTTACCGGATCTGGATCCTGCAGACGTCCCATCACAAAAATCGTCCCTCTAGGAGTTTGAAGCTATGAGTTCCCACCTCTTTGCAATCGTTTATATTTTTATATTTTCTGTCAATGTCTATGTTTTTTTCAAATACTCAATGTCTGTCAATCCATAACAAATGTAAATTGTTCATCTCTATTCTATTATATTTTTACGCAAAAGCAAATGTGTTTCATGTTTATACACATATCAAATGTCATGTTGCTACCTGCAACAATTTAGACTTTGCGTTGTCTGTCAATAGTTAAATCACGTTACTATTTTATAGATATAGATAAAAAGTAACATTTCCAATATACTTTTACATGAAAATAGATCCATATTGATTGGACAAAAACTATCCGTCGTAATCAATTATTGCCGAGTCATAATGACACCATTTCTCTTCTAGTGAAAGAAAAACCCCGGATAATGACGAACGTGTTCATTTGATCAAGGCTGGCGATATTCTTTGGCACGTATGAAACTATCCTCATATGGCTTCTACTAAGGTTTTCCATGCAATACTTTTATCATAACCGCCACTTGGTTGTATTCAAAACTATTTATTTATTTCTATTTTTAGTTACAATTAATGTGACAGCCAGTGTTATTCAAATGCGAAAATGTAGTTATTCGGGTCATTTTTAAAACGTAACGTAATTCACTTATATATGTTGTATGACTCACTTTCATCACTCATAGGTATTGATTAATTATTGTTTTAATTAAAGCCCTTAACTTGTAATTTAAAAAAAAACGACCCGTTTCTGTGTCCATTATTTTAGTTTTTTTCTATGCAGCAACGGCAACGTGATTTATTACGTACAGATTATTAGTCGATTATAAATGACTACTTTAGTCCACGGTTCTGGAATAAATTTAACGCAGTCGTCTACGGCAATACTTCGGGATAAATGTAATAGAAATTCTAACAATGTATTACTAGTATAAATGCTACTATATATACTTACTCCGATTAGTAATTCAATCCCAAAATCTGACAGTTCCAATTTGGATTACTGAGTTATTCAAACATGATTCCTAAAATCATGAATGAGATTTCGTGTAATCAGTGATATTAGGGAAAGTTATATTAATAGCAATGCCTAAACCATCACAGCGAATGTTGAAAATTAATTTTGTACTTGAATTACAATGCTAAGTTTCTATCTATCTATCAGCCCCGGACGTCCACTGCTGAACATAGGCCTCCCCTATACGCCACAGGGTGCGATTCTGCGCAGACCGCATCCACCGACTTCTCGCGACCCTTACGAGGTCATCCGTCCACCTTTAGCGGGGGGCCGTCCTACGCGGCACTTTCTTTACTGCCCCAACGGCCATACAATGCAATAAAAGGGCTATGCTCGGGGTTTCTGTTCACGATAGAATCAGAAATGAGGATGTGCGTAGAAGAACTAAAGTAACCGACATAGCTCACAGGATTGCATCATTGGTGGCAATGGGTAGGCCATGTAGCCCGGAGAACGGATTCTTAGTTTAGCTACAGATAATTACTTAACAATGCTCTGGTGCTCATAAATTTCAATCCATAACTTGATCGCATTGAGTAATGCGCGCCGTCCAATATGCATAATACATCTCCCAGGCAATATTACTATCTCTACTGCATACTAGAAACTATTCAATCACTGGAGTATAAAACTCTTATAAGACTTATAAGCTCTGAAAGGAACGTTCATCGTTCTCAATAAAAATCGAGCGCCCGTACAGACGATACTCTCCGCCGGCGTCGAGGCTCGCAAAGGAGGTATTTGCTGGAACTTCTGAAAACTGTTGTGTTCCAGATTTCTTGCTCTTTGTTTCTGTCACGACCAAGTCCTTGGGAGCACTTTTGAGAAACGCTTACGGTCACATTGTATTTTTAAAGAGAAATTCTTTTTGAATATATTTTAGGTATTTATCGTAAGCTAGGAATACTCCGCTACTTTTGTAAGAGCTGTTTATATGTCAAAGAGGTTTAGGATTGCAAAATATTTTTGAAGAAATATAATTGAAATAACGGTCGAGTCCTCCCGTGACCATGGAAAGCTGGAAAGCTTCCGAAACGTCGGGAACTAAAATGAGATAATATACGGGATATAATCCGTTAAATTGTTTTATTTCAATGAGTAATAATCGCGGAAACAGAAGAAAATATTAAGAAATATAATGTCAGATTTTAAAATTAACAAAAATGAAAAACTTTTAAACAAAAAAATAATGCCGACTCCAAAAAAAACTAAAAAGTAAAAAATAACGCCATAATTCAGTTTCTTCAAATAACTTACAAGTAACCGTTTGTATACTCAATCTATACAGTATATACAATTAATCTTATTTTGGCGTCGGTGCCATATAAAGAATGTGTAAAATATTGAAAATTGACGATTTTAGTAAGTTGTGACACGATGGCACCGACTCCAAAATAACATTAATTGTATATACTGTATAGATTGAGTATACAAACGGTTACTTGTAAGTTATTTGAAGAAACTGAATTATGGAGTTATTTTTCACTTTTTAGTTTTTTTTGGAGTCGGTTTTATTTTTTTGTTTAAAAGTTTATTCATTTTACACTTTTTAGTTAATCGTTACTTAAAAGTGTATCTCGTGACGATTCGAACAAGCCCAAACACGGCTAGGATACATTATTTTATTACATAGATCTGGTGCCTACCTTCCGGCTCCATCATCAAATCAATTCGATGGTACCATTCTCATCAGGAACATTTAAATTTGTGACCATGAAGTTGCTTAGCTAAATTAATCAAGATATTTTCTGAATACAAATGCTTATTATGTTTCTTATAATACCAAAATCGCTATATGTATGCCTACAATATTTGAGGAGTTCCTTCAATTCCTCATGGATTCCATCATCAGATCTTTACCAAAATTAAATGGGACCAACTAGAAAGTACCTTCTATAAAACCAAAAAAAAAATTTGAAATCGGTCAAATAGTCTTTGAGTAATCGGTGAACATCCAAAGAAAAAAAAAAAAAAAAAAAAAAAAAAACATTCCGTCGAATTGAGAACCTCCTCCTTTTTTTGGAAGTCGGTTAAAAATAAGGAATAAATTAATGATAATATAGCATTATAATATCATAACACTATTTTTCTTTGAAACTTGATAGTTTACGTTTTGAAAGTTCATACTAAGGAGCAAATTTGATCTCTATCAGTCAAATATCTAGTCTAAATACCTATTTAGCAAATGTGGTCATTTTTTTAAATTTATTTTTCAAAGCGATATTTTAGATTCCTGACATTATTCTGACTAAAAACTCTTAGAAAACAAAACGTTAAAAACAAAAAGTACTCGACGAAAAACAAAAGTATTTGCTATAGTTGCAATAGCTAAGAAAGCCGTAGGCACGGATTAATACGGATTACTTTAAGAGCCCGAAAGAAAAGATACGGATTTCCTTTAACAAAAGTTGGTATCCTTTTCGAGATTTTCTTTTAAACGGTCGTACGTTGTATCATTAGTAATCGCTGCATGCAAACGGCTGGTTACGGCTCCATCTCACGTCGGGCCCGGCTAGCTACGCTAATTTATCATGCACATCTATATTATACCAACTTACTAGCCATAGTACAAGCTGGGGCCGAATTCGACAAAGCATTGTGATATCTCCGATTGAGCAACAGCTATCTTGACCATATTACAGCCATATAACACAATAGAAGGCGCCCGCAACTTCGTTCGCGGAGGAGAAAAAGTCATAACCTATTTTTTTTTAGCATAGTCGGGTAAAAATTACCCTATAACCATCTGGAGATACCCAGCTACTCGTGTACCACAAATAGTTGAAATCCGTTTAGTCGATTTATCGTTATGAAGCTACAACGACACAGACACACATGCAAACATTTCAGTTTTACAACTTTATAATAATATAGATAGATGTATACCATTACGTATTTGCATTAAATGATTACCGCGTTGACATTAAAAGGATTGACTATGGCAAAGTTAGATATTATATTGCTCATACCTATCATTTTTGCTATAGCGCTATGAATCTTGAATTTTACGCCAGTCAAAATAGAGTATAATTCATATCAATGACAAAAATAATGTCAACGATAATTTCGAATAGAAGCACATCGCTAAAGTATATACTGTCTTGTCGGTTTACCACTTTTCAACTTAATTTCATTATATTAAAGTCACTATCACATTTCTCATTCCGAATCTTTGACCTTAATGGATATATATCAGACATGTCGCGGACAAATGTCATTTGCCACGTAGAATTTAGCCCCTGGATGTTCAGATACGGCCAACTCTCGTGTAATAAAAAGGAAAGATTTCTTTACCCAGACAGTAGTGAGCCAAGGCCGAGTTTTACTGCTTTATTGCATCGTTACAAGAAAAAAAGGATGATTTCTGCCCCGTAAAAAGATAATAAACCATCTGGTTTTATTATGTAATACCGACGCAGTGGCTGCCAAATTTTATAAGTAAGCACTTTTGAACAAAATTCAATCCTTTCAAGAGTTGGTTTGATACTGATATTGTAAAATCCTGATTAATTACATTTACACATGACGACCAATGTACTATCTGATACCATTATTATGTTTAACTGTACAGAAATCCTATATTACTAGTATCTCGCGATTGTTTCAACTCCCATATTTCCGCCATTTCGCCAATTTTCAAATCAGCTCACAAAATTTCACGAGATTCGGTTAAGAAATGCGACACGTAGAGAACAACAGTGCGACATCCGCTGAACAGACGGACGGACATATGAAAGATTTTTGCTAAAACTGAAACGGCTTAGAGCTCGTTCAGACGGAGACATCCGATTCTTTGCACGAACTGTTTTTTGTAGGATCCAATTTAGTGGCAAAAAGACTTCAAAGCACGCGTTCACACCATAGGGTATTAGACAGTAGAATATATATATATATATATAAGATCCTGATAAAACAAGCAAAATAAAAAACTACGTTGAAATTTTGAGTTGGATACTTTACGTGCAGCTTGTTTTATGAGTATTTAAAGTTGGCTGGGAAAGTCCATTTTTAAAGCATGAAAATATTAATTACTAATAATACCATTCAAAAACCCATAAAATGTTTTGTAATTTTTGTTACGAAACCGTTTCGATAAACGCAAGTTATAACATAGCTGCAGAACAAAGTTTTTATTTTCCATATAATAATCATAATCATCCCTCTGCAAAGAATCGGCTGTATCCGTGTGAACGGACTCTTACAATCGTCGTCATCATTAGCCAAAAGCCGACCACTGCTGTACACAGGCCCTCAGAAAGAAAGCTATCACAATAGATCCTGCTCCGCCCACATACGGCAGACTTCAGCGACCTTCACTAAGTCATCACTTACCATCCACCTTGAATCAGAAACGAAGAGCTTCGTGGACGGACCAAAGTAACCGACATAGCGCAAAGAATTGCAAAACTTATTACTACAATGCCAAATGTTAACACAATATTGAATCGCCTTTCTCTGTAGCTTTAAAAGTATATTCGTTCCCCTTCTTTTGCAAGCTCTTTTATATTGCTTTACTAACCATTATACCTGCCGCTTCCTTAAACTTTGTAACTAGGTAATTCTTTTTAGAATTTAGTTCCGTAACCACTTTTGTTTTTTTTAAATATAAAAACTAATAATCAATGAAAAAATTCATAAGGTAAACGTCCCAACAACGGACAACGGGCGAAAAATTTAACCCCGACACCTGTTTTGGTAAAAAATAAGGGGTAAATACCAAATAATGGGAGAGTGTCGGTCTCTGGGACATATACCTTACATCTGTCATTATAGGCACAGAAGGTGGTAACGCATCAGTAGATACATATGTTAATTTCAAACAAAAGCGGAGATATTCTATTTAAATTTCTTTTCTTTTATTTAAGTTCAATAGGGTCTAATGAACCTTATAATTAAGACGTGCAACAGAAACCTTTTATAGGTTTATACGTGACACGAATGATTTCCACTGCTCACACAATTAGTCATTAAGTTGGTATCTTATCGATACTAATCACCCTACGCCAAGATTTATTTAGCGTGTTCTTGCACCACTGTTTATTTTTTAGTATGTTTATATATGGTTTGGATGAACGAGTATGTCTATTGATTATAAGCGATCAATTTTAAAATTATAAATATATTGTAAATTATGGATAATTCTATTTTTTAAATTGAGAGTAAGAATACTTAAATGCAAAACAATCTCGCAGTACGATTTTACACAAAATGCATAGTTGGGTTCTAAAACCAAAATAGACCAACTAGTTTGCTTTTAATTTCAAGCGAAGTTTCCGTATACGGGAGAGCATTGTACTAATTCACAACAATCAGAACGCGAAACAAAGACAATTAGCCAGTGATAATTAAAGATAATCTGGAGTTGAGCTCTTGTATCTTGATAGGAAATCCCTGGATGAAAGGCACTACGGGTTTTTATTGAGCGTAAAACCTTTAAGTGCAGTGAACTAAATACATTGTGTTGTGTAATACGTACTATCAGTACATAATAATTTATTGTATAGGAAATTTGTGACGATGAAGTCACTGTGAGATATTCCGCTGGCCGGGAGCTCCGGTGGCCTTTTGTGGTCTTCTAAATCAATTCCACTTCACCAAATCATATTTGATTTGTGTCTTTGAATATTGAAATCACTATATATATATGCCTGAAACATTTGGAAGTTGCCCTCGATTTGTCTAAGTTTCCACCATCAGATCCTGACTTGGTGACTATGGGGCCATCTCAGGAATATATATACTCAATGAAATAAATAAAAAAATTGGGAGATCGGCCCACAATTGACAGATAAATTGATTAACATACATAAAAGAAATATATAGATATAATCCTCAGTTTTAATGGTTTAGTTTTAGTTTCGTAGGTTAAAAATAAATTGAATACGTAAACCACCTATTACATGCCTCGTGTATAGTAGGATCTAATGTGTCTTCAAGCTAAACCTCATAAATGACGCCATTTGAGGCCGGCAATAAAACACGTGACTTACACGCTGTACCACGAAAGGGCGGGTATCTGCGACTTAGTATTCTATCTCATTTACCATCAAAGGCAACTTTCGGCACTAAAATGGTAGTCAAAATCACTCAAGTGTGCTCTCATCAACGGCCGGCATATAAACTTGGGCATAATCTATCACAGGGACTCGTGAAAAAGGTGCTTTTATGTGCCATGTCGTCAATCTTAGACGACGTTTAATTCCACGGAAAGATACGCTCGCTGTCTTGACACTAAATTTGAAGCAAAAAGATATTAGGAAGGCACCTTAGGCGCTCGGAAGGAAGGTGATTCAAATTTTAACTCAAGGTACTTAGCAATAAATATTACTTTATTGGTTTTCTTTTTATACAATGTGGTCCTTCTTTGCTGACCTTGGACCTAAGAATTTAACCATTTTGATCCGATTGGATCAGTAAGTTACTCAGTCAGGAACTTCTATTAAACATATACTGCCCGTAACTTCGTCAGCGGAGGAAAAACAAATCACAACTCTCTTTTTCCTTTAGCCTAGTCGAGTAAAATGTACTTATATCCTATAACCATTTGTGGATGACCGCCCGTATACGTACCAAAAATAATTAAAATCATTTCAGCCGTTTCAGCGTGATGGATGAAGCCATAACGTCACTTACATACGTACAAAAAAAATAAAAATTCTTAATTATAAGGTTCATTGTACCCTATTTAACTTAAATAAATGAAAAAAAAAATGGATTCAGAGACCTTCAAATAGTCCCCTTCACTTATTTTTTTTTAATATCTTCAATGTATAGACATTTAATTTTTACAATTTTCTAATAGTATACATGTCGCAGGTAAATAGCCAAAACAGAGAATTGATAAAATCTCTAAGGGATATGACCAAATCACGCAGGATGTTAAAATGGGGAATCAATTTTATAATTTGTCTAGAAAAATTCAGTCATTTGATTAAATCCCTGAATCAGTTTAGTGAAATGACGAAATCAGATAAAAAAGGCAACTCGTTTTGTCGTTTCACCAGATTTGTTTAGTGATTTGATAAATCCCTGAAACACGCCAGTGTTCAGACAAGTTCAATGATATGATAAAGATTTTATCATATCACTAAACGTGAGTCATAAGAAATTTTATGACATCACTGAACTTGTCTAGTAAAATGATAAAACGAATTGACTTTGCAAGTTCGTTTCGTCAACTCACTGACGTGTTTCAGGGATTTTATCAAATCACTAAACAAATCTGGTGAAATGACAAAACGAGTTGCCTTTTTTGACTGATTTCGTCATTTCACTAAACTGATTCAGGGATTAAATCAAATGACTGACTTTTTCTAGACAAATGATAAAATGGATTCGCCATTTTAATATCCTGCGTGATTTGGTCATATCCCTTAGAGATTTAATCAAATCTCTGTTTTGGCTATTTCCCTGCGACATATATATATATATTTCTAGACTAGCTGTGCCCATGGTTTCAGCCCGTTTGATAAATTGGGTATCAAATTTATTAATGAAAAAATAGTAGAATGTTAATTTTGTATTTATAATATTGGTAAACGTGTGAATTTGAACAATTTGGAACGTTTTAGCCGCCCGTTCCCGTGTGTCATTTAATTTCAACAGATAAAACATTCTGTTTGTCCGGTACAAACTACAAATAGCTATTATTCGTGAGTTCACAAATTAACGCTATTTGCCAGTTATGAAGTTTATGATCGTCGCAATTTCATAACACACTGGAACTGCAATTGAAACGCTCCTGAATCGTACTAATTTATATTTACATCACACGCAACCAGAACGTACTTTTAGGTTTTAACATTTTCTTCTTTGCCCTCATTAAATACATCTGGATTCTAGAGCAATGTCAAAAGATATTTCAAAGCAATCACAATCTTGCAACGTCGTGCGCTGCTGCAATGAAAGAATTGTATTGTTTGTTTGATTTAGCTATTTTTATTTCTAGAAACAGAGCTTACATAATAAAATTGTACTTTTATACCTAGACTAAGAAAATCTACTTACTAAATCGTACTTTTTCTTCAAAATCTTCCCAGCAACTATCAGTACGCAGCATTATACGTATAGCATATTAAGAAAATATTAATATTTTTTGTTAAGTTATACTCTCGAAAATTTTCAAGCTTTCGTCAACCACACATGCAATTTTGTTCACATTTAGGACAATACGCGCTAACAAATATTGCCTAGGCATGGGACTAGTTTGTGTAAAAAAATGTCCCGTAATATTTGCTTATTTGTTATTTAATGGCACTTATATAAATCGAAGAAATCGCTTCTTAACGATAAGACCCCCTGATTGCTGCCCATTTCTCATACACTGTTTTGGATTGAAATGTCGCATGTTATTTTCTTTTGGTGTTGAATAAAGAGTATTGTATTGTACTGTAAATGCAACGTTTAATCAATCATTATTGTAATGACAAAACTACCTACTGAACTCAATGAAATATTGGTATACTATTTTAATAAACCTATATGGTACTTTATTGAGTTTTTCCCTTGAGTATAATTTATTCACGACAATTCCTTTTTTAGGGTTCCGTAGCCAAAATGG
This sequence comes from Hedya salicella, assembly GCA_905404275.2. Lineage (NCBI taxonomy): Eukaryota > Metazoa > Arthropoda > Insecta > Lepidoptera > Tortricidae > Hedya > Hedya salicella. The sequence continues at coordinate 16,461,361 of FR990105.1, forward strand.
CAAAAACGGAACCCTTATAAATAGTTTCGTCATATCCGTGCGTCCGTCCGTTCATCCGACCGTGCGTAAGTCACAGTCATTTTACTCTTAAACTTGATAATGAACATTGATGAAATTTGGAGCATAGTAGGTGACTTGTATATGTATCAGCCACTACTTAGTTTATTTGTTAAATAATAAAAATCAATATTTCTAGGGGGGCACTACATATAAATAATCGAAAGTTGAAAATTGGTTTGCCGATATCAATGCGTGCACATATTTCGATAGATCTTTTAAAAAGACTTTGAGAGTTTAAATTTTTTTATTTGTTGGATATTTCCGGAAATAATCGCTCTGAAAGTAGCATAAAATGTGTCCGCCCTCTATTTTCTAAAAACTTCTAAAAATTATGAAAAAAATACAAAGGTTTTACTTAATAAATACTTTCAACAAACAATGTTTTCAATACCAATATAACGTTTTTGAGTTATTGCCAAAAACCTGCGCGTCACAGCAAAAGGACGTACGTGCCGTGGAGATACGCTCCATTGCTAGTGCACTTTTTTATATCATGCTTTTATCTGTAGTGCGTTTTTTTTAAACGGCTGCGGAACCATACACTGAGTATGGTCCAACATGCGCTTGGCTGGTTTTTTTTTTATTTTGCTCGTTTGAAACAAATGGAATAATATATTTAATTCCTAAATCCGCCTGATTACCTAGCAATTAGCGGGCGTCCTAATGAATATTAATTACAATTTCAAATTCAAATTTCGGTGAACAAATTGTTTAAGCGCATAATCCGTAGTTGGATTGACGCCTAGCCACAACAAAGGTGGCCGTTCGCGAAACCATAATATATGGGATTCGACCTTACATAATATCGGTTGCAATGATGTTCGTTTGCCTGACACCCTGGTCAACGATATTAAATTTGAGAATTCGGGACTGAGGAAAACACGTCAGCTCCATTGATGTATTTGTTCCGACTAGTAAACGTCACAAAAGTAACTTATATCTAGGTAGATATAAGTGGCTAAATGTGACTTAATAACATTGTTACATATGTAGTTACATATGTAACAACTAGCTTCTGCCTGCGACTCCGTCCGCCTTAGATTCGGTTATGGCGGATAAAAGGTTTTTTCCGGGATAAAAAGTAGCTTATGTTCTTATGTTCTCCCATTATTTGGTATTTATTTATTTAATCTTTATTGCACAAAAGAAAAAACTTATCGTACAAGAGGCGGATCAGTTTAAGCGTAAAGAGGTAACAGACAGATAGGCAGACACAATTTCGCATCCATACTAATATTATAAATGCGAAAGTGTGTTTGTCTGTTACCGGTTCACGCTTAAACCGCTGAACCGATTTGGATGAAATTTGGAATGGAGATAGTTTGAGTCCCGGGAAAGGGCATAGACTACTTTTTATCCCGGAAAAATACCCTTATCTGCGATAAACGAATTTAAGGCGGACGAAATCACGGGCAGAAGCTAGTTTATAATATTTTACTAATTTAAATGTGAAGCATATTACCAAGATTTCATGTTCCTAGTTTAAAAATATATTTGCTCTCCACACAAAGTTTCAGCCCCTTTTTGGTCCCTAAAAGGGATAAAATTTGAGATACATTCTAGCCTATGTCCTATTCTGATATAATTGTAAGGTACATAAACTGGAAAGTATCATAAAAAATCGTCGTAAAAGTTTTTGTGTTTAAGCGGAACGTACATTGGGCGGAACATCCATACATCCAAATGTTCACGTTCATAATATTATTATTAGGAATAGTAGGATGAGGGTGTTATTAAGTCCTATTTTACCGAAGTCATAAAATAAACCAAAGCTAACATGGAGGAGGCCAATTGTTGAATATTGGGCAGCCTTCGGGAAGCTGCGTCGTATCTTCTCGTCGAAAATTCCTCAGTGGCTGAAGGAAAATGTCTTCGAACAGTGCGTGTTGCCAGTGATGACCACGGACTGAGACATGGTCGTTCACAATGGGACAAAAGGCGGTTCATAATCACTATATCGATAAAATCAGAAATGTGAGTATCCGCAGTAGAACCAAAGTAACCGGCATGTTTGAAGTAGTAGTGGGCAGACGATGTAGCCCGTAGAATGGATGGCTGTTGTGTTGGGGCAGTGAAGTCCTGGTGTGATGACCACGCATAGAAAAGCGCAGCCTGGGACGGCACCCCATTAGGTGGGGAGATGTTCTCATAAGCATTGAAGGTAGTCTAGTAAAACTATTACAATGTCATTGAAGCCAGTAGAATTGTAATATTTCTGAAGTGTAATTTTTTTATGTAATATTAACAGTTTAAATCAGTGGTGCACAGATAATGCAATGCAGTTAAATATTGCGAAATGTTCACATATAAAATTCACTAGAAACTTGATTTATTACTTGCTTACCACGTCGCTGGAGAGTATCTAAACGAAGTTGACCAAATCAGAGATTTGGGCGTAATTTTTGATAAGAAAATGACGTTCATACCCCATATTGACAAAATAATCTCAACAGCATCAAAAATGCTTGGATTTATTATAAGGAATGGCAAAATATTTCGAAATCACAAAACAAAAATTATGTTATTCTACTGTTTTGTTCGCAATATCTTAGAATACTGTAGCACTGTATGGCGGCCACATTATTCCACGCATTGTCTAAGGATCGAACGAGTGCAGAAAAGATTTATTTGGCATCTATCTGCCAACACCCGACTTGCTCATAAGTCCACATCCTATGTACAGAGACTTGAGCATTTTGGAATTAGCCCGCTCACTAAGCGAAGAGACCCGCTCGATCTTGTGTTTCTGTATAAACTCTTGAACAACCATATAAACTGTCCGCAACTTTTACGCAATATTCGTTTTAGAGTTCCATTTAGATACCCTCGCAAAATAATAGACCCCCTTGCCCCGGTATTCCGGAGAACCGTTCTTGGCGCCAGTTCCCCCATTCCTTGGCTATGTAGACTTCTGAATAAGCACAGTCACTCCTGTGATATTCATTTTGATTCGCTGCCTAGGTTTCGTAAATCAATAGATATTAGTAATTAATACAATTATCTTCCAATTATTAGCATAGTAATTGTATGCCTGTGTTTCTAGTTTTAAGCACTAAGTAAGCACTTCGATTAATACTCGTTATGTAACATGTTGTATTTACCTGTAATTAGTTAAGCATCACCTTATGTAACTCTTGTATATATTTTGTACATTCAATAGACGTATTAACCTTAATAGATAAAATAAATAAATAAATATAAATTCTCATGTTTGTGTACGATGAATATTGTATTTTACCACATAAATACTTTTATACTGATAATTACAGCAATTCGTGCAGAATTATTGGCAAACCATTCCAAAATATGAAAATTGTACAACGTTAATATTCAAGTTTTCACTTCTGCCGGCACTCCCGGAGTGCAACCGGTTGTTTTTTTTTTTGCTAGTCTGTAGCATGTAGGTATACCCCCTGCTGGTAGCCAATAGCCTCTCCCACAGACCATATGATAATAAAATTATAACATCCAGACTCTTTATACGAGTAGGGGACATGAATACTAGAAAACGATTTTTCTAGTATTCATATCACAGCGCGATCAACAAATAAATATAAATATGAATAACAGCGCCATCTCTAGGTCGAATATCTTTACGATCTCATCACGTCAAAACGGCTGGATAAATCTTAATCATTTTGGTGCAAGGAAACATCCCAGGAAGATTTTAGGATACTTTTTACCTGACTATGCTGAAGTCAAAAAGAGGGTTAGCAAATTTTAAATTTTCCCTGCCTGCCTAAATATTACCAATTAATATTTTTTAGAACCGAACTGGATTGGTAGGTATGCGTGTATCTTCTAGACGCGCTGACTCCATAGTAGGTAAATAAGTGCTTACCTAATCTCGGAAATAATATAACATAGCACACATACACAAGAGTAATCCTGTTTAGGTTCAAAAATGGCTTCCGGCAACAAAATAAGTTGACAGAAAAAATCGTGCAAGCAGGAAAGTGTAGATGTATAGTATCTTTAACATTTTGACGACTGGTTTAGCTCAGCGGTAGCTGTGAAAGTTAGAGTTCAAATCCTAGTAAAGGCCAATATTTTGTGTGATGAGCATAAATATTTGTTCCCGAGCCTTGGATGTGTCCCATATATATAATTATCTATTATGTTGTCATCTGGTTACGCATAACATAGTAAACCCTTATTGAGCTTACTTTAGAAATAGTTCGCTTTGTGTAAAATTGTATTCATGTAATTACTTAAAACCTGGAGGACCGAATTTTGATCGGTTAGTGAACTTTACTCGAATAGTTTGAGCCGTTACCGAGAAACCAATTACACTTACCTTGTATACGAGTATGTTACAGTCAAAACTCCTTCCCGGTTAAAACTAATTTTAACCAACAAAATGATTCAAAAGTGCTTCTCACTACAGGCCTTGGTCAAAAGTACTATTGACTGAGATTTCCGCCAAACCTAGTTTTGACCAAGCCCTGTAGGACTTCCGACTACTTTTCCTTGTCAAAACTAGTTTTGACCAAACGTATCGCTCAAAACATGTTTTACATATGAAAGGCGTAGCTAAGCTTTTTTTTTTACTTGGAGAAATCCTCATACGATCCCCTCTCCACGGGGAGGAGAGTGGGTATGTCGGACTCCACTGATAAGCAGTAGCCTACTGACTAAAACTCCACGGTATGCCTACGGCAGCATTGGCAGGGGTGCCACTGGATCGCAAGCATGCCACCGGGAACACCCCCTGCTGCTGACAACCGAAGCCATCCCGTCTTTGGTAGATGGTCTGAAGGCCCCACCGCGTCAGACACATGCGGGCCGACACCTCACGCATCCGACGTACCCTCACCCGAGAACCTTTACTCCGGGAGAGCGGCGAACGACCCCGTGATTGCCCTCTCAGGTCCTTCGTGTTATGAGGAGATGCCGTCCGGGAACACATCCCTTCAAGCAAAGCCCATTATACCACCATCCCAAATCAGCATTGAACTCTGCTAATGCAGAGAAACACGCTGAGGGACCCTCCAGGTGAAAGGGAATAGGAGTAACTGACCTAACCTAACCATATTTTTGGTCAAAAGTAGTTTTAACTAACATTCTTGTGCAAAAGTAATTTTGACCGATATTTTACAAAATATTCCTAGTCAATAATGATTTTGACTACAAGTCAAGACTTGTAAGGACAGGAGTAATTTTGACCGAGATTTTCCAGTCAAAATCTATAATAACCAAAATCTCACTACTACTTTTTTACTGCTAACCAAACGCTTAAGTCAAAAACACTTTTGACTTTTCTTATTAGTCATAATTTGTTGTACGAGTAATCGGGAAAAAATCTTGGCTGTGACATATATATACTGCAAACTCTTAGAGCTTCTCTGATTAGCTGGTTTCGTCTGAATTTATTTATATATTATATGAATATGTATGTATCTAAGTATTTATCTTCCTAAATTATGTTTGTAAATTAGTTGCACTGCCCACAATTTATCTGCTTTGCCTTTTTCTTTTGTGCAATAAAGATTAAATAAATAAATAAATATATAATTGTTCGTTTAAAGTGATAGGATTAACAACATTGCTGCCTTCCTGTGTCTCACTCCTCCAGTGCCTTACTATCACGTGCTAATCTCTCTGCTCTGGTGACTTTCTCTACCCATACCACGCTATTGTACCACCTCGCTAGGCATTTCATAACAATAACCGTGATACGGGCAAGAGTTAAATAAAATGTCAGTAAAACATGCTTCCGTTTTATGAATGTATGCATTAATTAAGGACATATCGCAGCGTCTAGAATTGCACAGATAAACACTAACTACCCCAAAAGGGTATTCCGTTTTAGTAATGTAAATATTTTTCCAACGGATATGTTTTGGAGGTTTTAAGCGGAGATTTTTATTTTACTAGTTTTTGTTTCAATTACAATGACGATAGCCCTCGCTGTCGCCTTTTTTTAAGCAACTGAAGCTGTGTCTAGTTTCTGTCAGCAATTAAAAAGGATTTACTGCGCATTATGGCCGCCCCATCCTAGTTGTTTGAGAATTCCTCAATAAGAATTCCAATGAACCACTGACCGCATAATTTTTATTAAAGTTTGCATCAAATTAGTAACGTAAAAATACCAACGAGCTGAATACCGCACAGCCTTACCGGCGACCAATGACAACTGCTCCTTCTGTTCACCATTGAACCAAGGAAATCCATACTAATATTATAAATGCGAAAGTGTCTGTCTGTCTGTTACCTCTTCACGCTTAAACCGCTGAACCGATTTGGATGAAATTTGGCATGAAGATAGTTTGAGTCCCGGGGAAGGAAATAGGCTACTTTTTTTCCCGGAAAAATACCCTTATCCGCGATAAACGAATTTAAAACGAATGTAAAATATATATGACGGAGGTGGCCGAGGCTGCGCCGCATTAGATGCACCTTCGCCATATCGACGATACGTAAAATATCACTTGAGCAGCGAAATAACAGAACAGAACACCAATATAATTGGCTTTAATGGATTATAACATTTTGCACAGTAAAATCACTTGCGATGACTTCGTTACACTCGGATTAAGAAAAGTAAACAAAGGAAACGTGGTGATCCCAGAGATGACGTTACGTGTCGACCGCTCAGTTCCACTCTCGCTATCAGAATGCCCCCACCTCGTGCCTCTATATCCCAGGTACCGCTCTTAAACGACATCACACACAAACAACTTCGGTAACGCCCTCTCTGATTTCACCCAGACAACTGTCTGATGTTTTCTATACTCATTGACGTAATAATCATTGGATTATAGAAAATAACTATGCTACCAAATAACATAGACCATCAACTGATAGATGGCGCCAGCTGATAAATATTGTTAGGAGCCCAAAGATGGCACCACACTCCGACATAATATTTTATTTATTTTTAACAACGAACCCGAATATATAGAAAGATTTAAGTGTCATGAAGAAAAATGATGTTTTTTTTTAAAAAGGATTTGCGTTGTAAATATGGTTTAAGTTATTTACAGAATTTTGAAGCTAAGTACGTTGATCAAAAACCAAAAATCCCTCGTCAAGTAGTATAAAAGTGTCAGTCGTTGGCTATTTAGAAACAAAAAACATAATTGCAATGTCAGACTGGCGAAAATGTCATAACATGTAATCTTGCATAGATTAGTATAAATATGCTGTGAATTCATTAAAAGCCATTGCTATTGCTGTCAATTCTATACAAACCTGCCCCTGTTCAATTAGTGTTGGTTATTTTCTTTTACCTACATTCTACCTGCCCCCCTCCCCTTGTCGCCTTAACTACGATACAAATTACATGGTTCTAAATTTTCTTTTCAATCTTAAATAAAAAAGATACAGAGGGCGTTACTAATGCTAACAAGATTGTGTTCGAAAATTTCAAACCACGTACTGTAAAGTTGCGATAGCTGCATTAAAGAAGAGGTCGCAAGTTCAAATTCTGCTTAGATTTTTTCCTTTCCTTTCCTTTATACTCTGTATTATGTACACTATTATAAAGTTGTAAAAATGAAATGTCTGTACATTGAAGATATTTTCAAAAAATTGATTGTTACGGACTATTTGGGGGTCACTAAAACGAGATTTTTTTTATTTTTTATTTTATGTATCTTTGTATGTGTCGTTGTGGCTTCATCACGCAAAATCAGCTAAACAGATTTCCATCACTTTTGGTACACGGGTAGCTGGGTAACTCTAGATGGTTATAGGATACTTTTTACCCGACTACGCTGAAGAACAAACGACGGGTTATGACTTTTTCTCCTCCGCGAACGAACTTGCGGGCATCTTCTAGTAATAAATATTACATGAAATCTTGAATTGTCATTAGAATATTTTATCGACCCAAATATCATTAGTGCTCTAAAATGTGTTCAGAAACCGTAGGAAATGACCAGCATTATTACAACCAATTTTACTTTGAGAACTTTCTTGTCTGTGGTAGTAGGTAAAATTTGTACTTTGATGTTATTTCAGTATAGATTTTTGTAAGGTTATGAGTTTAAATTTGGAACAGCTGTCAAAACTCAAGTGTATCTCTATTCTAGTATCCATTGATATTAAAACAGTTATCGATACGAAACGTTAATTCAGTATGTTTTTTTAAATATCAACCGCACTTCATTCTATTGTCTATGATTTAAAAAAAAACATTCGTTTTGACGGAGGATCGAATTGGAGTCATTAATGTTGTAATTTGTTTGTTGGTTTTTTGCTGTTACGAAAGTAGAATCGATAATCAGCATAGCCCCTTTTTGTTATTAGATTGTGAATTGTCATAGAGTATGACCTACATAAGACCTATCCGTAAACTTTATACAAATCGGTTAACCGATTGCATCCCTTAAATACAACATATCCACGCTTCAATCTACATTATTAGTTTAGTTTACTTTAAGGGTAAAACCCGAATATCCCAAATTAATTAAAAAAAAATATTACGCATTGATCTGGAATAAAAATACAGCCAACCCCTTCAAATATTTGCTTTTGGTAAATATGTAATTCCCGCTCGGGGATATTAATACAGTTTCCGCAGATTCCATTTAATCTACGTATTGAACGGTCAGTAAATGAATTACGCATTTAATTAACACATTGAAACCTCACTGTGTTTTATCCAATTGGCAGTAATGGATACATGTAATAATAACATAGAATTAATATTTGCTCTATATTCCTCATTAGAACTTAGTGGAACTCTCTTGAGGTAAGCCTGTTTCGCGATCGATATACAGAATGTCCCATAAACCGGCGGTAATCCTAAGAGGGCTAAAGAGCATCTCAAAAGTTATCGATTTGACCTACCATGTATTTTCTGCGATTTTGATTAGTTCCGAGATATTTACAATTTTAGAAGTAATTTAGGGTTTTATTCTTATAAACGTGTTAAGTTTAAGTGAAATTCCTTTCTGTACTACTACTAACTACTGAAGTATTTAAAAACACCGGCCTGTTTTTATTCTTGGATAATTTTTTGAATTACGCAAAGTTAGATTTTCCATACTTCGCAGAAATCCAACTAGGAAAACGTGCTGCAATGATTAAGTATAGGAAAAAAATTCAAATTGATACAAAAATTGACAATATTTTGGAAACTACTAAAAACAGCAGAACGAACATGGGGGTAAAATCGATACCTTTTGTGCTGCTCTATCAGCGCTCCTAGGATTATCGTCGGTTTATGGGACATCCTGTAATATAACTTGAATTTCTTCAAGACGAGATTGAATTGGCACTATTTACGTAAGCACGCTCACGCTGCATCGTTAGCGTCATCGTGGCTTACTATTTAACTGAGATTAAAGTCAAATGCTTGCCTATATAACTGAATAAAAAAATGTTTATAAAAAAGGAAAAACCTGACTGCGTAAAAAAACTAAAAAGAAAAAAACAAGTCCAGTGCCATAGAAATTTGTTAATTTATAATGGAAATGTTTCATGATTCATGATCGATACTCGCGAAATAATAAATTGGAATGTGAAGTAATAAACACAGCGATTTTAAACAGTAATACAAAAAGTCTAAGATAAATATTTTCAGAGTGACCTCCAAATAGTCCGTTAAAATATATATTTTTTAAGATCTTTAATGTAGACCTTTCCTTTTTACAACTTTATAATAGTATAGATTAACCAGCACTTTTTAGCTATATTTGGCTGGCGATACTTCTGGGAGTGGCAAGATTGGCAAGAACAGCCTAAACGAATTCTGCAAGACTTAAAGACGATCCAAATAGTTTTTGGCTTTTTAAAGATACCAAAATTCAACTGGAAGCATCATATCATAGACTAACATTATTACGGTTATCAATATCGACGCTGGAAAGCAAACACGTAGAAACCAACACAAGGTCGAATTTTTTTATTGCATTTTTGGAATCACCGTATTTTTCTGCGTCGATAAGTTGAATCCACGTGCCGATACGATGAACAATGAGGTAAAAAAAACAAGAAATTGTCTTGTTATTTAAAAAATTTGCACCGCAAACACGAAGTAAATGGCAAAAAAACCTCAATTTATTGCGGTTATCTTTTGTCATATTCACATGGGTTACTACGTTTTAGTGGCCATAAAAAATTAAGAAAATAAAATCTCATACATTTGGCGATGCGTTTACTACGTGTTTGCTTACTGTGAAAAAAAAATCAAAACGTAGTGACCTACACAATTTCTACTTGTAATAACTTTTGGTTGAATTCATTAAAATAAAATTGAAGTCCTTCAAATGTTGTGTATCGTATCCAATTTTGAAAAAGTTAGCTTCATAAACACCTAAGTTATGATTTTTTTTTTCAAAACTCGGAAGATTTTTCGTCTCTGGTGAACAATTTTGTTTTTGTGGGTTACTACGTGTTTGCTTTCCAGTGTCGATATTATAGTATTTTATGCAATCGTTATACACTGTATGCTTTTTCAGTCGAGTACGGCTGTTAGGTCACGAAGCTTGCTAAGTGGCCTAATTTAGGTACGAGACTTAAAAAGCTAATAATTATATGACTATTGTATACAATATTTTTTCTACGACTAACCCATAAACATAAATAATAAATAAATAAAACATAGCTAAAGCCATAAATGTAAATGAAACATAGCTAAAAAAATTATTGCAAAAACACTGCGTTCTTTTTTTGAAATTCATAATACTTCTGTGCGGAGTTGTATAATACAGGTATTATAGTTCAGTGACATATAATATAAACCATAGAGTATAGAGTGTGGTTCAATCTAAAAAGTATGCTTTTTTAATATGATTTTCGGAGTTCTTATTCACAGATACACAAGTAGAAAATGTATTTCCACGCATTTATTTTCTATCCTGCTTCCTGACGTTAACCCACTGACATTAAGGGGCTACATCGTCATTCGTAAATCACGCCCCAAACGCGGAACCAGCCAATAAGCGTGATTTGTAATGAGGGACGCATTTATTGCTCGCGCGCATCAAAGAAAGAGAAAGCTAATACACTACATGTTTGGGGTTTTTTGGCGTAAGTGCCAGATATAAAAGTACCATGAAATCGAAGATATTATTATGTTTTGTTAACATTTAAGTTAATCACTTAAAAGATAAAGGGAAGAATGATATTTTAACATAATTTAGTAGGTTATTAATCGGTCGTTTCTACAATCTAGACAAAAAACGGGAAATAAAGACGCGTTTTCGGATAACTTTTTTGTCGAGGAAATTTTCATTAAACATGTTTCCGCGTTAATCACTGAATAGGTTATATAGTCAAGAAACACATATCTGAAAACCAGCCTGATTTATATACTAGATTTGACAAAAAATGCGCTACAAAATAGCTTAAATTTTCAATAAATGATAGATTCAGGCGTTACTTTGCGGAATTCCATACTAGATCAATGGACTATAATAGTTCCTTTGCTGTTCGCTTTGAAGTTCGCGGAACAGCAAAGGAACTATAATCCATTGAGCTTTAATTTTCGATGCATCCCCTTAACACTTATGTCTTCCAGATGTGACGTTGAAACGCCAGCCCAATCAAAAAGCGAATCCTATTAACGATGTAAAGCACAGATGGGCTAAGCTACGTTTTCTCTTGAAATAACAATCAAATTTAATGCTATCCCTCTTACTGATCCTCGAGTAAATGTCTTTCCGTTTTTTACCCGGCTTCTTTAAACGTACAGCTGCCATGGAAACGTCGCAGTGTGTGGCATACGCTTTGAATTCTTTCTTTTGAGTCAGCTTATGTCGGTAAATTGCGGGGATATATGAAATGGAGTGTTTATAAATTCATTTTATTCGCAAGCTATTTAAACTGACGTGATTTTTTGAGTTCTACTAATATTGTGTAAGCTGAGTCCTACTTCCTACTAATATTATAAATGTGACAGTGTGTGAAAATTTTTCGATGTATGTTACATAATAAATTTTAGCTTTGCTGAGCAAAAAGATAATCCAGGTATCCCAATGCTTTCTATTTTGCTCGTAATGTCCCGATCTTATTATTTAATAACAAAGTACCTACTAACTAAAGGAATTATTTTGTATATTTAATTAACGTTATATAATGCAATACAGTAACTCTTTATTTCACAACTCACAAAACTAAGAAAAAAAGAAAATAATACATTTAGGGAGATGTAAACAACAGGTGACCTTATCGCTAAACACCGATTTCTTCCAGACAACCTTAGGGTAGTGTTCTAGTTCCCTCTCATATCTTAATCAGATGTTTTATAAATTTTAAGACACTTACATTTAACCACGGCTGGCCATGCTCTTTTAATTTATGAATGAGGTCTAATGACCGAGCCGTCGTAATCAGCCGTAACAGCTCCAAACCTTAACGGTTAGTGAAATAAAATAAAATTGGGTCTGAGTTTAACACAGCACGGGGGCCTTACGAGAATCGTAATATTGCTGTGTCAATATTACGATACTCGTACAAGTGCATACAGTTGCGCGCGGTAGGCATAGAAGAACTGCCTACTCTGAACGATCATGGCTCCATATAGGCACAGAGTAATCGCCTACCCTGAACGACCATGGCTGCATATAGGCACATAACAACTGCATACCTTGGCCAAAAGAATCCCTGTGCTAGATTCTATATATATTCCTGCCCTTATCCCATTAATTTGGGTCGGCGCAGCATGTTTTTTTCCACCATACTTTCCTACCACCCGTCATCTCGAATAATTCCATTTTACTCATGTTTATGTTATCTATCACACAATCCATCTATTTTTTCTTTGGTCTTCCTTTTCTTATACGTAATATAAACTACTTAAACTATAGTCTTTCTTTTTGTCTTTATATAATGAAGAATCTGGTGACTTTGGCTCTCAGGCACAGCAAGGGGTATCTAAAGTGTAACCCTGTCTGCCACAAGAAGCTGAAGTTAAAGTGGTTGTCAAAAGAGATACTACAGCTCAAAAGACCAAAAACCTGCGCAATAACAACAATCCTGACAGGCCACTGCAAACTAAACAAACACCTGTTTCAAATGGGTATGAAACAGGACGCAGTATGCAGATTCTGCCAAGAGGCAGAGGAGACTGCAATGCACATCCTTTTCTTCTGTGGACCACTCATGAGGAAAAGAAGTATCCACCTAGGGCAACATGTCGTGCCCCCGGAAGAGATACAAAATTTCACTGCCCAAAGAATTTGGCAATTCCTAGACTCAACGGGCCTCAGTAGGGAACTCTAATAAAGGGCTGCCACAATAGATCAAATCTGGTCGAAGCGGCATACAGAAGGCCCACAAATCAACAATAATAAATAAATGTGTCGTTGTGGCTTCATCACGCAAAATCAGCTAAACAGATTTCCATCACTTTTGGTACACGGGTAGCTGGGTAACTCTATTTTTTTTTTAGTTATAGGATACTTTTTACCCGACTACGCTGAAGAACAAACGACAGGTTTTGACTTTTTCTCCTCCGCGAACGAACTTGCGGGCATCTTCTAGTAATAAATATTACATGAAATCTTGAATTGTCATTAGAATATTTTATCGACCCAAATATCATTAGTGCTCTAAAATGTGTTCAGAAACCGTAGGAAATGACCAGCATTATTACAATCAATTTTACTATGAGAACTTTGAGTTTGAGTTATTTCAGTATAGATTTTTGTAAGGTTATGAGTTTAAATTTGGAACAGCTGTCAAAACTCAAGTGTATCTCTATTCTAGTATCCATAGATAGTAAAACAGTTATCGATACGAAACGTTAATTCAGTATGTTTTTTAAATATCAACCGCACTTCATTCTATTGTCTATGATTAAAAAAAAAAAACATTCATTTTGACGGAGGATCGAATTGGAGTCATTAATGTTGTAATTTGTTTGTTGGTTTTCTGCTGTTACGAAAGTAGAATCGATAATCAGCATAGCCCCTTTTTGTTATTAGATTGTGAATTGTCATAGAGTATGACCTACATAAGACCTATCCGTAAACTTTATACAAATTGGTTAACCGATTGTATCCTTTAAATACAACATATCCACGCTTCAATCTACATTATTAGTTTAGTTAACTTTAAGGGTAAAACCCGAATATCCCAAATTAATTAAAAAAAAATATTACGCATTGATCTGGAATAAAAATACAGCCAACCCCTTCAAATATTTGCTTTTGGTAAATATGTAATTCCCGCTCGGGGATATTAATACAGTTTCCGCAGATTCCATTTAATCTGCGTATTGAACGGTCAGATTGAATTACGCATTTAATTAACACATTGAAACCTCACTGTGTTTTATCCAATTGGCAGTAATAGATACATGTAATAATAACATAGAATTAATATTTGCTCTATATTCCTCATTAGAACTTAGTGGAACTCTCTTGAGGTAAGCCTGTTCCGCGATCGATATACAGAATGTCCCATAAACCGGCGGTAATCCTAAGAGGGCTAAAAGAGCATCTCAAAAGTTATCGATTTGACCTACCATGTATTTTCTGCGATTTTGATTAGTTCCGAGATATTTACAATTTTAGAAGTAATTTTGGGTTTTATTCTTATAAACGTGTTAAGTTTAAGTGAAATTCCTTTCTGTACTACTACTAACTACTGAAGTATTTAAAAACACCGGCCTGTTTTTATTCTTGGATAATATTTTTGAATTACGCAAAGTTAGATTTTCCATACTTCGCAGAAATCCAACTAGGAAAACGTGCTGCAATGATTAAGTATAGGAAAAAAATTCAAATTGATACAAAAATTGACAATATTTTGGAAACTACTAAAAACAGCAGAACGAACATGGGGGTAAAATCGATACCTTTTGTGCTGCTCTATCAGCGCTCCTAGGATTATCGTCGGTTTATGGGACATCCTGTAATATAACTTGAATTTCTTCAAGACGAGATTGAATTGGCACTATTTACGTAAGCACGCTCACGCTGCATCGTTAGCGTCATCGTGGCTTACTATTTAACTGAGATTAGAGTCAAATGCTTGCCTATATAACTAAATAAAAAAATGTTTATAAAAAAGGAAAAACCTGACTGCGTAAAAAAACTAAAAAGAAAAAAACAAGTCCAGTGCCATAGAAATTTGTTAATTTATAATGGAAATGTTTCATGATTCATGATCGATACTCGCGAAATAATAAATTGGAATGTGAAGTAATAAACACAGCGATTTTAAACAGTAATACAAAAAGTCTAAGATAAATATTTTCAGAGTGACCTCCAAATAGTCCGTTAAAATATATATTTTTTAAGATCATTAATGTAGACCTTTCCTTTTTACAACTTTATAATAGTATAGATTAACCAGCACTTTTTAGCTATATTTGGCTGGCGATACTTCTGGGAGTGGCAAGATTGGCAAGAACAGCCTAAACGAATTCTGCAAGACTTAAAGACGATCCAAATAGTTTTTGGCTTTTTAAAGATACCAAAATTCAACTGGAAGCATCATATCATAGACTAACATTATTACGGTTATCAATATCGACGCTGGAAAGCAAACACGTAGAAACCAACACAAGGTCGAATTTTTTTATCGCATTTTTGGAATCACCGTATTTTTCTGCGTCGATAAGTTGAATCCACGTGCCGGTACGATGAACAATGAGGTAAAAAAAACAAGAAATTTTCTTGTTATTTAAAAAATTTGCACCGCAAACACGAAGTAAATGGCAAAAAAACCTCAATTTATTGCGGTTATCTTTTGTCAAATTCACATTGGGTTACTACGTTTTAGTGGCCATAAAAAATTAAGAAAATTTAATCTCATACATTTGGCGATGCGTTTACTACGTGTTTGCTTACTGTGAAAAAAAAATCAAAACGTAGTGACCTACACAATTTCCACTTGTAATAACTTTTGGTTGAATTCATTAAAATAAAATTGAAGTCTTTCAAATGTTGTGTATCGTATCCAATTTTGAAAAAGTTAGCTTCATAAACACCTAAGTTATGATTTTTTTTTCAAAACTCGGAAGATTTTTCGTCTCTGGTGAACAATTTTGTTTTTGTGGGTTACTACGTGTTTGCTTTCCAGTGTCGATATTATAGTATTTTATGCAATCGTTATACACTGTATGCTTTTTCAGTCGAGTACGGCTGTTAGGTCACGAAGCTTGCTAAGTGGCCTAATTTAGGTACGAGACTTAAAAAGCTAATAATTATATGACTATTGTATACAATATTTTTTCTACGACTAACCCATAAACATAAATAATAAATAAATAAAACATAGCTAAAGCCATAAATGTAAATGAAACATAGCTAAAAAAATTATTGCAAAAACACTGCGTTCTTTTTTTGAAATTCATAATACTTCTGTGCGGAGTTGTATAATACAGGTATTATAGTTCAGTGACATATAATATAAACCATAGAGTATAGAGTGTGGTTCAATCTAAAAAGTATGCTTTTTTAATATGATTTTCGGAGTTCTTATTCACAGATACACAAGTAGAAAATGTATTTCCACGCATTTATTTTCTATCCTGCTTCCACACTGACGTTAACCCACTGACATTAAGGGGCTACATCGTCATTCGTAAATCACGCCCCAAACGCGGAACCAGCCAATAAGCGTGATTTGTAATGAGGGACGCATTTATTGCTCGCGCGCATCAAAGAAAGAGAAAGCTAATACACTACATGTTTGGGGTTTTTTGGCGTAAGTGCCAGATATAAAAGTACCATGAAATCGAAGATATTATTATGTTTTGTTAACATTTAAGTTAATCACTTAAAAGATAAAGGGAAGAATGATATTTTAACATAATTTAGTAGGTTATTAATCGGTCGTTTCTACAATCTAGACAAAAAACGGGAAATAAAGACGCGTTTTCGGATAACTTTTTTGTCGAGGAAATTTTCATTAAACATGTTTCCGCGTTAATCACTGAATAGATTATATAGTCAAGAAACACATATCTGAAAACCAGCCTGATTTATATACTAGATTTGACAAAAAATGCGCTACAAAATAGCTTAAATTTTCAATAAATGATAGATTCAGGCGTTACTTTGCGGAATTCCATACTAGATCAATGGACTATAATAGTTCCTTTGCTGTTCGCTTTGAAGTTCGCGGAACAGCAAAGGAACTATAATCCCCTTAACACTTATGTCTTCCAGATGTGACGTTGAAACGCCAGCCCAATCAAAAAGCGAATCCTATTAACGATGTAAAGCACAGATGGGCTAAGCTACGTTTTCTCTTGAAATAACAATCAAATTTAATGCTATCCCTCTTACTGATCCTCGAGTAAATGTCTTTCCGTTTTTTACCCGGCTTCTTTAAACGTACAGCTGCCATGGAAACGTCGCAGTGTGTGGCATACGCTTTGAATTCTTTCTTTTGAGTCAGCTTATGTCGGTAAATTGCGGGGATATATGAAATGGAGTGTTTATAAATTCATTTTATTCGCAAGCTATTCAAACTGACGTGATTTTTTGAGTTCTACTAATATTGTGTAAGCTGAGTCCTACTTCCTACTAATATTATAAATGTGACAGTGTGTGAAATTTTTTCGATGTATGTTACATAATAAATTTTAGCTTTGCTGAGCAAAAAGATAATCCAGGTATCCCAATGCTTTCTATTTTGCTCGTAATGTCCCGATCTTATTATTTAATAACAAAGTACCTACTAACTAAAGGAATTATTTTGTATATTTAATTAACGTTATATAATGCAATACAGTAACTCTTTATTTCACAACTCACAAAACTAAGAAAAAAAGAAAATAATACATTTAGGGAGATGTAAACAACAGGTGACCTTATCGCTAAACACCGATTTCTTCCAGACAACCTTAGGGTAGTGTTCTAGTTCCCTCTCATATCTTAATCAGATGTTTTATAAATTTTAAGACACTCACATTTAACCACGGCTGGCCATGCTCTTTTAATTTATGAATGAGGTTTAATGACCGAGCCGTCGTAATCAGCCGTTACAGCTCCAAACCTTAACGGTTAGTGAAATAAAATAAAATTGGGTCTGAGTTTAACACAGCACGGGGCCTTACGAGTATCGTAATATTGCTGTGTCAATATTACGATACTCGTACAAGTGCATACAGTTGCGCACGGTAGGCATAGAGGAACTGCCTACTCTGAACGATCATGGCTCCATATAGGCACAGAGTAATCGCCTACCCTGAACGACCATGGCTGCATATAGGCACATAACAACTGCATACCTTGGCCAAAAGAATCCCTGTGCTAGATTCTATATATATTCCTGCCCTTATCCCATTAATTTGGGTCGGCGCAGCATGTTTTTTTCCACCATACTTTCCTACCACCCGTCATCTCGAATAATTCCATTTTACTCATGTTTATGTTATCTATCACACAATCCATCTATTTTTTCTTTGGTCTTCCTTTTCTTATACATAATATAAACTACTTAAACCATAGTCTTTCATTTTGTCTTTGCCGCAGTCGCGTAAAAATTCCGTATATAATGAAGAATCTGGTGACTTTGGCTCTCAGGCACAGCAAGGGGTATCTAAAGTGTAACCCTGTCTGTCACAAGAAGCTGAAGTTAAAGTGGTTGCCAAGGATTCGGTGAAATTCAGTCCGACTCACGCGTGTCACCGACGCAATTTATAGCCTTACTTGCGGCGCAAAAAGAGAATCTAGGATTCTCAGTACTTTGGTTGCTTCAGACGTTTCGATCTTATCGGTCACTATTAAATTATGAAACGAATGTTATTGGCTTGAAATGTTATATACTACTCAATATTTTGGCTCAGATGTAATTAACCAAAATTATTGGTATTATATTAAGACATATACGAATTATAATAAAATTATTGTCATTAGCTTGCAATAAGACATATATCTTCCCCCATTTTGGGGGAGGCTTATGTCTAGCAGTGGGCGTCTCTTGGTTAATGATGATGATGACATATTTATTACTACATTATTCTTTTCAAAATCCCATTAAAACCAAGGACCAATAAAACAAGAGGACTACCAATCTCCATACAAAAAGCCGTTATGCCGCTGATATGTACAACGCCATCATGTATAAGAATTATGATTGACAATTATTCAACTATGCAAGCGTGACACAGTATTAAAATGATACGATTTAGTTATTACTTATTAGCTGTTTACAAACTAATTGTTACTGTACTGTACTATGTTTATTTGTTCAATTATAACATCGATAAATGTTTAGTTTTATAGCGTGTCCCGGGATCCGGAATTAGTAATAAATAATAAATTAATTAATAATATGGGTCAATTTTATACAAATCGAACTAGTCCCTTAGTAAGCTCAATAAGGCTTGTGTTATGGGTACTAGACGACGATATATATAATAGATATATTACTTGTATACATAGAAGACATCCAAGACTCAGGCACAAATAAGGAAGCACGAGACCAGGGTCAGGATATAATTGTTGTAGTGATTAAAGGAAAAGAAAAGGCACCTGAGGACAAAACAAACATTCCTTAAGCTACATAGTATTGTTTACATTTTAAACAGTTAGCAAGTAATTACAAAATATATATGAACTTACGTTTCCGTGCCTTGTATTATAAATATGTGTTGTCAACGACAGTTCCACAGTATGGTTTTACTCGTATAATCAAATTAAAGTTTATATTATGTATTTAAATGACAGTCACTCAAAACACTCAGGTTTCAGGAATAAGGACTTATGCTTAGGCTTGAGGATTTTAAAACATTGTTCAAGAGTGAGAGTCTTAGACAAACATCTGATCAGGTACGAAGTTCAGAATTGAATGAATGAACGAAATTGAATTCGAGCGTGTGTTCAAGTGTGGAATTTTAAAATAATTTTGAATTTGCTGACAGAAGAATAATTTTAAAAAGCTGCGCATAGCCAGACAGTTCGTAAGCAACGAGTCGTAATGCGCCTCGTTACAAGCGCCATCTAGTTTTTGCCAGAATATCGCATTGCGATCGGGGCATGATCCAATGTAAGGCCATTAACAGTCCTCTTGTTTTAATGGTCCATACATACTCCATGAAAATAATAAGTGTCTTCCTTTTACGGTTCAAAATATACAAGAAATGACGGACGTTTACGTCGTCTGAGTACGGATCTCTAAAACGCGAACCCCTAACCGTAACATTCTCACATTACACACACGTACGAGTATACACATGTAATCAGTATTTGCTTTGCAAAACGTATCGGAATTATTTGCTGTCGCCCTGCCTACTTCAGCGATTACTGTGCCGTGAAACGTAGAATCTAGTGCACTAGTTCGAATCTCGTATTGTGCTCTCCTTCTGACTCTTCAGTTACACAATATTTGAATGAATGAGACAGCAAGATACGAATTTCGATTTTCGAAATAACCGCTCTAGAGTATCTTAAAAGCACGTCGGTTCAGTAAACGCGATGAATATCAATACCCCACTATCGGAAGAAGTTTCTTGGTAGCTCGTAAAGGTAGCGTTTTGCATTAATTTTTAGACTTCCATTCGTTGCTTTTTTAAGGATTCTGTACCCAAAAGGTAAAACGGGACTCTATTACTAAGACTCCGCTGTTCGTCCGTCCGTCTGTCTGTATGCGGACAGACATATCTGTCACCAGGCTGTAATCTCATGAACCGTGATAGCTAGACAGATGAAATTTTCACAGATGATGTATGTCTGTCTATGTCAGTAACCAATATAAAATAATCGAACAACACGTTCATTTTTATTAGGAGTAAGGTTCTGCTAACACTGGATCTTCATAGATACGGCCGTTTTTTATGCAAGTTCGACGCGCACGTTAAACATCGCTCATGAACGGATTTTGACGTTTTTGGACCTTGGTTCAATCCTTGGTCTCGAATAAAAGGTAGCCATCATAGAAAAAATAAACCGGTCGGTCTAGAAATTTGTTAAGTTTAAATTGAAATATTTCATGATTCATGATCGATACGACTCACATAAAACAAATTATTAATTCTAATGTGGAACATAGCGATTATAAACAGTCGGGACCCATTGTTAGCAAGATTTGTGTCTATCTAGATTTCTTATGGGTCCCGACTATTTAAAATCGCTATGTTGCACATTAGAATTTATTATTTGTTTTATGTGAGTCGTATCGATCATGAATCATGAAATATTTCAATTATAACTTAACAATTTTCTAGGGTACTGGACTTGTTTTCTTTCTTCTTAATTTTTTTAAGCACTCGGGTTTCTTGTTTTTTTTTTGATCATTTTAAAATGACTAAAAGCTTAAAAATAAGTATCCATGAATGGTTTTCTACGTATTTTCAGAAATAACATGTAACTGCAAGCGTGATATCATTTATTTTGACTACAGGAAAGTACCCAATTAATGCGGTTTCATTTGAATGTATGGCGTTGACATATCTCCTTATATTTAATTTATGGTTGAGAAATTTTACGTTCCACATTAGAAAAATAATACGAGTCCCATATTTATTTATATTTCTTACATGTGAAAATTTTATACATTTACATTATACATTATAATATTTCTCATTTTGCTCGTGTACGGGGACGTTTGTTTTTTTTATTATAGTCTAGTAATGTATAGAAAACACACATCGTACTTAAAGAGCTTGACGCTTCTCATCGACCGAATCGATTCCGCCCTGTTGTCAAACTAATATCCTAATTTTAAAATGATTTGTAAATATTCAATTTATTTTTATTTTTTATTTATTTATTAATATATCTAATAGTTTATATTCTTAATCGTTCTCATTTATTTGATTAGGAGTATTTTTGTATTACAATTCAAAAACAGGGATAGTGGAATATATAAAAATAACTATAGGATATTTGTAGCTGAAGTAGAAAAGATGGTACTTTCTTTTCCGCTTTTGCGTTCGAAGTTACGGGTAATTTTAAATAGCGAATAAAATCGATTACTTTCCCGTTGCAGACTTAATCGATAGTCATAAAAAATCGATTCAAAATTGCATTGCCTTAACACCATAATCGTTAAGTGATAGGCGTCTCCGTACCCAAGCACAATGAAAATCAGTGTAGTCTTTTAGCTATATTGAGTTTACAGAACGTTCTATGTTTTGAACGGCAAACAACGCCAAAATGAAATACGCGGTTTAGATATTCGTGAAAAATGACGACGCTGGTATAACTTTGGCCGCCGCTCTTATATTGTGGACAACGTGTTTGTACGCTTCTTCGACTGCCTTGCAGAATGCTTTCTCAATTATTTCGTCCTTCTTCTCCTCACTGAATGCCTTCGCATCAGCATCTGGGGATTAATACATAAATATAAATAACTAAATATTACACGTCAATTTTAACACAAATCGAACTAGTCCCATAGTAATATCAATATTGTTTGTGTTATGAGTACTAGACGACGATATGTTTGATAGATATATTGTTTCTTGGATGTTTTCTATCTATAGGTGATAGAAAACATCCAAGGCTCACGAGTAAATATTTATGCTCATCACACAAATATTTGCCCTTACCGACCATCAGAATCACTATTAATTTTTGACGGTTATGGTCAGAATGCCCAATAATTTAAATTCAGAGTTTGTTCAAACTTAGTTTTAGCTGATTACAATTATATCCGAAACTTACCATTGGCAAGCGTTTCCGCTAGCTCTGGATTTAACTCCACCTTTGGGGTACCGACAACTTTACAAGTGATGGTTTCTGGGCCAACATCAAAGCGTTTTACACCATCGTCTCCTGTTTTCAGTTCATAACTGTATGTGGCTGTACCCAACACACCTGAAAAACAATATTAAATTATTATTTTTATATTCTACATTGCAAGGAACCCAATGCTGTGTTTTCACAAAAACTTTCATCAGCATTCATTCAATAGCAAGGAGACCCTTAAAAATAATTATATGATACTCTTGAGCATAATTGCTTTCTTCTTGTTCCACTGCTTTATTACGTTGTCTATCAGACACGGGTGACTCAAAATGGAAAAACTGCATTTGAAGACGTGAATCTTGCTCAAACCTGTCTTCGCGGTATTTTTTTTAAATAACTAGACAATCTACTGCCCTAACCTAATATCAATAAGCGGTTCTCATTTGACGACGCTACTCAGAAAATACGTGAAACTCCAAGAGTGCAAAAAAATTTATCCCAAAGCTAGAAGCTTGCCGAACAACTAATTAATATTAATAAATATCTTACTCAAATTGACTTAACTAGTACAGTCCTAAACTAGG
The DNA here is from genome assembly GCA_905404275.2 of Hedya salicella. Lineage (NCBI taxonomy): Eukaryota > Metazoa > Arthropoda > Insecta > Lepidoptera > Tortricidae > Hedya > Hedya salicella. Next base: position 16,484,546 of record FR990105.1, read on the forward strand.
CAAAGCTTTTACTATGGGTACTAGGCGACGATATACATCACATAGATAAATACAAATAGAAAACATCCAAGATCAGACATTCGCTTGGCTGGCATTCGAATTCAGGACCGCAGGCTTCGTAAAGGTGCATCCACACTTGTATCATTTGCTCGTATCCGATCAACGTACCGTGGCATGACTGCGTATCGCGCTGCTTGGACGCTCACTATCGGTGCACCGATCATAGCGCACTCGTCCGATATAAGTGTGTGATACGCGTAGCAACATGGATTTCGAGCGATCGGATCGGCGCAACGTCCAACCGCGTGATCGTTGCACGCGATCATGCCACGCGACGATGATCTGATACGGGCAAATGATACAAATGTGGACGCACATTAAGCCGTTGTGCAACCAACTTAGCCAAGCGCGTTGTTACTCCAGGTATCCCTCTGTATGACTGAGACGTTACTTGAGGTAATAGAAAAACAGGGGCTTCACAATAAAGGGATTGGACCCTCTTGTCGCCACAACCCGACTCGGAAACGAAACGGAAGGCCTATAGAAAAAAAATATTGATAGTAGTTTTTAGGGTTCACCCAAAGGGTTAAACGGGACCCTATGGCTTAGACTACGCGTTCTGTCTGTCTGTCTGTCACCAAGCTTTATCTCATGAATCGGGTTCCCCGTGTTAACGCATTTTTTTTTGTCCGAATCATCATTTGGCCGAATTCATAATTTGGCTTTTTACTTTTTTATGTGATCACGTAAACTTTTCAACATTTTTATAGAACAAACCTCACCTAACCTAATGTATACAACTGGATAAAAACCTTAAAAACTCCTGAAAATTGTACAGTTTCCGAAAAAACTGCATTATGCCAAAATATGAATTCGGCCAAATGATGATTCGGACAAACGAGATTATGCCACATAAGGGGAACCCCATGAACCGTGATAGTATATTATAGTACAGTATCTACAGACTGAAGAATTTTTTACAGATGATATATTTCTGAGGCCGCCATAACAACAAATACTAAGAACAGTATAATTTTATGTCTGTCTGTCCAAATCAGTAACCAATATAAAATGATTGAACACCGCGTACATTTTATATCAGAGTAGGGATCTGCTAACACAGGGTTTCATCGATACGGCCGTTTGTAGCGTATATTTTGTACGGAACCCTCGGTGCGCGAGTCCAACTCGCACTTGGTCGGGTTGTCTTTGTTTGTAGATGATTTTATTTTATCACATATCACAAATTTTGTGTTTCTGTCTTTTTAATATGGGAAAGATAACACCAAGGACAGCACAGTGCTCGCTAGTGAAAAGTTCACACTCGACGCGTAATCGAGAAATACCAGGTTCGATTCCCAGTGTGTATTTTCCTTTGCGCTTTGACTTGTATTTATATCACAATTCATCATCATGATCATCATCATCATCATCATCATCATCATCATCATCATCATCATAGAGGCGACCCGCATCCAGCGAGCCCCCGCAACCCTAATCAGGTCGTCGGACCACCTTGCTCGTACGCGGTCTCCACACTAGACCCTTTCTGCCCCAACGGTCGTCGGTTCTTTGAACTATGTGCCCTGCCCATTGCCACTTCAGTTTGCTTACCCTGTATGCTATGTCGGTGGCCTTGGTTCGTCTACGGATCTTCTCATTCCTGATTCGATCTCGTAGAGAAATACCGAGCAAAGCCCTTTCTATAGCTCGCTGAGTAACTCTGAGCTTCCTTAAGAGGCCCATAGTCAGAGACCACGTCTCGGCTCCGTAGGTCATCACCGGTAATACGCACTGGTTGAAGACTTTCGTTTTCAAGCACTGAGGACGAGAAGACACTTCGCAGTTTCCCAAACGCTGCCCATGCGAGTTGGATCCGTCGATTGATCTCTTTCTCGAAGTTGGACCTGCCTAACTGGATTGTTTGTCCTAGATAGACGTATTCGTCAACAACTACGAAGACCGAGTTACCAACCAATACTGGGGTGGGCGCTACATGCACATGGATTCGACATGATCTTCGTCTTGTCCATGTTCATCTTAAGGCCCACCTATTGGGATACTCTGTTGAAATCTTCGAGCATCGTACCGAGATCCTCCAGCGTCTCTGCCATGACCACGATATCGTCGGCAAACCGAAGGTGGGTGATGTATTTGCCATTAATGCTGATGCCGAATCCTTGCAATTCCAAGAGAATGAAGGCGTCTTCCATTGCGTTGGTGAAGAGCTTCGGAGATATTACATCTCCTTGTCTCACACCTCTCTGCAACGGGATCGCTTCCGTAATCGGGTCTTGTACTCGGACCGACATACTGGCGTTGTTGTACACACTCCTCAGCACCTCGACATACCGACAGTCAATCCGGCATTGCTGGAGCGACTGCAGTACTGCCCATGTCTCGACGAAATCAAAGGCCTTCTCATAGTCCACAAAGGCTAAGCAAAGTGGCAGATTATATTATATATATTATTATAGTTTTCTGTATAACCTGCCGCAGCGTGTGTATGTGGTCTATGGTACTGAAGACTTTTCAAAACCCGGCTTGTTCGGGAGGCTGGAATTCATCAAACCTGCTTGAAAGACGATTCGTAAGGACCCTGGAAAGCCACTTGTAGACATGACTCAGAAGCGAGATGGGTCTATAATTCTTAAGCAGCGTTTTATCACCTTTCTTGAAAAATAGCACCACCACACTCCCGTTCCATGCCCCCGGCGTGATGTCCTCGAGCAATACGGTATTAAAGAGCTTCTGAAGGACCTTAAGTACCACCCGCTTTCAGAAGCTCTGAAGTGATTCCGTCATCACCCGGCGCCTTGTTATTCTTGAACTGGTTAAGGGCCATTCTAATCTCGTACAGACTGATTTCCGGGATATCTTCGGTATAGTGTCGGGTAACCTTGGCTCTCGGGTCTTTGGCCAAGTCATGAGCAGGTTTGGCAGCCGAGGTATAATAACTGCCCATAGAACCTCTCGATCTCTCTTAACACCTCTGGCTTCGTCAACACTACACTGCCGTCTTCTGTCTTCAGCTTCGTCAGCTGACTTTGCCCAATAGACAGGTCCCTCTTCACAATTGATAGTCGTGTTTTTCCATCTTTTTCTAGAAACTATATTCAGGGTATAAATAGAGCCGACCGTTTTGGACATCTCACTACTTGGGTGGACGCTGGACGGTCAACATCTCCTGCATCTCCTGATGATGCCTCATAGAGAGGCGAATATACTGTCTGGTGGTAGTTTGTTGTATTTACATGTGTATATTACTTTTTGTGACATAGAATATGTCACCGTTTACGTATATTTAGGATACAATTATCAATGAACAAGTTCAGCCATGAAGAGGAAGTAATTAGAAGAATCAATACAACTTGGAATAAACTTTGGTCAGAAAATTTTAAAAGTAAATTATAGTATGCATCTGAAAAAATAGTGTTCGACACATGTCTCTTACCATGCTTTCTGTACGGGTGTGTAATGATCGGTATAAAAATAAAAAATATATTTCCATTCGGTATAACAACGTTTGATATTATTTCAAAGGATATAATCACTCATTATAAACGTTTGGTATAATTAAAAAATATTCCTTTTATTTCTTATATTTATTGTTTGATATAACGCTTATTTATTATAACCATCACATGGTATAATGTTTATTTGTTATACTTATCGTATGGTATAACGCTTATACATTATAACGATCATGTGGTATAACGATTATTTATTATAATGATCATATGGTATAACGCTTATTTATTATAACCATCATATGGTATACATTATAACGATCATGTGGTATAACGATTATTTATTATAATTATCATATGGTATAACGCTTATTTATTATAACCATCATATGGTATAACACTTATTTATTATAACTATCATATGGTATAACGCTTAGTCATTATAACGATCATATGGTATATAACGCTTATTTATTATAATGATCATATTGTCTACCGCTTATTTATTATAACCATCATTTGGCATAACGCTTATTTATTATAGCTATCATATGGTATAACGCTTATTTATTATTATGATCTTATGGTAGCAGTTCATAGTGTGTAGGAGTCGCAGTTCTAACCTAACATATTTTTCCGGTAGCAATTCGCATTGTGTAGGGGTCGCAAATAGAACCTGACCTTCTTAGAAGAATTCACATCGTGTTACGGGTCGCAGTTTTAACTTAACTTTGACATAAATATTACTTTGATGTAAACTTGTTTCTCATTACACGTCTAAAAAAAAAAAAAATCCCTCACGCAAGCATGGTCACAATACAAACCTAACCTAACCTACAGTTTTCGGTTTTTGACCCATTTCGACGCTTCACTCGCTCCTCTATACACTAACCTACAGTTTTCAGTTTTTGACCCATTCTGACGCTACGCTCGCTTCACTCGCTCCGCTATACATGGTCAGAATACAAACCTAACCTAACCTACAGTTTTCGGTTTTTGACCCATGTTCCATTTTGTCCATTGTGTACATGTAAGCAAGCATTTTGACGCTCCGCTCGCTTCGCTCACTCCGCTATACAGATCATAGTACAAACCTAACCGAACCTATTTTTTTCGGTTTTCGGCCTAATTTGACGCTCCGCTATATATGGTCACAATATAAACTGCATGAAAATATGCGCATGCGAATGCGAGTACAATTATTTATTGTCACATCTAACTAAGACACTATTTCGCGGAAAAGCAAATGGACCATAATTCATTAATTGTAGGCAAACTTACTTCCTTGCGACGTGTAGTGTCCCTCTAAACTCTTCGAAGACTTGGTAAATATTATGATTATGTCACTAGACATATGTAAATCAGCTTTCGTGGTCAGTATCACCGACTTGGCTGCCGTATCCATTCTGAAAGGCAAACAAACATATATCATTACTGTCTTTGATTCTAAACAAACAAGCACACGCACTGGAACGTCTTTAAAGGTATATCTAATGATAAATCTATCGTGAGATTCAAAACATTGAGGTTACATATAGGTTAACTCAGGTCGTTATTGTCGAGTATGTACTAGTTTAGTTTTAGGAAGAGAGGGCAATAAATAGAGAAATCTCTCTCCAGGCGGGTGTTATGCCTGGGGATGGAAGTCCAATGAAATTTGGACGGAAGTTGTATTTATGCAACCGAGTTAGAAAACATCGTAAGTGCGATGCAGAACATGTCAGAATTGATAGATGACAGAAGATACGCCACATAGTAAATACTTATCTTTTATTTAGCAACACTTAATGAAAAACAAGCCAAGTTCTCATGTTCAACCAAAAGTACCGATATCTCGAAAGTTGCCACTTAGTACTAGATTGTTGACAGAAAAAACAATTTATTGCCGCTTAATGCATTTTAAATCCTAACTTGGCAGTTTTCTTAAATATCTAACAGCTTGATATTGTAACATACTGAATAGAAAACTGCCAAATTAAGGCTCAATATGCATAAAGCGGCAATAAATTGATTTTACTGTTAAAAATGTAGTACCGGATTGTACACCTTTGGAATATCAGTATTTTTGGTGGATCTTGGCTTATTTTTCACATTTATGTTTTGGTGGTTTCACATCATTTCTTTTTCTAGATACCGGCATACAAGAACAAGATATTTTTGTATGAAATATTTTACTACGAACATAGCCTAATCTATTCATTTCTTGGTTTTCTGATTTCTTTCTTTGTATACGGGTGTAAAAGTGTCAAGTTTCTAGCTTATCAGGCAGTGGGTTATGTTTTTGACCTATACCTGTCAGTCAGTGAATGAGTCGGTCATAAAAATGTCGGTTTTTAAACGTTAATGTATCGATAACTGTAAGATTGTAAATGTAACATTTATGAAATATTGGATTCTAGACAAGCTGAGGGGTTTTAATAAATGTATCAAATTTCATGTTCAACAGGTTTCGAAGTTGTGAAGGGGCAAAGAGTAGGTACCTCGAAATGGTTCGTTTAACATTACACACGACTGCTGCGTCGCCAGTTCCTTTTCCTTTGAACGTGGCTGGACACAGGGAGCAACCTTTATATAATCTTTAAAGACACATATCATAAATGTTGGGTAGGTGTAATGGAACCAATATTTGCACCTAACAATGAAACTTCGTCTGCAAACATCTCCAGAGCAGGTATTATTACTATCTAATGATTTTCTATTAATTAATAACTTACTTGAAATCGGATATCGTCTGATTCTTTAATCCTGTTATAGTCAAGTTTGTATTCTTATATGTCAAGCCTTCTTTGTCGAAAACTATGTCTAATGCAGGTATAACTAATGGATCTATAGCTACTATATTGTGAGGCGGGATTCCCTTGTGCGTTTGTTCTAAAAACGTTTCTGTAGATTGACTGAGGCATTTGATGTCATCAGTTTTACACGGCTTTAAAAGCGAGCCTGAAATAAATAAAGATTAATATTTATTCGAAGGAAGCGGAGAAAATATTAAGCAAATAAACTAGAAGGTGGGCGAGTGGGCGTATTACAGGGAGTTAGGAACATAAATCCTCCACAAGTGTAAAATTATATTTTCTTGATATACATACATTATGAGAACTCGGAATCTAACGGGCATACATTTTAAAAGTAATCATTACATCCATGTTAGGGTTCCGTACCAAAAAGCTAAAAAAAGAGGAACCCTTATGTGCGACTCTGTCTGTCTGTCCGACTATTAGAGCGCCAGATCTCAAAAACTACTTATGTAAATAGCTATTGAAATTTGAAATATTTATAAACATGGTCAGTAAATAAACTATGTGTAGGCTCCGAGTTCGAGTGACGGAACCATCATAGGATTATGATGCTCGTCCACTTATTTATTGATATCAAATAAATCCTAAGAAAAACTCAAAAGAAAAGTACCTACATGCTAGCATCTAACATATACATTGTAGTATGATTATCTTTAAAACAAAATTAGTTGTAATGCTATTTTTTTCAAAAAATAAACGTTTAAAAATAGTATTATATTTGTCATAATAAATAATAAAAACCTGTATATTAACGTAAACACAAAATAGGTAAAAAAGACATGAAGTTAGATTATAACTTACAATTTAATATCGTATCTCATTTATTTAAATAATCCTTAACTAATAGTGATTTTTGGTAACGTGTAGGTACCAAATTGCACTTACTTTGTTGTGGCAGATATATTAATGCAGTCACCAGCATTAATATATCTGCCACAACAAAGCGCCCATAAATATCTGACAAGACTTTATTTCTAGGGCCGTTAGAACGTGTTAGATATTTTCGCCAGCTTCGATAAGGTGCGTCTACACTTGTATCATTTGCTCGTATCCGATCACCGTGGCGTGGCATGACTGCGTATCGCGCTGCTTGGACGCTCACTGTCGGCGCGCCGATCATGCCTTGCTTGTCCGATCTAAGTGTTGATACGCGTAACAACATGGATTTGAAGCGATCGGATCGGCGCAACGTCCAAACGCGTGATCGTGACACGCGATCATGCCACGGGATGAAGATCTGATCGGGCAAATGATACAAATGTGGACGCACCTGCAGGGGAGATATTGATGATGGTGTCTGTACCTGCTGTACCACTCGCCCTCCGCTTGTGCCAGACTAGTCGCCCAGGGTTTTCAGAGCGGTCCCTATTGTAGTGAAATGCAGCTTGTTAGATGAACACAGGGTACATATGTGTCATTAGAAATCTACCGTAACTTAAAAATACAACAACACCTAATAACAGGGGTTTTCGTTACACTATTATTTAACAACTGTCTAAATAAAAAATATTAAACATTAATTTATTTTACTAACTAACTGCGCTGGCTCAGGGACCCAAAATCCCTCCTTTTTTTAATGTAACGTGTGGCAAAAGGGCAGACGAGCCACCTGATGAAAGTAGTCATCGTCGCCCATGGATATGTGCAACACCGGAGGAATCGCCCATATTTTGCCAACCCTTGAGAGCCCTGTTAACTCGCTTCCTGAAGAATCCCATGTTATAGCGCTCTGGAAATACCTTTCCCTACCTGGGGAAGGTTATTCCACAACTTGCAAGTGCGTGGTAAAAATGAGCGTGATGCCCGTTTATTTTTTGGATGCCAAGCATCCAGATAGTCCTTCCACGTAGTCAAACGATTTTGTCCAACTGGTGGTCCACGAGGAAACATAATTCCTCGTAGTCAAACCAATTGGACAAAATAGTTTGACTACGTGGAAGGAGGGCCCAACATGAGCTCTTGACCTCCGACACAAAAGCACGCCACTTTACGCGATCCTGCGCAATCTCTCGCCAGTTAATGGCCCTGAGCTCACGCAGATCCACCTCCACCCGATCTATCCAGTTCCAGCGGTACTTTGGTCAACTGACTGGGCGTCGTACGGTTGGTCGACCCAGATAATTATGCTCTCTTCACCTGCCGATTCTCTTCCATTCGCTCAATGAGCTAGAGCGAATTGATGAATTTATTTAATAATAAAAATTTGGCTGGCTTTATAGACCAGCGTGTAACTAGTAATATTTCACATAAGTTCTTATATGAATCTGTAACGAAGTGTCAATACACAACTTGTTGAATAGGTGTACCTACATAATACACACATTCTATAATTACTATTATTATCATATAAACAGCTCATTTATATGAGTGTAGAGGTTATCGCAGACAGACTACATTAGGTATTTGGATGCACAAGAGCAAGCGAAAGGATTCTATAGTTAAACCACGAGCGAAGCGAAGCGAACACACGAGAAGTAAAATACAACTTTGCACCCGTGTGTACCACAAAACTTTTCACCTCACTATATGTAGCGAGGAAAGTGCAACATGAAAAAAACTAGGTACCTCATAAAAAAAAAGTATTTTATTAGAAACATCATCAATAGAAAAGTTTTTAAGTAAAATTTTGTTGACAATGTTGACATTTCTGATGATGCGTTTTGTAGTTAGCTTCTGCTCGCGACTTCGTTCGCCTTAAATTCGTTTATCGCGAATAAGGGTATTTTTCCGGGATAAAAAGTAGCCTATGTCCTTCCCCGGAACTCAAAATATCTCCTTACCAAATTTCATCCAAATCGGTTCAGCGGTTTAAGCGTGAAGAGGTAACAGACAGACAGACAGACACACTTTCGCATTTATAATATTAAGTATGGATAGTAATTAAACTTTGTAAAGGTAATTGGATGTTTGTTACTTAAAACGAATAACATTTGAACCGCCGAAGACATTTAGATGAAACATGGCGCAGAAATCAGAAATCGCAGGCAAAGACGCGGGTTAACGCTATAAAGATGAAATCTCTATTTGCTCTTTTGTATCTACTAGCGACCCACCCCGGATTTTCACGGATAGCAGAGCATATATGCCTACTTTTTTAGGGTTCCGTAGTCAACTAGGAAGGAACCCTGTCCGTCCGTCTGTCCGTCCGCGGCTTATCTCCGTGATCATTAGTACTAAAACGATGAAATTTGGTATGAGTATGTTTATGTATCACGCCGACAAAACGGTTAAATAAAAACTAAAAAAAAAACTTTTTCTCTCGTGCACCTAAAGTGGGGGTGATTTTTTTTCGTTCCACCACTAGTTTGTGTGGTATCCTCCTATTATTTTTTGATAAAGTCAGCAGTTTTGTAAATATTGGCTCCGGAAATCAAAAAAATTGCGTCGCCCCCCCCCTCTAAGTTTTCAACCACGGGTCAAAAATTTGTGGAAAAAATCATAAAAATGAGGCGTTATAAGATTTTTCAATGAAAACTACATTGAATAAAATCAGTCTAGCCGTTTTTGAGTCATTAATAAAATAAATAAATAAATAAATAAATATCAGGGACAATCTTACACAAATCGACCTAGTCCCAAACTAAGCAAAGCTTGTACTATGGGTACTAGGCGACGATATACATAATAAATAGATAAATTATAATACTTAAATACATAGAAAACATCCAAGACCCAGGAACGAATATTCGTGCTCATCACACAAACACTTGCCCTGGCCGGGATTCGAACCCAGGACCGTCAGCTTCGTAGGCCGTTGTACAACCCACTGAGCCAAACGTGTCGTCAAATTGCCAAAAAACTGCGTTTCTTAGCTAAAGGACTTAAGTGCCATGGAAATACGGTTTTATATTACTCGTATGTAGCCTGACAGTTGTAGTGGCTAACTCAACTCGAATCAAGTCGAACAATCTCGAAACACAGATTGAATTGCAACGTTTCAACAAAGCAACAATCGTTTTCTAGAATCCTTGGCTCAGTATGTACGAGGTACGAGGGTTGAGAGCAGAGGTCATTTTACAGAGACCAAAATGATCGTGTTCTTGCACTGAGGCAGAAACCGTGAGATGGTAGGTGGATGGTAAACAAAGCCGGAATGCGACTTCAGAAATCGATGCGCTCTGGTTTGTCATTGACATTACTTGAACGGAGAACGAGAGATTCCAATTATTTATCACCGGAGTGGCAACCCTGCATTTGGGTGTAATAAAACACACGTTTAAGCCCGCGACTTCGTCCGTGTACAATTTTAGTTTAAAAATCCTGCCTTAGCGCACCTTAGGTCTTTCAAGGAATACATGTGCTTCAAATTTCATGTTTCTACCTGCAACGGTTGAGGCTGTGCATTGTGTGTTAAAAGTTAGTCACATTGGCGCGAATTGCAAAGGTGGCGAAAGCAAGATACATTGCCGTTTTAACGTAGGAGAAGGAACACTTTAAGAATAACGTCAATGTACTCGTAACACGGTCTCACTTGGACACAAATATGTAGCGGTAGCATTACTGTTTTAGGCCTACTTGCGCCAACCAGTTAGCTCTTTACCCATAGCTAAACATCTACGTGTGTTGCAGCCTAACCTCGGGTTAAGACGCTAACTCTGTCCAGAGCAAGAGGGCCCTAGGTATTGCAACTTTTACAATAATAATATGGTGGAGTGCCAAAGAGTGACAGTTTGGAATAAAGTCACAGATCCAAAACCACGCCAAGATCGTCGTGTCGTCCGTCCTGATTATCTATTTACTGCTTTCAAAAAGGAACAAACTATCAGATTGCATAAGAGTATTGCGATGTGTTTTCGAAAGAAAAATCGAACCGGGGAACCTATTTTGGTTGACAACATGCTAGATTCTGCTAACGTTGGTAGTATGGGTCAAGTACAAGACGGATATCGAGTTTTAAGAGGAATAAAAATTTTGCCTGCTCACTGGGAATACTCGCTATGCTTAGGCAATTCGGTGTTCCAACACTTTTTGTAACTCTTTCGGCGGCAGAAACAAAGTGACCTGAACTAATTAGATTGTTAAAAGAGACTGTGGATGGAGAGAAAATAACTAAAGAGCAAGCAGAACAGCTGTCTTATGTTGATAAATCTCGCCTTATCCAAAGCGACTCCTATGAATGCGTATTTTGAAACTCGACTGCAAGCTTTAAGAAAAACATGGTCTTGTCAGTCAGGTGCTTTCGGTACATTTAAAACAAATCATTTTTACTACAGAAAAGAGTTCCTGCACCGTGCTTCTCCTCATGCCCACATAACGCTGTGGTTGAAAGGAGTAACAGTGTTTAAGCCAGGTGATGTAACGGTAATTCTACAGATTGTTAACTTTATTGATAACTAGAAGGCGCTCGCAACGTCGTCCGCGGAGGAGAAAAAGACACCTCTTTTTTTCTTCAGCATAGTCGGGTAAAAAGTATCCTATAACTATCTGGAGATACCCAGCTACCCGTGTACCAAAAATAGTTGAAATCCGTTGGGCCGATTTAGCGTGATGAAGGCACAACGACACATATAAACATACAAACATCTCATTTTTACAACTTTATAATACGTGTAGTAAAAGATATCATAACTTGTATGTAACAGCGAAGACGTCGAGTCTTCATTCATCAAATACAGCGCCATAAGCATATACACACGTGTCACCCAAAGCGGGGAAGACCATGCAGATTTGGTATACAATTCTATCCATATGACAGCACAATAGTTTCAACAGAACTGAATAAAGATGAACTACCTACGTATAAAAATATTCCTAAAAAATAATACCTATAAACAAACTATTTGTATGTGGGTTCTGTGTTCACATGACGTATACGTCCGGCTGATGTCCGGCTGTTATCCTCTACAAGTTGCATTTTTCAACCATTCTCGTGAAATTTTGTGATCAGATTCGATAATTAAATGGATTTCTGTTGTCGATTCAGTTTAGGTATTTTTTAATGGCGGAGATATGGGGGTTATTAGACTCACGAGTTCTACAGCTCACAGAGCGAATAGTACGTAATAATGTAATATTTTTACCTTTCAGTCCATCTTCAGCCAAAGCTACGAAGGCTAATGCCAATACAACGAAAATAACTATATAGTGCTTCATAACGATCACTTGAATGTTCGACAGGTAATGTTACTCGTGTCGGCAAATTGGATTTATGTACTTTGAGCCGTTCCACTTATTACAGTTTTATTACTAATGTACAGATTAGACATACACTGACGAGCAAAAATAAAGGGTCGGTTACAAAAATAACGAAAACTACAAAATCCGTTAGCTTCTTCTTCTTCTCTTTCTCGTCACCATAATTTTCGACTAAAGAAACGGGACACGACCTACAATTATATGTGGAACCGTCATCACCTTATGAGCCTTGAAAATCGGCGTCTTATGCTTGACACTTCTCTATTACATGTTTTCGGTCCGTATTGACAGCTCCTCGCTGCTCACAGAGATCAAGTTCTGCGTGTCGGCAGTCAGAACACGCCACGCTAAACGCTGCCTTTTTAGCTTCGCTACAGTCAATACTAAATATGCCCAAAACTCCTCATTAATTCGGGTCGTAAAACAGTATAGTAAACAATTTGGCAGTTTGTTTAACTGCACCAAATTAAGTTTGAAGAAACGTATTCGGTCTTTACTTCCTAGACTAGTTCAGTGCTGAGTAAATGTTCCTTTTCCGCACATATACCACATACAAACACATATCACACACACACACGGGCACACTCCTGCTAATATTTAAGAATGTTGGATTTTTTTCTCATATTGTATTTATACTCGCTTTTATGTAACTTTTGCCACTAAATTGTACTTCTGTGGACAACTGTTATTGGATTTTGTTGTAGTATTTTTTAAAATATGCTTCATGTTTTGTATTGCTGTTGATGCCCCAAATAAATAAATAAAAAATGTCGAATTGCTCCCTCTCTATTTGTTATTTTCTGAAATGAAAATTAAACTTGAAATACATATTGAAATAAAACAATTTAACGGATTATATCGCGTATATTATCTCATTTTAGTTCGTATTGAAATACATATGTTTTTGTTTATTTGTGTATGCGTAGTTAAATTAGCGTCAATGTACTTCTTAACCAAGAAAATATCTAGTATTAGTTTCGGACCTATTGCAATTTTAGTAATCGACCCTTTTTTTGCTCGTCAGTGTAGGAATATTTAACATTTGAAGTGAAATTGAAAAGTTTTGTACGTCGAATCAAGTACAAATAGTAACATAATTCAATTAGCGTACCTTAATATAGTAAAAAGTTGAAGATAGTTTTTGTATTTTTTTGGGGTTCCGTACCATACTGGTTAAAAGAGAACCCTTATACCCAGGATCATCAGTGGAAATATAAAATACTTTTAGGCTTCCGTACCGAAAGGGTAAAACGGGACCCTATTACTAAGACTTCACTGTCTGTCTGACAGTCTGTATCTTATGAACCGGGATAGCTAGACAATTTAAATTTTCACAGATGATGTATTTCTGTTGCCGCTATAACAACAAATACTAACCACAGTATCATTTTATTTATTTATTCAAATTAATTACACAGCATAACGGATAGCCAAAGCACTGTGAAATTATAAAAACATACATTTATCAAATTAAATAAACATTTACAATTTCAAACTGAGGACACACGAACATCCATCCCCTCGCAGAACCTCAGATATTCTTCAGTCAGTACTCCGCATCCGCTCGCAAATACAATCAAAATACACTCCGGGGCTGATGCGAGGAGCGTGATCAAGAGGCGCAAAGCCCGGACCAGAGGCGATTCTCTTCGAGAAACGGTTCGCGAGGTCGGTACCGCCAACAGATGACGATCACGAAGTGAGCGAGGGAACATACAGGCGCACTAACTGCTCCGTTAACTTGGTGCAGTCCGATTCACCGCGCAATATTCTGCTTGTTACCGTGAGAAGAGCCAAATTACGTCTGACCTCGAGAGAGTTAAAACCCAAGGTGCCCAGTAACAAAATTGGAAGGGTATAACAGTGGGTGTTACCCATAGATTTCTTGTACAGAGACCGCAGGAATACTTTTTGTACTCGCTCCAGGAGCAATACATAAGTTGCCTCGTACGGGTTCCAAATGACAGACGCCGACTCAAGCTTACTTTGCACTAAAGCGGTATAAATCAGCTTTATTGTTCTGACATCATGAAAGTCCCTAGCATTACTAATGACGAACCCTAAACTCTTATAGTAATCACGTGTCAACGCATACATATGCTCGTGGAAGTTTAGCTGGCTGTCGAGAGTAACGCCGAGGTCCCGAATGGAATTGACACGAACTAATTCTTCAGAACCCAAGAGGTATTTTTAGCGAAGCGAAGAGAAGCGTATTGAATATTCTGACGGCACATTTTGAGACATTGAATGCCAGTCTGTTCTCGATACTCCATTGATGTACCATGTCGACGTCTTCCTGCAGTGAATCACAGTCAGAAAACTCTTGGATACCGTAAATCAGTTTCAGGTCATTTTATGTCTCTCTGCCTTTATCAGTAGATAATATAAAATGATTGAGCGCCGCGTACATTTTGCTTAGGAGTATGGCTCTGCTAACACTAGATTTTCATAGATAAGGCCATTTATAGCGTATATTTTGTGCGGAAAACTTGGTTTACTTGGCCTGTTTATGAAGTTTTTGTAATTATCGATGATTTTTTGTCCTGTGATTTTAGATTTTTATGCGTTTTCTTCTCATGAACCGTGATAACTAGACAATTGAAGTTGCCACCGTATTACAAAAAATACTAAAAACAGAATAATTTCATGTCTGTCTGTCTATGTCAGTAACCAATATAAAATCAACTAACATCGCTTACATTTTGCCTAGGAGTGGGGCTCTGCTAACACTGGATTTCATAGATACAACCGTTTGTAGTGTGTATTATGATCGCAACCCTCGGTACGCGAGTCCAACTTGCACTTGGTCGGGTTTTCTTTGTTTGTAGATAATTTTATTTTATTAAGTGCAAATATAAAATATAAATATTTCCGTAGTGTACTGTGTTCATCTTGTGTCCCACTAAAAGTAAATAAAAATAATGTTCGGTAATGATTCCTACGAGTTGCCATCTTCAGTGGTTAAATGTAATGCAAAGCAAATGAAGCTTTCCGAGAAATTAAGCATTCGAACTATAATATATAATAATAAAAATCGTTTATTTTTAGATTTTAACCCACAGATTTTACATTACCAGTTAACTCATTATCACATTATAAATTAAATTCAGATTAAGATTTATAACGAATAATCAAAATAAAGTTGAAAATTACGCTACACAAATGGAAAAGGTGCATATTTATTTTCAGTGATACCAATCAATTCGGTTTCTTATGACTAAGAATTGTATATATGATAACCATTGAAAATTAAACACTAGAAACTTTAAGACATATTTATACAATTTATTTAGTAATAATACGATTACAATATAAATAAATACCATTGTTCTAAGCTATACGACTAAACAAATAAAAGTTAAGTAGAAAAAATGGAAGCAAAATTGTAAATAGTAAACTTTAAAATTGAGATTCAGTCAGGCATAACGGATGCGTCACGTGTGACGTCACTCACGTCATAAGTGTATGGACGAGTGAGGAGTGTACAGTCAAGAAATGTAATTTATATACCCTTTCGTACCTTGTCACAGTCAAAATCAATATGAAAGCCGATAGAGTTTGCATATCAATGTCACTATGACAACGGCACGAGGACGAACGGGTAGGTACACAAATTAAATTCCTTACCGTACGAGTATTTTCTTAATTAGGTCGTTGAAAAGTGCGTGCGTTTAGGTGGAATTTATTGTTTCCTTCATTGAACTGTAAAGGATCACAAGATAACTTTACATTTTCCTTTGGATAATAAAAGATATTGTGATTTTACATCGCAATATCTAAAACAGATCAAAGTCTTTTTTCTTTTACGCTCTGTTTGATATTTACGTTTGTACAATACAGTAATTATAAAAAATAAACAATTTGCTCCTCTCGATTACACTTTAAACCTAAGTTTGATTTAATTGTATTTACTAAACAGTGATTAATACCGTGTATTAATAGTGCTTACCTCCATCTGACAAGATACTCCCAAAAAACATAACCAGCAAGAACACTGTCACGTTCATTATGAAAAGTAATAATTAACTTATAGTGAAAATTAAAGTAACTGACAACTAGCATGCGACTGGTCCAACGAATGTATGGCACTAGTTTATATAACACCCGAGGTTATCAGGAATGATAATATTTTATACAGAATAAGCTAATGACATAGGTCAACCTTGTAATAAGCATATATTTAGAGATAGCGAAATCGGTTTAAAAGGTGCTCTCACACATTGTTATGTTATACTACCACCCGCACAATATCTGCACACCTCGCGTGACGTCATGTCGACGCCCTGGATCTGGTGAGAAAACAACACGTTAAAAATGGGTAAGCCGATGTGACGTCACAGCGAGGTGACCAAACAGTTTATCTACGTTACAATGACCGGCTCGAAACTAGACCCCAGGGCTTGTAACCGGTACAAATGAAGCGGTATTTATTTAGGTTAAACCGGTTTATTATTCAGGTTACGTTTGAACGAATTTATTAGGGAACGTTATCCACTGAGGAAGCGCTCTCTAACCTTTTAATAGATTTCGTTCCCTGTTTGCGCTCCGAAATATTAACCGATTAGTTACAGGGTTTTTTGCGAGCGTAACCTTTATTGTGGGTTAGGCTCTCACAGTGTGGCTCTAACCGGTACGGAAAATAAATCGGGTTTCAAGCACTCCTACACCCAGTAGTGAAATACAAGTAACTTAGCAATATCACATCCCACACAGAAGTTGTACAACTTTATACACACGCGGGGTAACCACGCATTCCTTAGTTCATTAGGAGCGAAAAATGTTATATGATCCCCATTCTGTTCATTCTATTCACTAAACAGTTTTAAAGATATTATCTACTAGCTTCTGCCCGCGACTTCGGCCGCCTTAAATTCGTTTATCGCGGATAACGGTATTTTTCCGGGATAAAAAGTAGCCTATGTCCTTCCCCGGGACTCAAACTATCTCCATACCAAATTTCATCCAAATCGGTTCAGCGGTTTAAGCGTGAAGAGGTAACAGACAGACAGACAGACAGACAGACAGACAGACACACTTTCGCATTTATAATATTAGTATGGATATATAGTATGGATTTTCATGTAGAATACTTATTGTGATTACTATCAAATTTATTTTGATCGCGACGTTGCCACGTATGTTGCCAAATTTCACGTCGCTATTGACAGACATAAAAGTGACAGCTACCAATTACTAAAACAATCTTTTTTTTTAATAATCGTCACCATTTTATTCAAAGAGATAATTTTAATAGAGGTGTCAAAGTTATTCTAGTTTCATGTACGAAAATCTACAAAACTTGTTTTATTTTTGCTGAATTTGACTTGGGTCATATAATTTGTATTCCTAATGGCCTCAAGAAAAGCGTGGTTAAAATCTTTTGGATACCTCTCGGGCACCTTGTATACAATTGTTTGTACTGAAAACTGTATCATTAATATATGGTACATAGTATTTTATTTAGGGGACACGGTTCTTATACGAAAGCAAATCAAATATGCGTAATTTGTTTTACTTTGAGTTTCGTTGATTTCTTCTGGGTTTTTTTTCCAAAATAGTATACAATAACTTGATGCAACTTAAATTAACTCGCCAAACTGCTAAGACAGTTGTTTGGCGAGATCGCGCTCATATTCATTATTTTTAGCTATATGCCCCTAATACTATTTACCCCACAACTATAGTAACAAGTTAATTTTACTATATTTATTTATTGTTTGTTTATTTATCTGGAAAGTCTGTCCTTACTTTTTACGACATCTCTGCTCTATTCTTTATTGACGGGGTACATACACTAAGAAAAAACTCCTGTCAAACATATAATTTGTGCAAACTACCCACTTTGAGAAAACAAATAAAGGTGTGCCAGATGAGCGTCATATGTAAACAGACAGTTACACAATACACATGTGCCAGAAGGACTTAATTATTTTATTTAAAAAAACTGCCACGGGTCCACCGATGATGCTACTGAAAAGAAATAAGTGCCACAAGGGACTGTCTGTCTGTCTGTCTGTCTGTCTGTCTGTCTGTCTGTCTGTCTGTCTGTCCGTCCGTCCGTCCGTCCGTCCGTCCGTCCGTCCGTCCGTCCGTCCGTCCGTCCGTCCGTCCGTCCGTCCGTCCGTCTGTCTGTCTGTCTGTCTGTCTGTCTGTCTGTCTGTCTGTTACCTCTTCACGCTTAAACAGCTGAACCGAATTGGATGAAATTTGGTATGGAGATAGTTTGAGTCTCGGGGAAGGACATAGGCTACTTTTTATCCCAGAAAAATACCCTTATTCGCGATAAACGAATTTAAGGCGGATGAAGTTGCGGGCAGAAGCTAGTAATATAATAAAGCTATAAAACTACTGAGACGTCGGTAACTCAAATGAGATAACATACGCGAAATAATCCGTTTAAATTGTTTTATTTAAATTAGTGATAATCGCGGACACAAAAGAGAACATTAAAGATCGTAATATTTCTGCGAATCGCTTTTCAAAGGTTATGTACTGTGTGGGAGGGACTTAACAAGTTAATTGGAGGTCATTCTGCGTATTCTTAGCAACAAGTGTGAAATATACTATGTATAAGGTTTATTGCATGTGCACGCATCTATATATAAGAATATAATATATTTGTTTACAGTCTGACATATAATAAACCCGTGCAAATGATCCAAGAGAGAACTTCTAATTTGTTCTAGAGAACTGTGACGTCAAAACATTGATTAAAATTAACACGGTTTTCACTCATTATCACAACACAAAGGCAATTAAGTAAAATCATATTTTGACGCGATTAAGCCGCGTTTGCGGTGTTGTAATAAACTGTCACGTCATATCTGTTAAAACTTTTTATTCCTGCACTTCTATGGTAATACTCGTAGTAGTATGATAAAATGTTTAAACTAAAATTTATGTTTTCTGCTCTTCAGATCTGATGTAACATAGACATCAAGTGCTTATAATTGTATAGATAGAACCCGTATATATAGCAACCATCAAAGACAAAAAATGGACATCAAAGTTTAGAACACTACACAGCGTAGATTGCAATTAGTGTGTGAAAATTGGAAGGAAACAATAAGAAAGAAAAATGCTTTGTTGTCAAACGTTTAGGTGTTTGGCATTAATTACCTCTCTCTCTCTCTCGTACTGTACTGTATGGAAAGAGACAGATTACATTTGTCACACAACAAAGGGTCTTATATCATAGTTTTGCTAAGAATAGAGCATCTGTTGGCAATGTACATACAAACTGAAAGGGCAATCCTCATCGTCCAAAAGATTAATACTTTTTTTTAATCAATGATGTTCATTCATAATGCTCAAATTTGGAATGCATCATGCTTTTTAAACTTCTTAGAATCCATTGGGATTCAAATATTCATGAATATCTGACTTGAGAATGTCGAGGTCAGATATTATCTCAAGCGTGCATTGAAAAACACGTCGAGCAAAACAGGATAAATTCTGCCACCGACGGACATTCCGTCTGAGATTACTTACGTGTGCAAAACATTAAATATGTAAATGTGTTTATCCCTTTAAACGTGTTTATTGTTTACATAATAAGTATGCAATTCGTTTCTCGAAAACGGGATAACAATGTTAACCTTTTGGACGCCAAGTGCGGATAATATGTACGCACCACAGGCTCAACTTTAACGAGGGAATAATTCCTCATGATACAAGCAAAACCACTTAACTAAGTCACCTGAGGTAAAGAGAGGCACGGGGCGTATTGATAAAGGGGTTTAAAGCGAACGCGAGGCAGTGCGCCTTCCACCTTGTCGCGTGATAAAGAAACAAAGGTGTGCTAGAAATTACTTCTTCAGAAACATCCAGAAAAATTTGGCAGAAACATCGTCTGCCTCTTTTTACTTAATAAAGTGCGAGAAAGACGGGTGATTCGGTGCACATTTATGCTTACCCGGTGGTACCCTTTAAACCCCCATGTGGCTTATTCCCACGTTCCTCACTCTTACAGCGAGCGACATTTTTTGATAATGCTCGCCACTATATCTACCCTGGTTAGTAAATCGGTCATTTTCAGTTTTATGGCCAATTGGATTATTTGAGTTCAATTATGTACTTATACTTTTTTTCTTCGTTGTTTTTCAGGTATTTTAAAACATGTTTCAATAATCTCAAATTCGGTCAAAAAACAATGATAAAACAAAGTGTTTTCATTAAAACTAAGCCAAAATCAAGTAACTCGAATCAGTCCTACTTTAACTTGGTTTTGCAAGATACTTGTTTTTATAATAAGATGAAAGTATAATCTACGAGTTACTTTGATATAATTCGGTTTCACAGGTGACTTACTTATTTTAATGTAAACATTTATACACGTTAGTTCGATAATTTAACAACACCCTACAAATTATATTGAACGTGATAGGTAACATCGGACGGAGTGATATTCAAGCAACGACTTAGTAATTTCTGGCATACCCTAGTATACAATAGTAGTCTTTTATTCGTCGGTTAGCCTACATATGTTAAACACCTTCATATATTCCATGTTCGGCAATACTGGCACGAGAGATGAAAGCAAGATACATTGCCGTTTATAAATACGAGAAGATTTGCAACACCTTCAGAACGTGAATCCACCTTGAGATACATTGGTGTCTCGGCCTTGATCACTCGACGTAGCATCCAAAAGGGATAATGCTTCACATTGACATTCCTTACCATTTTCTGCGCTAGGATTGAGCAAAAATCGTGCTGCTTTTACAAGTTTTGTCGCGGTAATTCGATTATGTTTTTGGTTTTTGGCAGAAAAAAACCTAGCCCAGCATAATGTAATACAAAATAGGACAGCAAATTACAGTTCCTCCTCAGGCTTGAGAAGTAGGAACATTTAATAAACAAAATTTCGGCCTCATAACCACTACGCAAATTTCAATTCAAGAGATTTTTTAAAAGTAGGATTTACTCGTATAAAATATGTAAATTACTTGCAAATTTACTTTAATCTCACCATTACTTGATCTAATTAAAGTATAATAATTCACTCGCTCCGCCAGTCTGACTCAAATTTAAAGCACAAGCTTTATTTAAACAAGCCCCAACTTGAAATAAAATAGCTAAAGCTTAAAAAACTCAATTTCTTCCAACTATTGACTAAGCAACTTTCAACGATATTACACGTTGTAACCGCCGTCATATAGCCTAGGTCGAAAATAAAAGTTTCTAGCACCGGCTTGCGTTACGCCAAGCAACATTTATTATATCCCTGAAACAATAACGTTCGTATAACAGAAACTATTGTTGTGCGAAGTGGTAGGTAATAATCGTTTGCTTAATACGTAAAGTTTTTGCAACAGTAATATCGAGTACCAGCGGCGAAATACGCACCGAGCAAAATAATGGACTACGTCTAAAATCGCTCTTACGGTCTTAGCTATAAGCTCGTCTTATATCTTGGAGATCTTGAGATTTTTGCTTTATTTGTTGTTGCTTGTACTCTGATCGAGTTCTTATCTGGACTTTGTTTGTACAAATGCGATGGTGTTGCGTGCGAATCGTGTGAGATATCAGCCAAATTAACGACAATAAGTAAACTTTTAAGCGTACGTGGTTTGCTAAGATGTGGCACTTTTGAGATTTTATTGCTGCAACTGGTACTGTTTTGTTAACGCTTGATAAAATTTCTAAAAAATCATTGTTGGCTTGAGTTATTTATGTTGTGTCAGTTTGTTATCGAGTTCAAAAGAGAGTCAGCATGATTCGTTGTTTTCAATAGCAGACGCAGCGCATTCTACGATTTCGCTGCACAGCAAAAAGCCGGTGGCCTCAGTCCTGAGATCATAACTTACGAATAGTACATTGACTTTTATTGGAGCGCCACAATGACTTACTATCTCGCTTGTGTGCGGTAACTTTCTCACTTGCACGTCTTTACGCGCGGCGTTCGCTAAAATCAAAAGAGAGTCTTCTGTGCTACGATTTATTTAATTCAACAGTCATTAATAAAAGAATATAGTAAATCGTTTTCATAAACTAAAGCTGTAAATACACTCAAAGTTTTTAAGACCATTCCGGAGGTTCACCATTTATTCAGATTGAGTCTGTTTGTAAACTAATCCCGGTCCAATGAGGTCACGGGAAAAAGTTGAATCACTTTGTTTATCACAGTTTGCACTACACTTGCATCATTCTAATAAACTCTCGGGAGTCTGATGAATTTGATTAGTTTATCGGACCCTAACCTGCTTTGCAAGGGGACGTGACCCGCATATTTATGAAAAGCTTTTAGGAGAACTCGGCTTTGTCTTGCTGATTTATACCCGACCGGAGGTGCGAAGTGAGAATAAGGTCGTTCTTGTTTATCCGAATTGGGCCACAGTGATAATGATGCAGATGTTTTGGTCCTTGTTCAAGTAACTGGGTATAAATGCAAATTTTAGTTTCTAACAATATAATATAATCTCGCCTAACAACAAAGTATCTACGTTCAATAATTTAGTCAAACAAAACAAATTTAGCATCTAAAGAAGGTGAGCTATCCAATGAAGTCAGTCTCAAAGTAAAAGTAAAAACTAAAAAAGTGAAAATTTGCTCTGAGGAGCGAAACAATTTTTCTTTATCATAAGTATAAATTATTGCTTACCACATATTTCGACAGTTCCTTTAAAAATATTTTAATGTTTTAAAAAATATTGATTTAGTGAAAATTTTTGGAAATAATCGCACCGAAAGTAGCATAAATTGTGCCCACCCCCCTCTATTTTTTATACCTTATGGTAAAAACATATGAAGAAATTTACAAACGAAAATTATTTTCAATATGATCTGATAAACAGTTTTTGAGTTATTGGCGAATAACTGCGCTTCACAGCCAAAGGACGTAAGTGCCGTGGACATACGCTCCTTTGCTAGTGCACTTTTACATACATCGTATATTTTTCATTTGTTATGCATTTTTTGTATGAACGGCTGCGGAACCCTACACTGAGCAGGGTCAGACTCTTGACCGTTTTTTCACTGGTGCAGGAGAGGATGGAATTTAACAACAGAAAAACGGTATTTTCGTGCTCGACACTGTCCCGTTCGTTGGCACCTTCAACTTTAATTTAAAGGAATATAAGTCAAAAAACCGGCCCAGAGCATGTCGGACCATGCTCATTGTAGGGATCCGCAGCCGTTTATACAAAAAAATGCACTACAGACGAAAAAAATACGATATGAAAAAAAACACACTAACAGAAGAGCGTATCTCCCCGGCACTTACGTCCTTTTGCTGAGAAGCGCAGTTTTTTGGCAATAACTTAAAAACGGTATGTCCAATCATGTTGAAAACAATTTTCGTTGGAAGTATTTATTAAGATTTAAATTTATAATGTTTTTAATATTTTTTAACATCATAATAAATAAAAATAAAAAAATAAATTAACATGCTGTTTAGAAAATAGAGGGGGGGGGACACAATTTTTGCTACTTTCGGAGCAAATATTTCCGAAAATAATCACTAAATCAATTTTTGTTTTAAGAAACTGCATAGTGTTTTTAAAAGATCCGTCCAATTATGTGCCACACATTGATATTTGCTGAAAACATTGTTTTTCAGTTTCGGTTACATGTACAGAGTGTCTCCCTAGAAATATATATATATTTTATTAAACTAAGTAGCGGCTTATACAAGACTAAGTTCCAAATTTTATCAGTATACGTCTTATAGTTTTAGAGTAAAATGCCTGTGACATACGGACGAATGGACGGACGGACGGACATGACGAAACTATAAGGGTTCTGTTTTTGCCATTTTGCCTACGGAACCCTAAAAAGGATGTTCATTGTATTTAAGGGGAACTGACTTTAAAAACCGAAGCCAAGGGCGCCTCTGATAACGAATAGTTGATTCATCATATCTAAGGGTCATGTCTATAACAGCGACGAGTCCGTCAGCGGTGCGTTCGACGTTGACACATATTTCACGACAAACGGTGTAAAAGAATGGGATGTAATAAATAAATAGAAGTAATAAAACCTAATTGTGCATTCTACCTTTTATGCCTTTCGTAAAAATATAGGCCAGTAAGTCACTTCAACGTAGAGAAAGATTACAATGTACTCGTAATAACGAAATGACATGCCCCTGAGACAAACATCAAATTTAATTTAAAATAATATTGTTTCCCCTGCAGACTACATCAACCCTCAATGCCCGGATATTTGTTACTGTTGTCTTTGTTTTTGTGCTATGTAATTTTTCTTTGGCACCGATCTATATTTTGCATGCACGCCAGCTTCGAAAAGAAAGGGACAGACAGCATTTGTTGCGCGATAAAGATGTCACAACTGTGCTAGAAGACCAGATAATATTTCCATCTAATGGGGGGCTCACCACGGTTCCTCTTCTACAACGTGGTCGCCATTCAAAATCTCATCCGCCTCCCAAGTAGCACAGAAGCTGTATTAGAGCTTATACAGCGCTTATAATGCTTAAACTTGCTGTATAATAGCCGTATAAGCTCTTATACAGCTTGTGTGCTACCTGGGCTCATCAGTCATCAGCCGTACGAGCCCAGTGCCCCACCCAACCGGTGAAACACCACCCAAAATAGCGTTATATGAGTAAGGTTCTTAAAATGTAGTGATTTTATTATCTTCCTATACGATGTCGCCACTCCAGAGCTTTACTGCACCAACGGCCGTTTTCTGGACTACATGGCCCTGTGCAGCGTGGGGCGGCCACAACTAGGTAAACGAATGACCTCGGGAGGGTCGCGGGTAGTCAGTGGATGCAGTCTGCGCAAGATCGCACTCTTTGGCTATAGAAGAGGCCTACGTTCAGCAGTGGACATCCGTAGCCGATACGAGTAGAAAGATAGATAAGTCATTCTCTTTGGTACCAATTGTAATAAACATCTAGGTATTCTAGTGTATTTTGTTTACTAACGATATTTCAATAATAGTGACAAGCAATAAATCGCATACGCAAGTAGGCCGCGAGACAGAAATAAATAAAACTGTAGCCTCTGTAGTAAAATGGCTCGAAAAAAACAATCTACAAGTAAATTTGGGAAAAACGAACTACTTCTGCTTTAATAAATGTAGCCAACCTTACGATATTAATTATGATGGACATAACTTGCAAGAGTGTAACATAATAAGATTTTTAGGAATATATCTAGATAACAAACTTAGTTGGGACGAGCATATCAAAAAATTATGTTCAAGAATACGCAGATTTGTGTTTGTCCTTAATAAATTGCGCAGAACAACAGATCATAAAACAGCACTTGCGGCCTACTATGGTTATGTGGAATCAATACTGCGATATGGATTAATTATATAGGGCAATGGAACGGATATTATAAGGGTTTTCAGAATCCAAAAGAAATGTGTTCGTTCAATCTGCGGTATTGAACCTCAGGAGTCCTGTAAGCCAATATTTGAATTAAAGATACTGCCGTTACACTGCTTATATGTATTTGAAATAGCCAAATTTGTAAAACAATATACGCAACTATTTAAGACAGCAGGGGATTTCTATCCCAGAAACACAAGACACCGTGACAGACTTGAGATAGACAAGCAACAAAGAACAGCTCTATTAAAAAAAAACTGCAATGTAATGTGTTTAAACATTTTTAATAAGTTGCCACCTGAAATTAAAAGTCAGCCACTAAATAAATTCATAAATTCGCTCCATGAGTGGCTTTTACGTAAAATGTTTTACTCAGTAAAATAATATTTAGAATATAAGCATGAATTGTATTAATTAAGTATAAAAAATAATAATGTATCCCAATATAATTGAACTCAAAATTAATATTTGCATGCTGTTTGTGGACAGCTGAACTAAGAGACACAAAATCAATGTATCTAACATCTGTAACCTGACCCTATTCAAGCAAATAAATGATTTATGATTTAGGCTGCGGCCCTCTTTAACTTGGAGAAAAATCACAATAAAATAACAAAATTATGTTCCTCTCAGAGAAGCATTAAATTCAAAATCACTTTGTTTCCCTTGCAGACTATATTACACCACAATGCCCGGAAATTCATGAAAATGCTGAACCATCTTGCAGATTATCTTAATTTGTTAATGCAATCGTTGTAATTCGTGCTGTGTAATTTTCCTTTAGCACCGATCCCCATTGTGCGCTAGGCTCTCTCCAGAGCGTAAGCTCATTCTCCCAAATAAAATATGGAAGAGAATGGCTTACGTAATTGAATCTGTAAATTGGGCAGCCTGAAGCCTTTAGAGAAACGTAAGCTGCAATGTTAAGTAAGCATTTAAAAAAAATGTTTTAATAAAAGTTTGTTGGTAGGTATAGGCCCGAAAAGTATCACAAAAAGCCGTTAGCTTTCTTATTTTGTTACGATTATTCATTTTATATCATAAGAATAATAATAAGAATAAGAATAAGAATAAGAATAAGAATAAGAATAAGAATAAGAATAAGAATAAGAATAAGAATAAGAATGCTTTATTTTGTGAAACATAGGTAGGTTAGGTGACTTATAAATTAAATAGTAGCACTATGTTTTGCCAAAGGGCGTACAAAATGGTTGGAGATGTTTGCAGGCAGCATGCATAATATACAAATTAAAATAAACACTTTTTATTCTATGTAATTACCCGTTAGGTATTCTTGAGTTGAATAGTATGCATTCTTAACTAAAAATGTAAACAATGTTTTTTTAAATAATTGAAGATCATGCAAATTTCGTATATCTTTCGGTAATTTATTAAAAATTTTAGGTGCCATTCCAAAAATACTTTTTGCAAGCAGGGCAGTTTTATGCGGTCCATGGTTAATTTTGTCCTGCATACGAAGACTGTTAAACTTTACAAATTGACTACAATTAGTTTTTACATAAACAGCGGTCTCAAAGATGTAAAGAGACGGAAATGTCAGTACATTTAATTTCACAAAATATGGTCTGCATGATTCTGTGGGGTTAAGACCACAGACCGATCGTATACATTTATTTTGGCCTTTAAATACTAAATCTCTGTCTGTCGCATTGCCCCAGAATATTACACCGTATCGTAATGTAGACGTAACGTATGCATGATAAGACGTTAAAACTGTTGATTGGTTAACTATTTTTCTTAAATGATACAGAGCATATGAATATGTATAAGGTTTGTTTATTAAACTAAACTAGCTTTAAAAAAGGACGAAACAGTCAAGAAGAACTTTGCATGGAAGAAAATGTGCTGCCATCCCCCTCTGGTGGGCAGTGTGTATGTATCAACCGTGATGTGTGATGTCATTAAACGGTGATAGATGGCTTGCCATATCCTCGTTTCATTCATATTTAGTAATTAATCTACTGCTCGATAGATGTCATTAGAGGTAAGTACTAATTTTGCGTACGCCAGGGCACAACAATTCGTTGTGTAAAATTAATTGTGTACCAATTTGACACTAGATGTCGTTATGTTTCTGAAGTCAAAACCTAAATCACGCTGAAATAAAACAATTTAACGGATTATATCGCGTATATTATCTCATTTTAGTTCCCGACGTTTCGGAAGCTTTCCAGCTTTCCATGGTCACGGGAGGACCATGGACCATGGGATAATATACGCGATATAATCCGTTAAATTGTTTTATTTCAATGAGTAATAATCGCGGAAACAGAAGAAAATACTAAATCACGCTGTTCAAAAGTTTTCTCAATTTTATAAGAATGTTTTGAGTATTATGTCTATACATCAATACTCACGACATACGACTTTCCGATTATTACCGATCCCTCAGAGGGTCCACACGCCAGACTCCGGTACCTACGAGGTCAAATAACTTGGCTTCCGTCAGCGACCTATAACGTGCTCTCTGATCCGGAGTTCGAGATCGTCGTTTGGGGTCGACCAGTCCATAGTCTCATAATCTCCCCTGTGTCCGATTCTTTCGCTGTGTCTCCCACCCCGTAACCTGGACCGGTTCAAACTACTTCCGTAATCGTTGTGTCTCGCGCACTGCATCCCAACTCTACTCTAAGACTAGAAACAGTGCTCGACCGATGGTACGTGTGTATAGTCGGTGAAGCGTATTTTGTATGTTCGCATACGCACTGACGGTCAGCATCAGTCTGAACGCGCCTATGCTTTCTACAGCGATAGCTACGCCCGACCGACCGTACGCGCGTACCATCGGTTGAGCAACTGTTTCCAAGTGGCCGTGAATACCTGTTTTTGGGTATTCTATACGCTCTCCACTTCACACTGAATTTAATTACTGGTGTACATCATGGGGGTGGCGTACTTCCCCCAAAATAAAAGTAACCTTTTAACAAAAAAAAATAACAAACTGACTAATTCCTTTTATGGGAGTCGGTACGAATAGTTAAAAAACTAAATTAAAATCTGTTACGTTTACGTTTAGCAGGTACAGTGTGAAGACACAGTTATATAGATACACAACTTATAAGTCTTCTCTTTTTGCGTGGTGGTTAAACATTTCATTCCATAAGAATTGCCTCGTGATCGCAGCGACTCTGATTAAATTGCAAATATCTGCAGTAGAACATTTATGATCCTCGGCTCCTGGGTAGGTAGTTTCACATAATGAAGAGTTACTGACGTATGAAAAGACATGCATTTATCATCAAGCTGAAGGCACACACGTATTTAGAATTCATAACAATGGTAAGGCTACATTGATATAAATAAGCTTACACGAATTTGACACATTACAACGAAACGGGACTTGATCGCATATAAATATGATTAACGTTCTTATTTGGTCGAATCGGGAATGAATAGATCCGTAGAAGAATCAAAGTAACCATAGCTAGCGGTATTGCGAAACTTGTAGTAAATTATAAGTCATACGAATAAGTGAATAAACAATAATGGGCCGGGCATATTGCTCGTAGAACTGACGGCCGCTGGGGACGACGAGTTCTCGAGTAGCACCAATTAATATTGAATGACTTTGCTAGCACCCACACCCACCGGAAGACGCAGAGTGGCTAGATCCTCCACAAGATGAAGTGACAATCTGTGAAGGTCGCCGGAGTCCGGTGAATACGGGCCTCCCGCCAGGGCTTTTATTTGGTCGGTCCATCGCATTGGAGACATATTAACACAATATTAAGTAAAACATTATTTGCAATATTGCTTCACTGTCAAAACAAAATTATCTACCACTGATTAGTTTTAATATCATTAGAAACCTGACCTATACCAGTCTAAATTGTAAAGATAAGAGGCATATTTAAACAAAACTTGATAAGTTATCAAATATTGCAGCCGTTCGTTTGACTTTGCACCTATGTTAAATATCAACAAGGATGTTTACTTTTAACTACGTATTTGGAGTAAGTATATTTTATAATTAGTATATTGTATAGTTCAATGTACTGTGCTATCTTTTCAAGCATACAATTTACAGACGGTAAGCAATAGTATACTAATTGGGCACTCTTATCTTTACCATTATAAAGTTGTAAAAATGTAATGTCTGTACATTAAAGGCATTTAAAAAAAAAATACGGACTATTTGAAGGTTTCTTGTGTCGTTGAAGCTTCATTATGCCAAAATGGCGAAACGAATTTCAATTACTTTTTATACACGGGTAGCCTGGGCATCCACAGATGGTTATAAGATAGTTTCTACTCGACTACGCTGAAGTGGGTAATGATTTTTTTTTCTCCTCCTCTGACGAAGTTGCAAGCCCTTTGCAGTTTAAGTTAAGTTCTGTAACTGGCCTTGAAAAAGAAGTATATCATGCTGTTTCAATCCATACGTATTTTAACTAATTAACTTAACACCTACGCTGCCTTTTATTCGTACAGGAAAATTCAGAAGTCCTGTACAGAATTAGCTAACATTTTCAAAGTATTAGCCATTTTTGTACAAGAAACTACTGTACATAATATTACTTTATGTTATAGGTGGTTCTAGAAATTTTAATTTAATTCAATACTTTGTAATTACATCATTAACTAGCTGAGGTCCTCTAAATCGGTTCCTCGCGGAACGGTGTCCATAAGGCTGGCTGCATTCCCCCGTTGAATGGCGATGCCTATTCTTTGTCCAAGGAGCGAGCCAGCCCTAGGCGCACGTGTGGTTTCCATATCACTTTCTTTTTTAAACTTTTAAAAAGTGTATGGGCATCCCGACTCTACGGTCCTAAAGTCTCCACTGCAAACGCCGCAAATATGTGATTGTGCATTCGATCACCATATTTGCGGCGCTTGAGGGCCTCAGCCGCCACCGCCGCCCTACCAGATTGATTGATTGATTTTGTCATGCACTTAAACTCCTTGATTTAACCAAGTTTCGGTAAGTAAGTAATGGATCAATGGATTATAGTTCCTTTGCTGTTCCGCGAACTAGTGTCTTTGTTAAATATGACAATAAATTGTGCTCACATGCGCATATTTTCATACAGTTTCCAAAAAAATAATAATAATAATAATTCGCATGCAAACACAACAAACCAACACCAAACAGTATAATCCTCGACACGTGTTTCGCGTCTCTACGAGGCATCATCAGGAGATGCAGGAAGAGACATGTTCTTTATACCTAGTAAGAACATGTCTCTTCTTATAGACATAACCACCCGGAAAAATCCAATTTCGCAAAACATTTATTAGAAAACAGCCATTCTTTGTCAGACAATCATTCTTTTAACACCTTACATGTTTGCGGAAAAGGATTACGTCTTAGTGTGCTTGAACAGGTGGAGATAGTCAGGTACAGCAATAGAGGTTTGATCATTAATGAACAACTTAATGTTACGTCATCACCTTTGTTACGTGTTTTTCCATCTCTTTCTAGAAATCCTATTCAGGGTATAAATAGGGCCGACCGTTTTGGACAACTCATTTCTCGAGTGGACGCCGGACCGTCAACATCTCCTGCATCTCATGATGCCTCGTAGAGAGGCGAAACACGTGTCGAGGATTATACTGTTTGGTGTTGATTTGTTGTGTTTGCATGCGTATTATTATTATTATTATTATTATTGGAAACTGCATGAAAATATGCGCATGTGAGCAAAATTTATTGTCACATCTAACAAAGACACTAGTTCGCGGAACAGCAAAGGAACTATAATCCATTGATCTAGTATGGCATTCCGCAAAGTAACGCCTGAATCTATCAATTAAGTAAGTAATGATATCATAATTACAACTACAATACTTTGTTATAGTTTCTCTGGATAAAAATATGTCCTCTCTTCACGATCTACAAATAATTGTACATGTTAGTCTACGATGTTAGTGTACTAGTTATGTAAGTCTGTAATTAACAAGCTATGGGCAAACCGGCCTGAAATAAAGAAATAATAATAATTATTATTATTATTGTATCAAATCGTACAATTGAACTTGAGAAATAATCATACACTTGTCGGATGTAAACGGATTACAATTATCCCGAAACGCGGAGAGTTCTGTGCCTGCGTCCGTTCGCCACACCGTCCGATATCAAAATGCCGTCCTGGCCGCCTGTCATTCCAGCTGACACGTCTTAATCACTCGTTCTTTATGGAACTACCCGTTAATAAGATCATTGTGACGTTTACAAATTACCCGAAACGGACCAAGCACAGACCACTCCCAAGCGATGTTTTGACAGCAGCCATCGCTTGACGTTTCATAAGGTTGTCAGCATAGATCGGATTGCTGCCTCGCCGACACGCCTATATCATGTACGTGACAGTTTTTAAAGATGCCTAAAGTTGTCTACTTTCTTTCCGACACGAGCCTTACAAACAGCAATACACTTAAGTCACCATCCGTAGGCCTTATGTCAATTGTCTATAAGGTCTATCAATGGTCACTTAAGCGTGTGGCTGGGGGTACTAGTAATTAACATTCAATTTAGACGTAAAATTAGGAGCGGTGTCCGGTCATTCTTTGTTGCTAATAAATGCCTTTATCTGAGATAATTCTTGGGTTTGGATTTATTTACTGTGGCATATTTTGATTTATGAAGGAAAATGAAAAAAAAATAACATCTTCTCCCCCTTATTTCCGAAGTTTACAAACCGAAGATTTTCTCAAATTATATAAATTTACATAACTATTACAGGGAAATAATAAATACATTTAAATCTCCAAAATCATTTTGAATAACCCGGTTAGGTTAAGGTTGCACCTCCTTTGTATGCGTAAAGTTTACCGGCCAATTTAACAAATGGATTACATAAAACTAAACGAAATAAAGCTAACTGAATCTAAAAATAGCCCCTGCGGGATTGTACCAAAGATGCTGGCGGCGAAAACGCACGAGGAAACTCGCTGAATCACCAAACTGATTCTTTGAGCGAAGTTATCGCCAGCTGAGTGACGAAACCAGCCAATTTAGTTGGGATGAGTGAAAGTTTGTACGGATAACCTCGGTGCGCGAGTCACACTTGTACTTGGCTGGATTTTTTAAGTAGTCCTACTTATTTACTCATTTCGTCATTGTATTGACTTCAAAACTATACGAAATACGGTCAAAGATTAGTTATCAGTGGCGCGTTGTCCATATAAGCTGAATCACACCGGGTTGCCCAAGGAAAGGCTTATAACCACCTTTTTCTTTAAATATGAGTTAATGAATACGCTTCGGTTTCCCTTGTAATTTTCCTGACGCCTTGCCTCTGGTAGTTATCCAGTGAATATATCACGTAATACAATGCAAAGTGCATTTCAAACGGATTATGTCTTAGCTTTTCAGGGGTGAGATCTTGAAGCTCTCCGCAGATCCTACTTAGAGGATAGCGGGCGACGTTTGAACAGGAGAATAATTAAGTTTTCTTTAAAGTAAGCTATGAGCGATATTTTAAAGTAAAGACAAACCTGTTATACCAATAATTATACTGGAGGGGTGATTAAAAACTATAATTGAATGTAAAAAATAAGTGATTATATAGTTTGATTATAAATAAGTATTATATTTTTAGTTAAGTTACTGTTTCTCTGAAACTGAAACTTTAATTCACATAAAATAGAGTCAACAAGTTATAGACCAATTTCTAAGACGTATACGTATGTGTATATCTCTCAATCAACAGATCCAAGACGAAGCTCATGATTGTTAATCGCCAAGGCAAGCTAGAACTCAGTGGAACACTTAATTTAGAAATCATGGACAACTTCATATACCTGGGTTCTAGCATTAGCAACAATGGTTCATGTGAGATGGAAATTTACAGAAGGATTGAAATGGCCAAAGGCGCAATGTCTCAGCTTGACAATATATGAAAGGACAGGAACATCTCCACCAACAATAAACCTAGTCCGAACTCTGGTGTTCTCCATATATACATACGGCTCGGAGACTTGGACCCTGAAAAAAGCTGATCGTGATCGAATTGATGCTTTCGAAATGTGGTGCTAGAGAAGAATGCTGTGTATACCGTGGACAGCACGCCGCACCAACGTATCGATCCTAGCCCAACTTAAGATCCGAACTGGCTATCAGCAACTTGTCTTCGCAGGGTCCTAGAATACTTTGGTCACATCGCCAGGAAAGACAGTGATAAGCTCGAGAAACTGATGATCACCGGAATAGTTGACGGCAAACGACCAAGAGGCAGGAGCCCGACACGCTGGACAGACCAGATTCGCACAACACTTGGCACCACAGTACACGATGCTCTACGCACGGCGACTGACAGAAACAGATAGCGGCGCATCATCCAAGAGAGACTGTTCAGAGAAGATGACCACGACCCTCAGCAATGAGGAAACCGACGCAAGGAGGAGGGAGGAGGATACGTATGTGTAAGACAAATATCATGTTTTTTTTTATTATCATCAGCCAAAAGACATCCACTGCGTGACGTAGATAGCTAGCTTCAGCAGGTCACCAATTCACCTTGTGAGCCATATCCACGCTGCAACTTCCGATGAACTAATCAGCCCTGGTGGTTCTACGTCGTTTCTGCTAGCAATGTGCCCTACCCATTGCCACTTAAGTTTTGCAATAACATGTCGGTTACTCTGGTTATTCTATGGATTTCTTTATATCTGATTCGATCACGCTTAAATGCCAATCGTAGCCCTCTAAATTGCTCTTTGGGTGACTTTACACCTTCTTATACGACCCATCGTAAATTGAGCATTGTTGTACTGTAGAGGTTGCAATTCACATTGATAGTATTTCAACCTCTGCGCTAGTAAACGAGACAGATAGGCAGGTATTTTAAATCTATGATGTAGTTAACTTAAAAATATCGCCTGTCTTGTTCTTGAAATTTAGCCGTCAGGTTCCGCGTAGAAAATATACCAAAGGTCAAATAGTATTTAATTCTTTTCCTGAAACCCTATCCGTCACATTTGGTGACACACTCACAGTACCTATGGTGAAAATAATATCTCTATACAAACTATACGCCATTTTTTTTAAAAAAGAACAGGGTAACTAACATAGCCCAAAGATAGCAAAACTTAAGGGACCATGGGCATGTCACATCGCTCGTAGAAATGACAGCTGCTGGGGCGATCGAGTTCTTGGCTGGTGACCACACATTGGAAGATGCAGCGTGGGTAGCCCATCCCCTCCCCGATATGTTGTACTGATGACCTAATGAAAGAAGGTGCAGTGCGCTGGATGCTGGTAGTGCAGAACTGGTAATGGTGTCGTTTTTTGGGAAGGCAGGCGTCCAGCAGTGGAAGTCTTTTAGCGGATAATGAATGGAGTCGACTAATTTGATTTGGCAATTTTATGGTTTGATCTATCTCTGTTTCGTCTTCGCGAATCTACGATTCAAATTTGCCTTCCTCTCCCCTAACTTTGCGATAGAACGGCATGGCACGTATAAAACTGAAGATATGCGACTGTTTTATTCTCATACGTAAATCACAATATTTTCAAAATGACTATGTGTATTACGCGTTATGGCATGTTGGTATGTAGCTGTTATTTAATGATGTAGTATAAATATATTTGGAATTTAATTCATAAAGCACTTTTTTTCAAATGCGGTTTGGAAATATACAACAAATTTCATACAAAAATTGTAACTTCATAACTCAAGTTACTCTCTCTGGTGGCTCTGCTGTTTCGATCCATAATTTTAGTTGTAAAGATTCAGCAAAAGAATAGTTCTTTATTTTTTACTATTGGCACCAAATTCGACTGAAATTCTTGACAGTGTCATCATCATTTCAGCCATAGGACGTCCTCTACTAGACACAGGTCTCCTCAATTGATTTCCACATGCGCCGGATAGAGATCTCCGCAACCCTAACCAGGTCGTCCGACCACCTTGCCGGTGGCCTTACCACGCTGTGCTTGTCGGTACGCGGTCTCTACTAGAACCTTATATATTCATATTTGATATTGAAAGTTTTGAAAATCGTACTAAATCAGCAGCGTTGCATAAATAATGGCGCCGGACGAAATGGACGTAAATCATATAAATAAAATACCTTTTGAATGACCTAGCTTTCAACTCTGTTGATGTCACCTTCAATAAAAGCAGTTTTCCTTTTCACTTATTTTTCCTTATACTCCTTTAAAATCGTTATCGTTTCGTAGACGTTTCCAGCTAGCCGCTTAATATTTACGTAATCCTTATTCCTTTACTGGCGTGGCGGCCGGAAACTAATGAAATGGCTCGGCACCGTTGGCCCTTTGTGAAAAACGACGTATAAGTCGTTAGAAATTACGCCAGTTACACCCTTTCAAAACGACACGGTTGTGTTTTCGAGTATAAATAAAATATTGCCCTGACCGTGTATTGTTCGGTAGGATTTGCTTTAACCTGAGAAATACAGTGATTTGAATGTCTGATCTGCTTTTATTTATCTGCCCGTCCCGTGTTTGACCTCCAAATGAAATTGAACCTGGAACTGTTGGTTTTTCATTTTGTGAATGTTCTACTGTTCTACCGATTGTTAGATAGATAATTCCATGTTTCAAATCGCCACTAATTCATATTTTAACGGCGTTATCCAATCAGAATTGAATATCTATAATATAAATTAAAACAAATCGTACCGTATAACCACCCAAATCAACTATGATCCAAATTAAATCGAACTTTACACGCCTATACACGGTATGTTATTATAATTAATAATGTTCGTATTATCTTTTTCTAAGTCCTTAATAATGATTTGTTATTAAGTATGGGTGCATTCCACCAGAACGTCTACTTTGTTGGGTATGTGATAGCTATGACAGCTACACTAAAGTCCAAGAATTCACTACCAATACAAAATCCAAGTTATAAAATATTGACATACCAAAAATTTACTTCCTAACTTTCTTAGATGTATGAAAAGAATGGTGTCTAGTACCCGACGACATTCTGGTGGATTGCACTTATGTTATTTTCTTTCCAGACTTCTACACTTGAGAGTTTATGGTACTTGAAAACAAGCAGATGAGGTGGCATTTCACTCTTTTTTTACAGCCAAAATGAGAGGTAGAGCACCCTGCTGCCATACAAACTTCATGACAGTGGGGTTTAATGTCTTTTCAGTTGACTGATACCTAAGTATAATTTTAAGTGTGTGAGTCAGTATTTCGACGTTAAGTATCCTCAAGTCTCTTGAAATTCAAATCCCGCACAATTTATGTTTCCAGCTTCGGCTTAGTAACCAATGATATAACATAAAAAGAGGTAGATAGGTTATACGGACTCCAAAAATGGCACACCAAAACTACGCCAATTGGCAAACCTTAACTTCGTTTGCGCAGAGAATACTTTGTTATATATTGGATTATGCGTCAAATAAATAAAAATGCCGTCATGTATAATGCGTTATTGCACTAATTACTCAATAAAAGCGTCTAAAAGCATTTACGATTAGTGTGTTATTGCAATATTGTCAGATGTATGTGTGCATACGCCTGGCCATTTTTATCGTGTAGGTAACCTATCTACCTCTTTTATATTATATAATTGCTAGTAACGTACTTTACTAGTGGCGTAGCGTCCTTATAAGCCGATTCCCACCGAGTTGACCACGGAAAGGCTTACAACAACCGCCTTTTTATTTAAACATGAGTAAACCACCTTTTTATTTAATGTATTCGGCTTCCCTTGTAGTTTTTCTGACGCCACGTCTCTGGTACGTACCTAACAAAATACTACTGAATCGGTATACTAAACTTTTCAAAGAAGACCGTGCCGCCGCGCGGTGATGCGGTGCCGCACCACTCCCTGTTTAGTCCCTTAATTTGGATAATTTTAATGTCCTTAACAAAGACCGACACTAAATTAGAAATTCCGATTGTATTGAGAATCCCTATAAAATATTCGTATCAGAACAATCAGACATCTAACCGTAATTGATCCAAAGAAACTCGGCTGGTAATAAATTTGAGTTGGACTCTATAAAATTTATTGCACTCGACTTGTCCGGAGTTTGAGATAAAATTTTACAACTGTTCCGCGATTATGGCACTTTGAGGACCTCAATTTACATTGCGTAAGATGTTTTTAGGTGCCTATATTCTATAATTTATTAGTTCAGAACTCAAGTGAAAACATCAAAATATAAAGTATGAAAGTACGTACATTGTATTTTTTGGATTTGGTTTATTAATCAAAGGCATTAAGTAAAAATCGAGTTATAAATTTTGCCACAAATATGTATAAAGCAAAAAAACTAATTTACTGATTGCGTATTGTGTTAATTACAAAATTACCAGGCAGAGTTCACTCGTGTCTCATGATTAAGTCCTCGGAATGGACCGAAACATGC
Organism: Hedya salicella; assembly: GCA_905404275.2. Taxonomy (NCBI): domain Eukaryota; kingdom Metazoa; phylum Arthropoda; class Insecta; order Lepidoptera; family Tortricidae; genus Hedya; species Hedya salicella. Next base: position 16,522,573 of record FR990105.1, read on the forward strand.
CTACCAGTTCACTACTCAGTTCTTAAAACGTGAGTAACCGCTAATGTAATCTAAAAATCGTGTTCTCTTGGGAAATAATGGAAATACATTCTTTATTATTTTCAAAATAAAAAAATTGGGTGTCAAGCAATATCAAAGAAGGCTATTTACAGAAAAATATCACTATGTTTAGAAAGTGACGTAGTTAGCCTAATTAGGTATGGTAATATATTTTATTTATTATAGTAATGAGTAGGTAAATTCAGGTCTTGGGCCCAAAATTGGGTCATATGGAAGAATGAGAGGAAGGCCTTTGCCCAGCAGTGGGACAGTCTAGGCTCTTAAAAATAAAGAGTAATTGTCTTGTGAAATAACTAAATATAATTTTATTTATATTTACCTGTAGAGGAGATCGGGTAAGGTTGTCTCAAGGGTTGATTGTCACTCGATGGTCATAACAGAAAACTTAACGAACGAATAAGTTCATCGACCGGTGTCAAAAGATCACGAGAGTTTTATGTAGGAAATATAGTATTTACGATATTTTGACACCGGTTCATAGTCCATTATGGCAACTGACCCGTTGAACAACCTTACCCAGTCTCTCCTATAGTTACTGATAAACACTCAGTTCTCAATATACATGGTGTTCGCGAGGAATGGGAAAGATTTTAACTACGCATATCTTAGGTCATTAGGAGGAAAAACATTTATATGAACCCTAGGCAAATCAGGCTTAGTTTTGAAGATATTATAAATTTTCATACAAACAATGTATTGTTATTATTGAAGTACTTTAAGCTCTTTCTATCGCGACGTTGTCACATATGTGGTCAAGTTTCGCGTCGCTATTGACAGAAATCAAAGTGACAGCTAGCACTCACTAAAATGATCCTTTTCTTGGGAAAATAATCGTTACTATTTTATTAATAATTTTCATAGAGAAGCGAAATTTATTCAATTTGTATGTACAAAAGTTGATTTAACTTGATTTTGACTCAGTTTATATGTACCTATAACATTTACTTTTATAACATTTACTCCTAATGGCCTCATAAGCACCGTGTGTATATGCGCAGCTCAATAGTACAGGTGCAAGTAGGTAGTCGTAGCTTGCTTTACGATCGATTTTACGATTCTACTCATAGCATACTAAATTTCCACCCAAAGGACATTCTATTCCTCATCTCCCAGAATTTTCACTCGTAACTATTTAAATTGGAATGCGGACTTGCGGGGCTTCTAAAGCTAATTGGCTGTTAAAATATCGTTTCAGCAGAATTCGTGAGGTCCGAAATCGTAAAGTAAAATGTCCCATAAAGGCCTAAGTAGCACTTTATGATATTCATAAAGATATAAATCAAAAGTTTGATGAAGCTTATTTCCTAGTTGTGAAGGTTTACTGGCTTCGACTTTCATCGGTTTATATAATGTTTTGAAGGCATTTTTACTCGTATGCTCCATATTTTATAATCTTGGGCGAGAAAATCACCAATGGCTCATCGCTTATCGCCGGCGGGTGGGACAAGTGCCTTACCACCCCGCTGTCTTTTCCCCCCGTCGCCCGCAGACCATGGGTGTGCCACGAAAGAACTTGTCAAGCTATAACATTTTAACGTATACCATAAATTTAAACAAAGAAAAACCATTATTTAAAGGCATTAATTAACATAGAAGTTTAAAAGTTGTGGACAGATTTGCGTGAGCTTTTATGAAAATATTTTTAATAACTGATAATAAATTTTTAGAACTTTAAAATAGAAGGTAAGCATGGATGTATTGCACTGGGTAATTTTGGGGTCATCAGCGGAAGTGACAGGGGTGATGGGGAGGGTAACTAACCACAAATTCGTGAAATAAAAAATCTGCTAATAAATAGTTAATTGATCAAATCGAATTAATTGACAAATCGGAAATGTGTGGAACAGCAGATTTTTCATTTTTCAGATCGTGTTTTTCGATTTCTTGGTTGGCCATGGGGCAAGTCTTACTATGGAGTAAAAGTTGCTTAGTGTGATGATGATGATGATGAATGATGTCCTAAAAAGTCCTGAAAATTCTACAGTTTCTGAAAAAAATACATTATGCCAAAAAAAAAAACAGATGAGAGTAACTGCCGGTGCCCACGTGCCGGCTCCATCATCACAACAATTCGGTGGTAGCATTTCCATCAAAACCATTTAATTGTGACGAGACTTAATCGAGATATATCATCGCCACCCGTAAATCACTTAACATTGAGGAGTTCCCTTCTAAGGTCTTTTTCATCAGTTATACTTCACCAATTAAATTTTCGGAATGGAAATGCTTGATTTGTTTCTCAAAATACTGAAATATCTTATATTATAAATTTTTCTGGTCGCCCTCGGTTTCCCTAGGATTCCATCATCAAAGTCCTCGTCGGTGACAATGGGACTACCTCAGGAGTATACTCTTTAAAATAAAAATAATAAAATTGAAAATTGATCCACAGCTCAAGGTCAAATTCAGTCATGCCGTTATAATGTGATAAAGCCACAAAGACGTATGCATGATTACAAATATCAAACGTACAAAAAAATATGTGACCTTCAAATAGCCCGGTCCACTAATTTTTAAGATTTCATACCTCAAAAGGATAAAACGGAACCCTTATAAGATCACTTTGTTATCCGTATGTCCATCCGTCTGTCTGTCAAGCCCCTTTTTCTCAGGGACGCGTGGAGGTATCAACTTGAAATTAATATTAAATACTTATATCTGCTGTCTCTTGAAGGTGTAAACAAATGCTTCAAGCTTCTAAGTCAACGCATTCCAAAGATACCTACAGTCATTAAAAAGGGAGTTTTCATACAAATTACCGTCCATGGAAAACATATCGCATAGTCCCAGTTGTCCTAGAAACTTGAGGTATAGGCTCTTATAGTAAAACCCACGAAATAAATCTGAAAAATGTCTGTCTTTTTATCTCAGAAACTGACCCCACACAGGGCTCTGCTAACACTGGATTTTCGAAGACGCGGCCGTTTTTAGCATATATTTGTACGGAACCCTCGGTACGCAAGGATTCACAACTCGGCCGGCTTTTCTGAAAAAATTGCTATGTCTCGATATTTAATATTATTAACTTTGTAATAATAAATTTTCCTGGAAAATGTGAATTAATTATCGTGACAAAGTCATTTTAATCGGACAATGAACCCATTTAACCACAGACACAAAGCTTGTACCGATGTTTAGCAACGTTCATTTATCCGGCTTAGCTTGTCGCAAATTCTAAGTCGAATAGATTATAACTTTGAGATTTTGAAGTATAACCGTTGGTATTTCAGTCGTAGACACAAATGCTACGTAAGCAGTAAACTGAAACAGTAGAAGTTACTCAGTAAGTCAACGACGAATTTCTAAAACTAATATTGGGCAGGCTTCCGGCAATATTTAACGAAGTTTCGTTTAAGTTTGCCTGGTTAGTCTACTGGGTGTTTCTTGTGGACTAATTTAAGTTTAAGAAATTCTCAACCGATGGGCAACAGCCATACTGTTCTGGATGCGTTTAAGTTTTCTTATAAACGTATTTTCGATGCTGTCAGCAATTTTTAACAATTTTTTTTATTTAATATTTATCGTCTAGTAATAATACAAGCCTTATTAAGCGTAGCGTGTTTACAGGGACAGCGGAGGAAAAAAAATTATCTGTGGATGTCCAGCTACCCAATAACCAAACATATTTAGTTGTAATACGTTTAGCCGTTGGGTGTGATGAGGCCACAACGACACCTACAAATATACAAAAAATAAAAAATAAATCGATTCACAGACCTTCAAATGTCCATATCACTCATTATCTTGAAAATATATTCAATGTACAGACATTTCGTTTTAGAATCTTTGTAAAAGTACAGATAATATTATTATTGGCAGGAAAATACTGGACGCCAAAACGTACGCTGTCAATGTAGATATATTTCCGTTTGGTTGATTTTGTAGCACAGTATCAGTTAAGAGACAGCAGAATGTGCAATTAAACTCCGAAACGTTAACTAAGAAAAAAAAAGTAGTGGTAGGTGTTATATCCATTAAAGTTAGGAAATGGTTAGATATAATACAACCATAATTTCACCCGACGTTAAAATCAGTTATTCAAAATCTAACCACCTACATAGTTACTACGAACACACTTTAGGAGTTGATCTAATTGAGGTTAAGTGGCGAACCATATCGATTGGGTATTATCTCTCTAATGCTTATTGATCTTTGCATAAGCTTACTCGAACGAAATCTTATTATCAATTTAATTGTCCTTACCTAATGGATTCTATATTGTCTATTGGTTGTCTATACTGACTGTTACTAATAACATTGCTTGAACCACTTCTTGTTCTAATTAGAAGCTGTAGTATTTGCAACAGAGATTAGGTATGAAATTAAATTCTAACAAGATTTTGGATATTAAATTGGAACTACCAAGTAACAGAAAATTTTAAAAAATATACATACATTCTTCTGGCAATATGCCATTTCATTCGCTATGAAGGGCGTCTTGTTTCTGCTATTTGTTTTCTTTATTGGAACGCTGAGATAAATGCAGTATCTTGCCTCCTTCTTGCTAGGGACACAACCAGGCACGGTTCAGAATCAGATTGTTGTACAGTAAGCCAAATTGAAGCACGTACCTACCTTTTTGCACTCTTATCACAATAACAATAAGGACTAAAAAGGTACGTGACAGTCTCCCTTACTGCACATTAAGTTGATATTACTACCCATGGAACAGCCTGCATAGTCACGTAAATGGTTTTATTAGTTTACTTAAGATTACTGAGTCTGTGACACAGTTTGGAGTTTGTTTTATATGTTTTAACAATAGTTGACCATACTTTTGTGTGTGATAAATTACACAGGAAAAATTGGTTGCTTACTAGTTTTTTTTTTATTTGGACGTCGCCTGAAGAGCCAAAGAAGAGAGTCCTTGCTTTTGGCTGCTGTAAATTAATTTGAAACAAAGATTGCGGTTTGAGGAAAATCCATCAGGGATGACTGGAAGGGCAGGCTCAGACAGTGCCGGACTCTTACCGACTAAAAACCTTATCCCGCACTCTTTGTATCTCTTACTAGTTTAATGTACAATAAGTATTATTTTGTTTGAACTTTCGGGTAAAAAGTTTTATACTTTTACGACTACGCTGATGTAAAAAGGAGGGTTATGATATAATTGTTTCTCCTTTGCGGACGAAGTTGAGGGACCTTCTAGCAAAGTCGTAAGTTTTAAAGTTGTGAAAAATACGGCCCATTTGAAGGTCACTAAAACTAAGTTCTTTACTTTTTTTGTATCTGCCATTGTGGCTTCATCACGCCAAAACGGCTTAAATGATTGCAACAATTTTTGGTACACGACTAGCTGGGTATTCACAGTTGGTAATAGAATAATTTTTACTCGACTATGCTGAAATAAATAAGAGGGTTATGATTTTGGGGAAATGCTGATCACAAATCACAAGCAACCATGTAGTTTTGACATGGAATATGTCCTACATTAGTCTCATTCGCGTTTAGAACATTACCTTTATACTGCTTAATGGGGAATGGATGAAATTTTTGAAACATCTTGAAATTTTGTTTAAATAAACTTCCTTATTGTCAGAAAAAAATACAGATTTTTCTGTGGCTTAGAAAAAATAAAAAGATGAAAAGGTTTTGGTGGGCCTGTGGTGGGCCTATATGCCCGCCTTATAGGGTACGGCAAGAGCAGCATTGATATTTCGATTAAAATGGCTGTAAATGTACCGTATACCGTATAAGGCAGGTACCTATATAGGCCCACCAACACCTTTTCATCTTTTTATATTTTTCTAAGCCACAGAAAAATCTGTATTTTTTTCTGACAATAAGGGGGCTTATTCCTACCTATAAAAAAAAAAGATTTTTGAAAATTTTCGTCCGTTCCCCATTGTATAAATAAACGTATTCGATTAATGTTGGTTTAGATTGATATGAAACAAGGCGATTTTCTAAAAAAAACATGAGGTATATCCACATTAACAATATCGCTTGACAGTTATTGCATCCGTCTCAGCGGCCCTACATGACAAAGCACCCGCCACTTTTTGACAAGCATATGAGTGCGGAAATAAGGGTTGTTTTATCGAAAAAGTTTCATCGAATATGTTGGGGCATCTAACCTCCTTGCCGACGCACTGACTGGCCGACTGTATTAATTCGGACTTGACAGACGTTGAAGAAGTTTTGAATAAGTACCGAACAGCGACAGAAGACGACACGGACAGAGACGGTTTGACAGTTGACGATGAACCACCGACGACGAAAAACGTGACAGGAACGGGACTGGTCCAAAGACGAGCCCAGGAGCGTTCAGAATACTTATAATACAATACAATACAAAAAATATTTATTGCACACCAACAGCAGAAACAGTAAAATAGAGCCTTAACATAAAATACGGTAGACATTAGGCGATCTTATCGCTAAAGAGCGATCTCTTCCAGTCAACCTTTGGGTAGCGCAAATGACACAGAATAGCTAGGAATGAGTAGGTGGTGAGATAAGATTATAAATTTATTATTACTTACTTCGTCTCGTCGACATATCATTTCATCGAAAGTATTTTTCTCTAAAACCGTTAATAATTTGGGATTCTTAAAAAACAAACCTAACCTGAATACATAAAGGCTATCATGATCTTTTTTCTTAATCATGCAAATAGTATGGTTTCAGGGGAAAAAGTTGTCGATGAAAAGAATCTATGAAATAAAGCATTCTAGGAAACGTTTGTCGAAGAAATAGAATGCGATGCTTTATTGTTTATTTATCGCGCGTCATACGCATCATAAAAAAATTGAATTTAATTGAAATTTGATCAATGCGACTAGCTGTTAATCCATCCTACCATAAATTACATAAATATTAAGTATGTGATGCACTTTTATAGGTTTTAATTAATATTAAAAAAGGCTTTATACTCCCATAATGTTGTCAGGTTGTCTGGAAGAGATCGCTCTTTAGCGATAAGACCGCCTTTTGGCTACCGTATCTTATGTTAAAGCTCTGTTGTACTGTTTGTATTGTTCGTCTGCAATAAAGAATTGTTGTATTGTATATTGGTTTAATATTTAATCTTTTATGAGTCAAAATTTGTGATTTTTTTCTATTAGTTAGGTACTATACGAAATTATTATCTACAAAATATTCAATAAGAGTATTCATAGCATTATACACAATTGATTAGTACAATTTACTAACACTGCTGTTAAATAGTACATTAATAATTGTATACATTGCAAGCTTTTATATAACTTGTCGTGTTAGTATGTGAGGGTCAAATCTTGCAAGTCTTTGATCCACTTCCCCATTTTCGGTTGCGCTTTTTGTGAAACTTGTGTAAGTTAGATAAAAATACATTATTAATACACTATCGAACTGATCTGATGATGGAGCCGGATGGTGGTCATAGGAACTCTGTAATAAAATAACTCAATCCTACCGAGTTTGTGATCTTTGGAGTCGTCGCGATGAGTAGTTACTAGATATCCAAATAAAAGTACAATGAGCAATAACAGCTTGTCACACAACTGGTATTTTTGAGAGAAACATGAAAATGAGATAAATGAAATCCTTACCATACTGTTAATACGACCATTTCCAGCTGTTTTATGGTACGGCTGCGGTATTAAGTCTAAAGACGTGGCCCCTACTGCTTGTTGAAACGCTTTATGGGCAATAAATCCGGACGGAGCGCTGGTTACATTCGCTGCTTGGTCAGAAGCCGAGATTTTTATTTATTGCAATCTTTGAAAGGGACCTTTTGTGGGAGATCCGATGTTAATGGACATGGACTACCGAACGCCAGAAACGGAACGTTCTAGACGGCCGGTTTAAGTACTCATAAAATATATTTATGGCACTAATAGCTTAGAATAATGCGTTTGAATAAGTCAAATAATTGTAATCAAAGTGTAGGAAATAGTAAAATCTAACCAAACATTATTAAGCACGATTAATTGAGGAGCATTTTTACTTAATTACCTGGGCTGTGTAAAGAGGTCGACCTCAAGTCATGAAACAAGCGTAGGCACTTAAATAAATATATGTTGATGTTTTCGGCTAAATCGTTAATTAAGACCACTTAAACTTCCAATTCAACACTAACATAAAATCATTTGTTTTCGGCAAATTTGTTTATCAGACGCCCACTTAAACTTCTAATTCAAAACTAAGATACAATTATTTATACACCATCGACACCATCGAACGTTTAGGCCAGGTGTGGCTCGGGGCGAGCCTTTTTAAGTCCTTCTTCACCTTCCACTACCTATAGATATGATTTTGTTATCGATTCACAACTTTGACGGAGCCTGTTGCGGATGACACGTTATTGGTGTGTTTTATGACGAAGCTTGTCGCTGATTCGATTTTGTTTTCCACTTGACGAAACCTGCGTTGCGAATTAATAATAATATCATTTATCTGTTTGTAAATCTTTTGTAAGATTTCCATTTCTATAGAACTGTGAAAACTCTTAGAAATAGAGCTCCAACTCTAACTAGCCATGAGGTAAATGTCTCAATGCTCCATACTGTCCCATTAATTAGCACATTTACCCTTGATTCATAGCAGTACTAGCACAACTGCGATACGTAACTCTTTGTCGCGCGACAAAGATGTTGTCTATTTCCTTTCAATACAGTGCGAGTAAAACAGACGATGCTATATCGCGCGACAAGAAAAGTCGCGGAGAGTTGTGCTAGACCGGCATTAGAAGTGACAAACAAGGTGTCAATGATTGGCATTAGGTAGTCAAAAATTGGGACGTTTACCTTATAAATACCATGGAATAAATAGGACGTCAATTATTATACCGGTAACCCATGCTAAGAAATTTTAATTGGTATGATCGCTGTCATCAAAAGCAACGAAGGTTAACGTACCTACAAGTACATGCCCGGGTATAAATGTTTCGCATAGTTTACTGCCAAAATTATTTAGAACTCCCATTGTACGAGTATAAATGAAATAGAATAGGTATTCCAACAATGGAACCTGCTACTTCCGATGCCAGACAGCAGTTTGCAAAGTTGCAATGTGCGCCAATTTAATCACTACTGTGACCTCACTTCCTACCTATTATTTACGACCATTTACGTTATATCTGCTTAAATGTTAAAAAATTCCAAAGTAATAATTGGAGAACAACAACAGAAGATACTATTATTGGAACTTTATTGGAACATGTTTTCTGAAATAAATAATGTTTATTTTTATTTTTTTAAATATTTTATTATACGGGACGAGAAGATGCTCGAAAAATGTTTGAAAAAATTTCAGCCGTTTTGATGAGATGCAACTACACAAACACAAACCTATAAAAATGGGAAAAAAATCACAACCTGTGTGCGTGTTATTTAGTGAATTTCGATTGTGCCTAGAGGAGTACGATTTCACTGTGGAATATCTAATATAAAGGTAAAGGTAATGCAACTGCAGACGCATTATCTAGAATTGAAATTACCAGTGACGAGTTAAAGACCATGAAAGTATATATATATATATATATATATATACATCTCAGTAGAATTCAATCAAATATTAAATTTTAATCCATGTCGTGACGCCTAGAGACCTTATACATCTTGAAAAAAATATTTTAGTTTATATTTAACATTAACATTGATCTGGAGAATCTGTACACCTCCTCTGCGTGTACCAATATATAAATTAGTTATAACACACTTGTAAAAGTTTTAAGTATAATTAAGACAATATTGTAATAGTTAAGAATTATTTTCAATAAATGACTGACTGTTGGTGTTGAGTTTCTTCTTAACAGTGGTCTCCTATTGAGAAATGCCGTAGCGTCAGACTTGTAAAAAGTGCCCTTGTGGCCTTCTTACAGAATAAACAATTTGAATTTGAATATAATACACTTTATAAACTATAGTCGTTTAGGTAAATTTGGTAGCACGGTGATGTAGCGCTTCAGCAATACCTACCTTAGCATTTTGATGCTAGAGGTTTGAAAATTGTTAATACCCTATATACATTTTCAGACCTTGTTATAAATAATAAAATACATATTTTGGGATTTTTAGTATTGTATGGATTTCCTCATACAAACTTAATTTCATACTAGGGATCTGAAAATTATACAAGTACACAGACTTCTTCTTATATTATATCACGTATTAAAAAAATACTGCAACCGACACATGGGCGTAAAGTGAAAAATTTATATTCATTACTTTTCTGTTATACAATAGTTTTTGTAGTAACGAATCGGCCATGTAGAAGTTGTGAGGGCTTGTAAAGTCAAAAGCTTGGCTCTGCATGAGATCTGATAACTTTTTGACAGTGCGAGCCTTATGGTTTCATCTTGGCAACATTTTACATGAAAATGTTTTTATATTGGGATATATTTGTTCTAATGCTTTTTTTGTAATCATTCCCACGGACTTTTTATACGACCGATTTGGTTTATTATTTCTCTATCCCTAATAAACCGTGGGTGTTTATGGTACTATTTAAGTCGTGATATAGGCTTATTACTTAAGTAAAACACACAGTTGCACTCTAGCATTTATTCTATCTATACACAAAATAATCTCAAAGAAGGACGAACCTACGAAGGGAAGTATTATGGGGCTTAATCGCGTATAAATATGATTTATTTAATAAGGTACCTTTCGTTGGTAATTCTTCGACGTTTCGGACGTCGCGTTACGTCCGTGGTCTAGAAGGAACTGGAGCGGCGAATCAACGTCTTCTAGCCGCGCGAATTTTTCGATCTACCCGCGCTTGGTGTTGATTATTAGGTTGAACACTAAGGTCGTCACCAGACCGACACGCTACACTCACGACGTCAGGCGATTTATTGGATGTTATTTACATTTACTAATTACTGGATTCCACAAAGATTAAAGTTTTTGTTGTGTTGTAATAATGAGTGAAGATCGTGTAAGTTTAAATCAATGAAAGGAAGTATATTTCGCATTTAAATTATTAGTAGCGGTAGGGATGGTTTGTTGGTAAATATATGCTTATTTAAAAATAACTCAATATTCAAACAGGTAAATAAACTTCCTATCATCATCATAGAGAAAGATACACAGTATGCAATAGCAGGGTGCTATACAAAATTTTCTTCGCCACTAACCTAAGTGTACATAACAAATTAGCAAAACCTAACTTTAGAGCTACCAATAGCAGTCTGCCAAATTGTTTTAGCCAAAGACAAATCTCTTTTTATGTCGGAAGAGTGGTAGTGAAGTTTCGTCATTCTTTGTAACAATAGATACGATCTAAAGAAATTAAAGAGCAGTTGGTGTTGACGGCTCAATTAAGAGGCCATCCATCATCCGCACGAGTAGCAGATAAGCCTAACGGAAATATGAAAAACAGATTTTACTTCAAGGGCCTGTAAAAAATGCCGCGGCGGCGGCGTTTTCGTTACATAGAGATAAAGTGCCAAGATAGGTGACTGGAAATTTTGTTTCAAAAAAAATTTAAGTCGTCATCATTTCAAGTTCAGAAGAAACTACTGAATCTAGAATTTAGTTTTTGAACAAGATGATATTTTTATAACGAAGGCAAGTAATATATAGGCATTTTTCGAAACTCATTCCCTAAGGGAGTTAAATTGAGTTTAAAAGTGTATAGGTAACAAATTTTCATTTAAATCTAAGAAAAAATATTTCACCATCTTTTTAAAACTCATCTCTTAACACATTCACGACCGCTCCGCGGGCGCTCTGCTCGTAACAAGTTTTCGCTGCATCCGGGTTTTCTCATATTTGGCTACGAGCGTAGCGCTACGAAAATGTCGGTTGCGTTGCGAAAGAGTTAACACTTTCACTGCCAAGCTTGAAGGATTGCATGGAATAAATAAGGTTTTTTTTTAACTTAGAACGGTGAGTTGAAAACTTACGAAAAGTAGTTTTAACCATCACCTAAAAACCTATCCGTGGGGTTGAAAGTTGATATAAGATTTTTTTCTTAACTGAGACTTTGCGACTGGACCTAAGTCGCAGACAAAGTCGCGAGCGTATATATGAAGAACATGTTCAAAAAAAAAATCCAACTACTTAGCCTTATTGCATAAGTTTTCGTCAAGTCAGAGCAGGTTTTGAGGTTCTTCCATTTCGGTTACGAATTCAACAGGCGTAAAGAGGGTCATTACTAGGGACAGCGAGATGAGATAGCTATATGCTGACAGTTCAGCTTCGAGCCCATGAGTCAAAAAGTGCATCGGGAAACCATAATTTGACTTAGACAACAGTTTTTAAAAGCTCTTTTTTTCTACAATGAAAGGATTATAGAATTTCTATTAAATAATGAAAAGAAACTACATTCAATATTACTATTATTGTGCCTATTACTTAGTCCTTTGATCTCAGCATGTAATAAGTATCAAAGTAAATGTGATGGTTTTTTTTTCCCCTTATTTAAAAACTTTGTCACTAGGTGGCTATGTCGCTCAAAAATATGATTGTTGTTTAGTACTAGATGAAATCTTCTGCATCGGGGCTAGTATAGGTTTTGAAGTGCGGTACGCAAACCATTCCATTATGCGACTCTTTTTGGGAAAACTTCCCACTTTGTCGATATGGAGTTATGAGTAGTTCCTAATACTACAAATCATACGCTATTTTTTGGTGAAAGATATATGTCTCTAGGTGCTATAGTTATTTTTTTTTAATTCTTCAAATTTGCAAAAGTGAAAAAGCGACAATTGAGAAAACGTTGGTTAAAGTTTGGGACCGCAAAAGCACACTTGTACTTTGAAGTAATGGAGTGGTTAGTATCAAATGTAGTGGCATATTTTAAGAATTGCAAATTAGTCAAAATCATGTATGTAACCTTAGTAGTTTGAATGCAACGGAGGCTTGAACATAAAAACAAAACGAAAATATGTCAATCCTGAATATGGGTTTATTATCTATATTTATAACACGACACGCAGATTTATCATTAAAGTTGAATTTATAAATGTATTTTCATGCTAAAAAAGACAGAAATAATTCTATGGATCCCTTTACTTAGTTATTATCTCAAAAAGTTAAGATTACTTAAAAAATATACTTATCAAGCATAAAAAGTATAAATATCTAATTCTAAGTACTTTTTTATGCATTATAAAGTTTAGTGATTTTCTATAGGTAGTCCCACTTTGTCGATTTACTAAACTTTAGTGCTTGTTCAGTGAAAAGTATGTGTTTGGTATATTATTTATCCCATTTTATGCATGAGATAAAGGTTTGTTATTGTTAATCTAATTGTCATTGATACTAATGTCGTTTGTTTCATTTTTTTTTGGAATTGCAACGGAATTTATTTCCGAGTCAAGTTTAGTGTCCCACTTTGACACTGTGGTTTCGAAACAGACATACGCTAAAAAAATACTACAAGTATAAAATCCGCTTTTATAACATAGGTGTAATGTTTTTCGAGTAAGTATTTATATAAATGTTATTTTATATCTACCGGTTTATTATATTTTTTTAAATAATACTGTTTTTTATTTAGTAGAACCATCGATAGAAAAGCCCATTTTCGATGGTGACCCAACCCTACTATTCATATTTCGTATTTTTCACTTCTCCTGCTCAAAAAGTACGTCATGAGAATACATTTACAAATACAACTTTAATGATGAATCTGCGTGTCGTGTTATAAATATAGAAAATAAACCCATATTCAGGATTGACATATGTTCGTTCTGTTTTTATGTTCAAGCCTCCGTAATATTCAAAATACTAATATTCAAAAAACTTTAACCAACGTTTTCTCAATTGTCGCTTTTTCACTTTTGCAAATTTGACTAATTTAAAAAAAAATACTATAGCACCTAGAAACATATATCTTTCACCAAAACATAGCGTATGATCTGTAGGATTAGGAACTACTAATAACTCTATATCGACAAAGCAGGCATTTTTCCCTAAAATAGGCACAAATATGATATCGACGATTTTTTTAGGTATTCGACAAATTTGGACGCTGGGCACTAAACTTTGAGGCCTTAAAAAGGTGCTTAAATTGAACATTTATGGGTCGACGTCAAAATCATAGGTTTATTTGTATGTTCTTTCAGTTTTCATTGAAAGTCGATTTTCGGTAGGTTTTGCCATATTTCACTTAGCTGCCCGTAAATCCGTAACTAGAATCAACAAAGTGGGACGTTTTACTAAACTCACTCACATGTAGTCCATCTTTTCGATTCATAAATTAGTGGATGTTAATACTAAAAAACAATTGGAATTTCAAAGGAATGGAGCTCTACTAAGGAACGTTAGATAAAGATTACATCCGACATCATAATTTACAAAGCCTTTACCTCAAAAGATGAAATTGTAATAATGTGTATTCCCGTGTTTTTCCTTTTTTTGCAAATAATATTATCTCAAGATAGTATTATACTTTATAGAGGTATGAGATTATCTTATTTCTTTATTGTGCTAGGTTTTTATTCGTTGTAGTCGCAAAAGTAATTTTCATAACCAGAGACAAGATTTCTTTAACACTTATTTTTTTAAAATTCTCTTAATACCTACTGACAGTGATAAGATGTTTAAAACTAAGATTTAATAGTGTTATATCCACTTCAGTGGTTTTTAAGGTTGCGTACCACAAAAGGAAAAATAATGAACCCTTATAGGATTACTTTGTTGTCCGTCTGTCTAGACCATTTTTCTCAGGAACGCATGGAGGCATCAAGCTGGAATATCAAATACGGACAGATAGTCTGTAGCATAAAAAGCGCCAATTTTTTTAAAATATATGGTCCCACATTTTTATGCCCATAAGAATAAAGCTGCGATATTTGTGACACTTTGAATGCTACAGACTATTTGACACTACATACATACATGGTGTGGTATAGATTTCTATTAAGTAATATTTTTAAAGCAACCCTCTTGTTAAATAATCCATACATATAATACTATACAGCAAAAACATAAACATATTAACAAATATTAAGGGTGTGTGAATTTTTGCGTTAAAATGCATGGTACTTATAATTTCTTGAACAGTATTTACGTCAGTCTTTACTAGGTTTCTGCCTCTAAGTGTAAACATAGATTTTTGTAAGTGTTTGACGCGTTATTTTTTTTAATTGTCTTTTCATACAAACTCATGTCTTCAAAAACTTTATTTGTTTAATTGACTTCGGTGGAGCAGTTATATACTGATATTTTTTGAACTATTTGTCTCGCATAGAAACGCTACTTTCGGTGCTTGGCGTAGAGAGTCTTTCTGACTACTCTGAGTAGAAACCAGTTGAATTATAGTACTCGTAGAAAGCGAAAGATCATTTTCAAATAATGTTGTCCAGTCGAGGTAAAAGATATATTTGTAAATATATTTATAAAGCGAGAAGTCACACACGCTCGTCATACATTTTCAAATGATTTTATTGTTATTCAGTAGATGTGCATCTCTAGATTATCAAAAAAAAGGTTGGGCTTGTTAACAGTTAATACAAAAATACCAGATCTTTTTATGTCCACAGTTTATATTATAAACTTTATCTACATCTATAAATATGGTTCAGTTTTTTTTCCTTTTGTAGATCCAATTAAGAATATCTCCTGCTACAGTTAAAATAAGAAAAATCAGCATAGGTACGTCAGCATCAAATATTATCTTATTACAACATCTAGATCGCCGAATAGAAAAGTAATAATGAAATAATTAACTTTATTCTGTAAGTAGGCCGCAAGGGCACTTTTACAAGTCTAAGTCTACCGGCATAGGAACATTGTAGTTCGTAAAGAGGCTTACAGACGCTACTGGCGATCGGAGAGCTAGCAGTTTCCTCGCTCAAAGAATCAGTTTGGCGATTCAGCGAGGAAACGCCGCCACCATCTTCGTTATTATGCCGCAGGGACAATTTTTCGTTTTCGTTTAGATTTAGTTACTATTATTTTGTTTTAGTTGAGTATATTTATTAAGTAATAATTAAATGCATGCATCCAAATATAATATCCACAGCGCAGGATTCGTCCTACATACAAAATGAGCATCCATAACAACCTTCGTCAAAATCACATACAACTATTTATCAGCGACAAGCTTCAATACATTATAGCAATCCACAACACGCTTTGTGAATGACAAATAATAATCAAACTCCGGCCTGACTAGCACCTGGGGAAAATGTTCCAAAAATGCTAGCGGCATTGCCCCGCTGTATCGGTAGCGATACTTGCTGAACCAGGTACGAGCCAGACCTGGGGTCGCAATCTCTTTCCCTCAAACGTTGTCCTATTTAGTTTAGTTATATTTTTAGGTTAAGTTTTACTGTAATATATTATACACATTATTTGTTAGATGAAATAAATGAAATGAAATTCCTAAAGGCATCAAGTTATGTAATTATAAGTTTTGTACTCCGGATGTTACAGACTATTTGTACTAACTGAACCTCAACAGATTGACGTTATTCTCGGGCGCGAATTCCTCGAAATCAAAAAACGTCTTTCATAATTTCTAATCCCCCCAGAAACGCCACACGTGACATGTTTTCAAAACACTCCACACGAAAAGTTTCAAAAGCCCCCGAAAGCCTTTGAAAGCTTAAATCGTATAATTAACAGGCTGTATACCCCACCCCGGTACCCAGTTGGGTAGCCTAAGTGGGTTAATTGAAAACGGAACTTGGGTAATAGGAGAGGACGTTGGCAATTTTCTACAGCGGCAGCATGGTCCTTAATTGTCGGCAGCCAAAAACCAGGATGTCTATTGTTTTCAAACTTAACGTTTCCGTATTTTTATTACGAAAAGTACAATTGTTGAATACTTAGTGTTAATTTGAAAAGTAGTAGCAAAGTTTTGGTTGTAAAGCAAGCTACTTTAACTCAAGAATCCATAAAGAAAGTGTGTCTGTCTGTCTGTCTGTTACCTGTTCACGCTTAAACCGCTGAACCAATTTGGATGAAATTTGATATGGAGATAGTTTGCATCCCGGGGAAGGACATAGGCTACTTTTTATCCCGGAAAAATACCCTTATCGATTAACGAATTTGAGGCAGACGAAGTCGCGGGCAGTAGCTAAAATAATATATAAAAGGTGACGGCAACTTTGTCAGCGGAGGAGAAAAATTCATAACCCTATTGTTTCTTCAGCGTAATCGGGTAAACAAATCTATAACCATCTGTGGATGATGTGTAGTAAAAATGGTTGAAATCAATTCAGCCGTCATAACGCTGCAAAGATATACAAACATACAATAAATAGCAATAATTGCAATATACCCGTTAATGCTAAAAGCGCATAGTGAAATTAGATTTAAAGAAGATAGTATGTATATGAAAGAATGTATTAAATTACGCGCGTTACCCTATTAATTCCTGTAACACAAGAAATTCGAACTCGGACCGCAAAGCCTTATGTTTCCTTCACAAAATCATGTTTCTTTAATTTAGTTATTTTGTAGAACAGATATTATATTTCAATTTACTGAAGGTGTAAATGATATACCATTATATTATGTTTGTATCTGAATGAGCAGAAATGAACATTGTATTTATATCTCCCTCTAATCCATACACATAGTACGAGAAACAGACAATTTGGATCAACGAACACCTTAAAATAGTAGATTGTTTGACAAGCGGTTAAAATAAGCCATTATGACACAAAGTGATTATTTAGACGAGCTCACGAAGTGGGTGAGGACAAATATGTCTGAGTGTCATAATGGCTTTTAGCCACGTGTTAAACACTCTTCGACTTCGACTGCGAGAAAATACAAAATACTTAACATTGAAATTGTATATTGAAATAAAACAATTTAACGGATTTTTTTTATTTCAATGAGTAATAATCGCGGAAACAGAAGAAAATATTATTGAAATTGTATATTTCATAAAAACTAAAAGTACAGTTTAAGCAATTCTATCAGAAAGTTTGGCCAATCTGATCAGGTTGGTTTGCTTGTTTTTAATTATTCGTAATGAGTATGTAGCTGGCCGCAAGTTTTTATTTTCAGTGTCAAAGAAATTTATATGGGATTATATGGCTTTCTTTTAAGCCCTAGGGGCTAAATGTACTATTTTAGTCTCGCTTCGTGAAACTAATATGACGTACTTTTTGAGCAGGAGAGGTGAAAAATTAAATTAGATATCGTAAGGTCAAGGTATTTTGGTCCTAAGAGGTTGAATGGATTTTTATGGGTGGACAATACTTTGCCCACCCATAATTTTACTTTTAAACATTTACTTTACTCACTTAATTTGTTCTGGAAAAAAAAAAGTTAAATTGACAGCGCAGCGTGGGAAGGCCGCTCGCGAGGTGGTCGGACAACCTGATTAGGGTTGCGGGGACTCGCTGGATGCAGGTCGCCTCTATCCGGCTGATGTGGAAATCCATTGAGCAGGCCTGTGTCCAGCAGTGGACGTCCTATCGCTGTAATGATGATGATGATGATGATGATGATGATGATGATGATGATGATGATAATGATGATGATGAAAATGACAGAAATGGATCTATTTCGGTAGGTATAACATTATTGACTCATAACACCATCGGAAAATCTTTGTTCAAAACTGTTTTTCATTCCCACGGTGCACGTACCCTACTTGGAGAAACCAGTTTAATCTAGTTGGATTAATGAGTTTTAATTAATAATCTCAAATGTGCGCCGAAGGAGAAGCCTCAGAGTCTATCAGATACGCAAATTATATTGAAGGCTTAATTTACGAAGCAGGAAGAATGGGTTAGTCTCAGAGATTGTGCCTGGGACCTTCCAAGAAATATAAACTAGACTAGAGTTGTTATACCGACAACAGTACTATACACTTGTAGCAATTTCAGGTGTACGAGTATATATGTTATGGTTCAAAATGTATTAAATTCCAAACGATTATGCAAACGCGTACCCTGTATAAAGCCACCTTTAAATTTTAATTTCTATACACTAAAATACTGCACATTCTGTGAAAAGTTCAAGGGTCAGACAGACAGACAGCGAGGAGGCTTAGTAATAGAGTTCCGTGGATACCCTTTGGATACGTAATTTTAAAAACGCCATTTAATGATCTCGTCTAACTTTCGAGAATGCGACCTAGTTAAAAATCTAGTTAGTATAATGTTAGTGAACTCAGTTATATAATTATTCAAATTAATGAAAAAAAGGTTCCATTAATTAGATCAAACCTGTAAAATATGCAGATATCATCATATCGGTCGAAAGACGTTCATTCTTGAACAAAGACTTCCCCTAGCGGTTGTGCACTATCCTCATCCAATGGTATCCTGCGTCGTCCATGGTTGTAACTCAAGATGTCCAAATTTTAGCTGCTAATGAAGTCTCTACTTTGAACATCTGGACCCTGCAACCTCCCTTTCCAACCCCCTTGACGCCATGCCCAATGCCTCTCTCCTACTGCATATGGCGTCTTAGTTGAACGGTAAGCCATAATTTAAAAAAAAGTGTACCCGCAGTTGATGTCTCAGATTATAAACAGTTTGGTTATAGTTTCGTTTTACTCAGAATCAAGAGCATTATCGATTTTATCCAAAAATTTGTATAGCATGAAAAAATCAGATCGTAAGTATTGTGATGCGCATACAAAATGTACCGATGCAATGTCACAAACCACATCTTTTTATCTATCATTGTTGTCAATAGGTAAACGAACCCAAAAAGTCCATAATCAGGAACAATAAGTTGGAGTACACGTTTTGTGGCACTGTCCATAATCAACCTATACTATATCGTCTCCAACGTCACTGCCTTGCAGTAGGGTGCCCATAAGGCCAGCTGCATTCCTCCGCTGGAGGGCCATGCTGATTCATCGTGCGACGAACGGACCAGCAGTCTGATGTATACTTATTGGGACATATTTTAGAGTTTCATACTGTACCAACCCCCCCACACAACCAACTAACTTAACCTAACTTATCTAACTTAACCTAATCTAAACCTAACCTTAACCTCTATTCTACCCACTTATCAAACAGCCACCAAAATGTCCTAAACTACCTAAATTATAATAGTGCTCCACTCTACCTAGATCTATCACTAGTCCAGACCTAATTATTACAAGAAACCTAACAAGGCCTAAACAAATCCTAATAAGACCTAAATAAAACCTAAATGAGAACCTAAATACCTAACTTAGAAATTCCTTCAATAATATCCTTTGTTTAGATCGTTGATTTGGCCAAGTGATCGTTTAGTGATGTCGTAGGAACCTATGTCATGCCGTAAGTAACCCTAAGTACTTTTCACATAATAGGATGGAGCTATTTGTCTTACCTACTGACCTATCTGTAAATTTAGCCTACCTAACGCCTAAAACCTATTCATAACATACGTAACATAGATGATAGAGGAATTAGAAGTTAAGTAGACTAAAGGGAAAATTAATATAAAATCTGATAAAACAATTATTAATGAAATTAATGAATTATGTTCTTAAGTTTTTTCTTTTGGGGTTATAGCGCAGGCACCGCCCCGCCCGACGCTGTGAGCCTCGACTTTCCTGACTGGATAGCCCTCCACCCCTTAGTTCTGAAGGAACTTTACTTCTTTTTTTTATTCTTTTCTTTTCTTTCTTTTTCATATATAAACTGCACTCCAGACTTATTCGAAGCTTGCGAAAGCTTATGCTGGTATTTAGGAGAGGACATTATTTTTTAGCAAAGGGAAGTTTGTCTAATAGCTGTACAGTATCCGTTCCAACTCTAAGACTTCTTCAAACATCACTAGTAAGACATAACTGTCAATATACAACATTACAATGAAATAATATTATTTTGACTCAGTATGGACCTTGGATTCACACCAGCTCAACCAAGAGTACCATGACCTTGCCTTGCCTCGATCAAGTCTCAATAAATCATCCATTGCAAAATAAGAGTTCAGATTCACAATATAGGTACCACCTTATAATTGTGATAAATAGTGTCGCTCTACAAAGCCAAAAAGACTAGAACGAAATCAAATACAGCTCGTAAAAGATAAAGCTATTGCAAATATAATTTTGTATAATATTGTGAATAGCTATTTTTAGCATATCTCACAATAACAGTGTTTCCCAAATTTCGACTATATTGATGGAAAGAAACACTAAGTATCCATCAGTCGGAAATCCCTATAACATGAACATGATGTCTATGTCTAGTAAGTATGTCATAGTCACAAGTGAAATAATCCACTTTAAACCCTTTTATCCCTGCCTAAACTATTATGTTAGTACTATCCTACTACTAGTACCATTATGTTAGTACAACAACAAAATACCTCTTGCGTCTAGCTACAACTTTACATATATTGAACCTACAATTAAACAATTTCAATGAAACTAAAACTTAACTTGAAACAAGTAACCTTCTTTGCCTATCTATCAATCAATCAACCACGGAAGCCCACCGTCGAACATAGGCCTTCCCTACAGTGCGCTTCCCTACCTATTCTATTATTGTATTAGTACAACATCAGAATACCTTTACACGTCTATATTAATACCTATATCTACCTATTATTAGTCCTATAATAAAACAAATGAATTGAAATTATAATATGTTGTAACTATATTACTACCTACTGTCCTAAGTCCTAACCTAATCTTAACTAACGACTTTTACCAGAAGACCTAAGGTAACCGATGAATTCCTATGGGGAAGGAACAAGGTGTAAGGAAAGGTGATTTTCTCACTGCAGATCATCCAGGCTCAAATGATCTATTAAGGACATGAAGGTGTCTTAGCCACAGCGAGAGGGAATTAGTTTAGGAGTTTGGTGGGACTATGCGCTCAGAGAGTAGCCCTGATCACGCATAGGTTCGGGTATAGGAAGGTTTAGGAAACACCAATGGACATTACTACCCTAGTAGATAACACTATTATCCTACTAAAACCAACTTATAAACCTAAAACCTGACAGCTAAACTATCCATCTAGTCTGTACGAAAATGTAAGCTAGAAACCCGTGTTTCACATTTAAATTACTCGCGCAGTTTCCGATGTGCAATGGAAACTCCTATTCTAAATCTAAATACGTCGGGATGAGTAAACCCTTCGACCTAATACCTATCACTCGTGTGCGTGTCAACTTTCAGCGATAGGGATTGGGACAGCCGAAAGTTAACGAAATAGATGTGAATATATAAATATGTAAATAAGAGGTCAAGGTATAGGTAAAATTAGATAGCCTGGTAGAGCCACCCAATCCCACAAATACCCAGGGAGTAATAAGCTGGCTCGTACGTAAAAACAGCTTTCTGCAGGAACTCCACCTTGCAGACCCAACTAACCCCAACGCTTCCTAGAAACAGAATACTATCGTTAACACCGTGGGTGACCAATATTCAGCTCTAGGAATCCAACCCGACTCTGGCTGGAACTTAGATTAGGATCTCTGGCTAACAACCCCATAAACTAATTAATACTTTACTATCAAAAATACTAATAATTAAAATGCGAAAACTTCATAATTGTAATACAACAAATTAACACTGGACACATCAATTAAAACTATACTATAACTTTTCACTGAATAACACAATATATAGAATATATGCTTTCATACATTGAGTAAACCAACACTATCAAAATGCTAGCGTAATCAAAGTAGGAAAACACACATTCACTAATAAAATAAAACAACCCTCCCTTAATTCAATATTCTAACGTAGAATTAAAACCACACCACAATTACAATAATATATTATTCGCCAACACAGACCATACTGATATTCTATAATACCAGCATAGCCTAGGTCTTAGAATAACACATTAACAAAACACTAAATTATTACGACTAACTAACAGAGATCTGTCCTCTAAGCTCGTTTAAAGGATAAAGCGTAATGCTCCCGGGACTAATCTGCAATAGCTTATATGTTTTTAGTCAGGGACCAAGGCGTCCCCACGCATCTCCTAAACTGTTTATGTTATTTGGACTCATAACCAGTGCTAACTTAAATCGATTTCATACTCTATTTTGTACAGAAACAATATTCAAATTATGATTCAAACCAAACTACTTATCACATTTCTAAACTTAGCAACTACGCTAGCAAACCACTTGAGAAACCATACCAAGACATTTGCACATGTGATCTATTTATAACTTATTGAACACCATAAAAATAAAGTTCAAAATAGTTTGTTATTTATTCGTGTACCTGTTATTTTAATTCTTGCATATTCTAAAAATTATGAGACAGTCAGCATTCCCTTAAAACATTAGCCAAATAATTTTAAAAGGACGTAATATTCTAATTATCTTAAAGCAGTTACTACCTTTTAGCGTACAATTGTTTATTTGAAACTTATTTTGGCTCAAACAAAACACTCCTTCAGTTTCAAGATCTCCTTTCTTCAGACTCAAAACGATCTATGTCTACACATGCTATTTTTAACTATGTGACTCTCCATTTTATGGAAGTAGAATTCAAAATTCTTAATTTATTTGTATAAATATGACATTACTATTTTTTATTAAAACACAAAGTTTATTCATAACAAGTCTCTATGACTAAAAAATATTATAGCTGGTCTGGTGACAGTGTAATTAATATAAACAAAGTAAAATTAAATTATTTATATATATGAACTTAACGAGTACGTAGCTGGCTCGTTACAATACCCAAAGGGTAAAACGGGACCCTATTATTAAGACTCGTCCGTCTGTCACCAGGCTGTACGATAGCTAGACAGTTGAAATTTTCACAGATGATGTATTTCTGTTGGCGCTATAAGATCAAATGCTAGAAGCAGTATAATTTTATGTCTGTCTATCTACGTCTGTAAGCAATATAAAATGATCGAACACCTTGTACATTTTGCTTAGGAGTAGGGCTCTGCTAACACTCGATTTTCGTAGATACGGCACTGTATGTATAATATTGAGCCAGTAACATGAAGAAAATTATTATAGGTTGGTCCACCTATAACAATGTTAGTTCTGCAGGTAGGCTGGATAGAACAAGTTTGTACGAGAGATTAATTACGTACCTGTTTTCATGTAATGTACTTACATAGGCTAGAATTTCAAGAGAAGTGAACTTTGTTACATAAGTATGCCGAGTTCTCTTGAAGTTATTTCAAAGTCACGAAGCCATAATATAAACGAGGCCATTAGGATTTATGACTTCATGAAAGAGCATATCAACATTTAAAATTAAGTAAATAATACGATAATATGAATGATGACTGGGTATGAAAATCAAAATTGTCATTAGTCTGTCATACCTAATACAAAAATATTGGACACGTATTTATGATTTTTGACAATAATAAAAAAAATACTCAGATAAACCGCGTTAAAGTTTATGAGTGAGGGCTCGTGACGTCACTCCTAAGTAAAATTTGTACTTAGGAGTGACGACACGCGACATTTTGACTCAATGTATCGCCTTTATTATTCAATTATGTAAAAAGTACGGGTCCAATATTTTTTATTGACCTACATGACGGACTAATTATTAAAATTCAGTCATTATCTCTATTCATGCTGTAGAGGTATTGTTAATATTCACTAACCCGAATGAAAAAAAATGTTTCAAAACTTCCTGTACTAATAATGTAATCAGATTTTTTGAGTGTTTGAGTTGAATAAGGTTTGAATTATGGAAATTTTTACCCGGCTGCGCAATAGCAAAGACCGGGGTGATTAAGTGTATTGCCGAAACAAAGGATTCATCTGTCACTGCAGCTTCTTCAGCGTAAGAAGCAGAGCGTTACGCCTCTCTGTTTTACCAGAACGTAGAACATAGTATAACCATTCTTAAACATTCAGCTATCTTACTCGTATATCAATGCGTTGTTAGAAGCAACCATGTTGGCATGATCCCAATTTCTAGCGCTTATTTAAAACAATTATAATCCATATCCATACTTATATTATAAAGCGAGAGTGTGTCTGTCTGTCTGTCACCTCTTCACGCTTAAACCGTTGAACCAATTTGGATGAAATTTGGTATGGAGATAGTTTGAGTCCCGGGAAAGGACATAGGCTACTTTTTATCCTGGAAGTATACCCTTATCCGCGATAAACAAAATTTAAGGCGGACGAAGTCGCGGGCAGAAGCTAGTGCTTCATAAAGCCACATAATGTAAAAATAAGAGTACCTTTATTTGTTAAAAGCGCTGTAAAATAGATTCTTTATTTTATTATTTTTATACTGTTTGCTATTTATTTCCTATTTTGTTTATACTTAACTTTGTTCTTTGTGCTTTTTATATTTTCGTGTTCAAATGTTTTGGTTTTTAATCTGTTAATTTGCATATTTACTGAATAAATTGAATTGAATTGAATTGAATTGAATTGAACATTTTTTTTGTAGCCCACATAGGTCCATTTTGCCCCTCGTCTACTATACTGACGACAACAGAGTTACATAGAAAAAAGCTTATAATCTTTTATAAGCTTTTTTCTAAGTAACTCTGTTCACTATTGTCTCGCGACAAAATAACAACAAGAAGAAGTTAATCCACCCTAATATTTCAAGCATTAAAAAGGGTTTTTTTTTCATATATATGTGGTCCCTGATACTCGTAAAGAAAAGTCAGTTAGTAGTGTTTTATTAAGTTTGTTGTATCTACAATTTACAGATGCAGGGAAACGTGGCGGCACGGCCGAGAGATCAGAGACGCAGTGTGCAGGACAGTCTCAAGTGCAAGTACTTTGATCGTCGAGCTGTAGCGTGTTTGCGTTTTAGATTTCCTTAAGTATTCGAATATAAAATTGTAAACTCAACCTTCCAAGCCTCGGTCAAGTAAAATCTTAACAGTACCTACGGACCTACGGGCTTAGAATAAATATGAAGCAGAGGATTTACTTAACAAAATAAAAAGAATCACGGGCCGTTTAATTTTTTTATTGCACAGACGAAGTTTTTTCTGTGTTTCTTCAGTTATTCTTTGAAATGCATTCTCCGAAAGCATCCATTCAAATAAGATAATAAATGTTGGTATGTAAACGTTTTTTAATTAATTAATCGATTATATTATTTCCTTTGCTATTCCACGAAATAGTGTCTTGGTTAGATGTGACAATAAGTTGTGTTCACAAGCGTCGTCGTTGTCGTCGAATAAAATAACAAGTTGTGTTAAAACATGCATTAATTCACTTAATTAATATCAACACCAAAAACATTAAAATTTCCAAAATTCAATACTAAAATTAGATAAGGAATATAAAGTAAATGTCCAATAATAATAAATATAATAATCAATAACGGTCTGGATTGTAGTTAAAATATTCATTTAAACTATAAAAACAACGTAGTAGAAGCCAGTTTGTAACATTTTCTTAAAACTGTTAAGATACGTTTCCTTAAAATCTGCAGGCAGTTAAGCAACTGTTATAGATCCGAACACAAAAGTAATACACATTATTTTTACTATAGTATAGGCCAAGCAATCCTTGGCTAAAGCATCAGCATGGTCCAAGCGAGAGAATGTAGCCGGCCTTGTCGGCACCCTACCATAGGGTAACGATCTGGGAGATGCCTCAGGCTAGTTAGTTTAGGTTAGTTTAATTTTGGTATGTAGTGAAGTTTTTAATTATTGTTCTATCGTGGTTCAAATATAATTATGGTAAAAAAAAAACAAAAATTATAAAAATACAGCAAAACCGTACCTCCGAGGTCCGGTATACCTTCGATTGCGGTAGGCGCCACAGCAGCGTAGGCAGCCTGGAAAGCAAAAATCTAGGTTAGTTCAAAGGTACACATATAGCTAGCTGTTAAAGTATGATATAGGGTTGTAGCCTGATGTCAACATTTGTAAGAATTATAAAAGATCCTGATAAAACAAGTTAAATAAGGAACTACGTTAAGATTTGGAGTTAGATACCTTAAGAGTAGCTTGTCTTATGAGCCTTAAAAGTTGGGTCGGAAAGTCTATTTTTAAAGTATGAAAATAAATGATGAGAGTAACCTATGAAATGTATGGTAACCTTTTTTATGAAACCGTTTCGATAAACGCAAGTTTTAACGTAGCTGCAGACTAAAGTTTTTAATTTTCTCACGCACGGTAGTAACCTGTGAAGTCGCAAGTTTTTAGGCTTTAGTATAAAGCGTTTTATGATAAAGTCCAAAAATGAGATTTCAATATTGATCTATTTCGGGAAGTTTTTATGAGATTAAAGTAGTTTTTTCACCAATATTTATATTTAAAAAGTTGTCATCATCGCTATTACCGTTTAGTATGGATCACTTTTAGAAAATCGATTTCTCCATACTAATGTTTGAGGAATATTTTAATAATGGCTTATTAAAATTAAATAATGTCAGCATTATGGGCAAACAACATTGAAGCATAGTTAGGATATTTAAGAGTCCCCCGCTAACTCGGCCGAATTTCACCCTCCCATACACACGAAGTTTCGTTCTCATTTTAAAACTACGTGTTGCAAATACAATGACATGAGGTATATCTAGGTCTGTAATTAGTTTATTTGGCTTCAGTTTATAAAACAAACGAAATACGGCAAAAACAAGTTTTGTATGAAAACTTAAATTCACTGTATTTTTACTATGGTATCTGAAGCTATATAAACTAATTACAGGCCTGCATATACCTTAAGTTATTCTAAGTACAAATTTTCAGAGCAAACTAGCTGGTCGTTTCAAAATGAGAGCGTAACTACGTTTGTATGGAGAACTGAGCTTGCTGGGGACTCTTCATTTAAAATAAATAAAATTAAAAAATTAATAAAGTTAACTGGGACAATTGCGTCTATGGGGAAAATGCGTCTTTTGATGACGTCTTAGAAACGGAACTTACCGAATTCCATCGACCCTCGCTCTCTTTGCATTAGTAACAGTGCCAAACAACCGCTTATGGATTCAGTTAGCGGTTACTACATTTCATTTCAGTTTTTATTTAACACTTTCTTGCATTCGAAAATTACAATATATTTATTAATGGATTTTTACAGAGAGGTCTATAAAAATAAATATTGCGTATCTAGTCTCTCAATAAACCTTTGATGGACTCAAAACTTCCTGTGATGCCTAATTATTCATTATGAAAAGACCTAACTTGCTACGTAAGCATTTTATTTAAAAAGCGTGTATTTTTTGAGAAAAGTGGCATATACTGGTTTTTCGTCGTAAAAAAAAAACAAAGTTTGATGGCATTTATCTTGACTCTGGAAGATAAACTAAAACAGTATATTGGTAAAGACGGCCGCTGTCAACATGATGAGACATATACAACACGGTAAAGTGAAGAGCTACGGATCGAAGGTCATTCAGAGCTGTAAGCCCCTTAATGTTCCTGGTTTCCTTGTACAAAGGGATTTATTATTATGATAGGATATACTTTCCAGTAGCAAGAAGAAGAAGAAAGTGTTCATGGTGCCGTCAGTCTGGTCAATTAATACGAAACATCTTTTTTTTTTGTCTTTTATACTTCAAATTGAGTGCAATATTTGCTAGCTCTGACGTAAAACCAACACAGGTGGTCAAATTACACGCACAAAGCTAAAGGACAATGAAAATAAATTTAGCGATCCGCATAAGAGATGTGCAAAAATCACTGTAATGAAATGATTGTTTCATATTTTCTTAGGTTTTTTCTTAAACCTCGGTGGTGGTAAGCAAGCTTACGGTCGGCCTGATGTTAAACATTCAACGCAGCCTATGAACTCTTGCAACGCCAGGGGCATTACGTGCGTGTTGCCGATCCTTTAAAAACCTATTCGCTCCGCTTTTGAAGAACCCCATACTGTAACCTCCAGAGAAAACCGCAACAGAGAGGTCATTCCACGTTCGGAATGTGCGCGATAGAAAATTCCTTTGATACCGCACAGTGCACGGCCATTTTGGTTCCAAGGTGTGTATTCATCATACTCTGCTAATGGCGAGCGTTGCGGTGTTAGAAAGTGTAGGCATCATGTCGAACAATTCCTCAGAACAGTCGGAATCTAGTGTGGACGTCGCACCGTCGCGATCATGCCGCGGTTGACCGATCCGAGTATTTGATACGCGTAGCAACATGGATTTCAAGCGATCGGATCGGCGCAACGTCCAAACGCGTGATCGTGACACGCGATCATGCCACGCGACGAAGATCTGATACGGGCAAATGATACAAATGTGGACGCACCTTTATTTTATTACAGAGATCCGTTGCCTACCTTCCGGGTCCATCATCAAGTCAATTCGATGGTACCATTTTCATCAGGACCATTTCTATTTACGACTATGAAGAAGCTTAGCTATTTTAATCGAAATGTATCTCGTCGCCACCCGTAAATCATTTATCGTTGCGGAGTTCCAGTGACCTTCTGTGGTCTTCTTCATCAGTTCCACTTCACTACTGTAAACATTCTGAATGCAAATGCGTATTATGTTACCAAAATCGCCGTATGTATCGCTACAATTCTTGAGGAGTTCCTTCAATTCCTCATGGATCCCATCATCAGATCTACACCAAAATTATACGGGACCTTGAAAATACCTCCTATCAACCAAAAAATGTAATCGATCAAATAGTCTTCGAGTAATCGGTGAATTTGACAAGAAACCGGTATGGTGTGATGGAATTGAAAGATCGAAAATGCGGAAGGAACTGACATATCCTGGAGGAGAAGGCTCGAACAGGATAGAGAACGGAACACTTTAAATACACAATCTACTAAAAAGTATAATTAATTCTACATATTCTTTTCAAGTCACATGACAAATATATCATCTATATAGATGATATATTGTCTCAGTCAATTGTAAACATAAGATAGCTTCGTTACATATTTCAAAAGGTGGCAGTTGGAAAAGAGATGTATATTGCACACTAAGTACCTATTGCGTTTAAGCTTGTAAGTAGGTAATTAATCGGAATTTAATGTAACTTTAATACGTAGTTAATTTTAACTGGATATTTTTTAAACAAAAACGAATAACCGAGATTTAGTTGCTTCAATTTACTTTCAATTGACTTTTTTTAACCGACTCACAAAAAGGCGGAGGTTCTTAATTCGTAGGAATCTTTTTTTATGTACTTATGTTCACCAATTACTGGAAGACTATTTGACTGTTTTTTTTTTTGATAGGAGATACCTCCTCTAAGTTGGTCCCATATAATTTTGGTGAAGATCTGATGGTGGGATCCATGAGGAATTGAAGGAACTCCTCAAATATTATAGGCATACATATGGCGATTATGGTATATTATAAGAAACATAATACGCATTTGAATTCAGAAAGTGTACATTGGGGAAGTGGAACTGATGAAGAAGACCACAGAAGGTCACTGGAACTCCTCAACGATAAGTGATTTATGGGTGACGACGAGATGCATCTCGATTTAAATGGCTAAGCTTCTTCATAGTCCCAATTTGAAATGGCCTTGATGAGAATGGTACCATCGAATTGATTTGATGATGGAGCCAGAAGTTAGGCGCCAGACGTATGTAATAAATTAATGTATTACGAAATACACTTTTAAGTAACAATTAACTAAAAAGTCTAAAATAAATTATCTGGCTAAAAAAAAATAAAACCGACTTCAAAATAAATACTAATAAACAAAAAAACATCTGCATAATTCAGTTGCTACAATTTACTTACAAGTAAAGTAACCGTTTGTCCGCTCATCTATACAGTATATAGAATTAATGTTATTTAGGAGTCGGTGCCATCGTAGCACAACTTACTAAAATCGTCAATTTTCAATATTTTACACATTCTTTACGTGGCACCAACGCTAAAATAAGATTGATAAATTAATATAATAATAATAAGATGGATGAAAATAAATTGAGTAAACAAACGGTTACTTGTAAGTAAATTGAAGAAATTTAATTATGCAGTTATTTTTTTACATCTTTTTTTGGAGTCGATTTTATTTTTATACTTAAGATACTACCAAATTTTAGGTAGGGAGGGTATCGGTAGTGTCAAAGTGTTCGGATTTTAAGAAATCCTTAAATGGTGCATTTGTGCCACAGTCGCAATTGTCTCGGCTGACTGTGGTGACGGAGTAACCGACGTCTGAGGACATTTATTAAAAGAATATTATGTTATGTTGAATATCATATTACCTATTGTTTGTATCTAACAACTCTGTAAATGTCACGGACCTATTAAAGGTTACGTGACGCTAATCAAATACTATATAAAAACCCTATCTTTCTCTGAATAAATAATCAGTATTCCTCCGACACCCGTGGCATCATTTAATACCCTACTCCACACATTACATGGCGATCCTGCCAGTGGGACTGACGAAGCAGTCCTAAGAAGATCATTCAGCCCACTACGACGAGACACCGTCGCTACCGCCTCCAAATGAAGAAACCATAATGTTGTGATAGGCTGGGTATAGAGCTTGAAGAGTATAAACTAATAGGATTTGGTAAATAAAAATATTTAAGGATCATTTTAGGGTCAAATCACTAATTGTTACTCGTGAGAACTCGGAGTCCGTGCACGGTGAGGGGACCGTCGGGGCTGGAGTTGCCTTTACAGCTAAAGCAGTCGCTACAGTTATAAAAAAGATGCAAAGTGGTAAGTCACCTGGCCACGACGGTCTCAGCATCGAGCACTTCAGAAATGCTGGCATTCACCTACCCCGGGTGATGGCCATGTTCCTTAGTCTGTGTCTGAGTCATGCATACCTACCTAAGGCCTTTATGAGGACAATAGTAATTCCGGTACCCAAAAATAAAACAGGTGACTTGTTAAGCAAAGACAACTATCGGCCTATCTCACTTGCTACGACAGCTGCTAAGTTGCTTGTCAGTCTTCTTGACACGGTTCTTGACGGGTACCTCGGGATAGAGGACGCTCAATTTGGTTTCAGAACGGGGCTGTCCACGGAAAGTGCAATTTTGTCCCTTAAACATGCTGTAAGTTATTATACGCGAAGAAAATCTCCGGTTTATGCCTGTTTCCTCGATTTGTCAAAAGCTTTTGATAGAGTCTATTATGACATTCTATGGCGGAAGCTAGAGGAGACAGGTATTCCGGTAGCATTTGTTGATATATTAAAGCATTGGTACAATAACCAGGTGAACCAGGTGAGATAGGCCGATGGACTGTCTGGTGAGTACAAACTCGAGTGTGGGTTTATGCAGGGGGGGCTTACGTCTCCTAAGCTGTTTAATCTATATGTAAACGAGCTGATAGCCGGACTCAGCAGTATGCATGTAGGTTGTTACATAGATGGAATCTGTATGAATAACATAAGCTATGCAGATGATATGGTGCTGCTGAGTCCATCTATCAGTGCTCTTAGGAAATTGTTGGCGGTTTGTGAGACGTATGCTGCAGCACATGGACTGCAGTATAACCCAAACAAAAGTGTGGTCATGGTTTTTAAGGCGGGAAGGATATGGCCTAATATTGTTCCCCCCTGAGAGTAGTTGAAAAGGTTAAGTATCTGGGTCACATAGTTACGTATGACCTAAAGGATGACCTAGATATTGAGCGGGATCGCAAGGCGTTGGCTGTAAGGGCAAATATGCTTGCCCGCAGGTTGGCTCGATGTACCACAGAGGTAAAAATTACACTTTTCAAAGCTTTGAGCCAGTCATTTTACTCGAGCAGCCTGTGGGTTAGGTACACTAAAGGAGCCTACAATGCCCTGCGTGTTCAATATAATAATGCATTCAGAATGCTGTTGGGACTGCCCAGGTGGTGCAGTGCCTCACTTATGTTTGCTGAGGCCTGCACGGACGGTTTCCTAGCCATTATGCGCAAGAGAATCGCCTCGTTGCTAGGTAGACTCAGAGAGAGTTCCAACAGTATCCTGAATGGCATTGCTGACAAATACGACTGCCCAATTTTACATCATTGGATCAGTCAAACGAGGGGGGTTGCCCAATTTAGAAATAAATAAATAAATAATTTGTAAGTTTGTTGTACGTCACTAACATAGGTTAAGTACTATTAACACTCTATGGATGTAAAAAAAAAAAGAAATTGTCCGAAATAAAGAATTATTACTATTATTATTAAAAAGGTAAAAGATGTTGACTGTCAAGAGTGTATATTCGAAGTCTATATAGTATTGTAAAATTTAAAATATGACATAAAAATAAAAACTTAATCCTAAGAGTCTAAAGCACAACTGAGGTTAGTATCTACAA
Source organism: Hedya salicella (assembly GCA_905404275.2). Taxonomy (NCBI): domain Eukaryota; kingdom Metazoa; phylum Arthropoda; class Insecta; order Lepidoptera; family Tortricidae; genus Hedya; species Hedya salicella. The sequence goes on from FR990105.1 coordinate 16,555,599, forward strand.
CAGCCGCCCTTAATCGAAGTTGTGCCAAAGAAAGACAAAAAACAAAAATTAAGTTACTAGTCCTAAACTAACTGTACAACGTTTATGTACAATAGGCCCTAGTGGCTTCGTTAGGACATCAGCAGGTATATCATTGCTTTGTATATATTTTAAATTTACAACATTAACAGATACTTTTTCCCTAATAAAGTGATATCTCGTATCAATATGTTTCGACCTGTAACGGTGTACAGGGAACGAGATTAATGGCACTCTGGCTATCAGAAGCTAAATTAACTGAAGAAAGCTTACCTGTTACCTCATAGATAAATCGACGTAGGTAAGACGGCGGCAAAGAGTTCGTGAATAAGGAGTTCGTTGATTAACTTTCAACAAAAGGCATCGAACATCAAACGACGACGCCGTACAGCCCTCAACAAGTTGGAGTCGCAGAACGTACTCACCGTTCCATTACTGAGAAGGCGAGGGCATTGTTGGCTGAAAGCTCACTACCGAAAGCATACTGGGAAGATGCGTTCCAAGTTGCCGTATACCTAAAGAATAGGTCTCCTCATGAAGCTTTAGGTGGACAGATTCCATATGACAGATGGTGTGGTCGCAGAAGTGACCTTGAACACCTGAGAGTGTTCGAATGCAGAGCACTTGTCCACATACCTTCGTGTCACCGAAGGAAGCTAGATGTTAAGGCAAAGGAAGCGATTTTCGTCGGTTATTCTGAGAATCCAAATACGTACATATTTAGGGGTCCTGCTAACCCAAGAAAAATCATTACGTCCAGAGATGCAACTTTTCTTGAGGATTCTTTTACAATGTTGAAACAAAGGCAGAGTGACCCTGTGGTACAGTCAGATACCGTACAAATTTTCGAAGAAAACAAAGAAACTGAGCATGAAGACACTCAATTCTTCGACTGCGTTGAAAGTACCGAACCTGAGGCTGGTCCATCTTCGCGAGTAAGCCTAGAGTGTGCTGTAGAGTCAGCACCAGCGGAAGAGCGTGAGTCTGGTCATGAGACTCCTAGTATCGACAAAGAGTCTGCAGATTTGGAAGAGGAACAATGTCTTCCTGTGCCAAGGTACCCCTCACGGAGTAGAAAAGCACCTGATTTTCTTACATACAATGTGTCAATCGACTCTAGTGATCCTATGACTTATTATGAAGCTACTCATGCCGATGATGAATTTTCGCCCCTTGGTCCCATGGTCGTAAATCGGTTAGATGAACTGTCGCCTGCATTGAGAGAAGCGGTGGTGGCAACAAAGAGGTTCAAAGGCGAGCGCGTGGCAGGACTCCTGCCACCCGCTACCCGTGTAACCCCGAAAAACACACGTGATTTTTCTTGGAGCCCCCTCCCTCATCGTGATTATTTGTGATATTTTTCCGACCCCTACTGCCCCGCGCCCAGAAATCATGTGATCGTTATCACATGATTTCTAGGCGAGCCCTTACCACAGGCGGCGATTCAGTTAAATAGTAGACCTATAACAATATTTTACACGTTTAGTGTAGGATATTGAATACTCATGTCATACTCAGAGTTCTGTTCACTTCTGGTGTTTGCAAACCTACAACCATTTCAAAATCCTAAAAATATCATAATTGTTAATTGACCCCGCTTGAACACATTAATATGCAGAACTTAAGATTATAGGCAATAGTGATTTATCAATTTGAAAGACTTCACGTGATATGTATATTATTGCCCTCACGAGCATTTTCACCAAGGTGCAGTACGATTACTTTGAGTTTACCACTGACATATTCTTTTATTCCATTGGATATTCGATCTTAACAGTGATGTGAAAGAGTTAATATTACTTACACACTGTCTAAACGTCGTTTGTTTGCAATAGAAACTCTTTTGTATTAGTGTTAAAGTCGAATATCCAATGGAATAAAAGCATATGTCAGTGGTAAACTCAAAGTAATCGTACTGTATACAGTCCCTGGACTTGTAACTTTTTAAAGCTTCTTCGTCACTGTCTCAATGAAAATTATAAGTTTATAAATAACACTTACCTCATGACGATATGGCACTCGCGCGACTAACTTAGAAAAGTACAGACGAGTAATACTCTGCATGTTTCCCTATTCTTAACAGGAAATAAATATGTTCTCATATCAGTGAGCAGTTACATGTTTTATGGAGGCCAGTCGTTAAATTATATATAATGTTTACTTATGCATTAAATTGATTTAATCGGACAAAGTATAATATTCCTTGTTATCTTTTTTATAAATTGGTTAAATTAATGTGAGCAGTGTCAAAGTTCATCAGGTGACAAGTTTGGTTCAGTTTTATTTTATCATTTAACTAGGTTATGACCGCGACTTTGTCATTTATCGTCGTTGTTCGGTTGTTGATTTTCTTTTATGAAGGAGATTAATTTCCATAAACGTTTAATTGGGTTTGAATCATAAAACGTATAAGATTCAACATCTGTAAGTACCTTTAAAAAGTATTTGTTGTGTGTTAAAGATAAAGGATATTTTATGCATATTTGAATTTTTTTAAACAAAACCAGCCAAGTGGGATCACGAACAATCAAGAGTTTTCCGTACCCGATCGGGTGCGTAGTCTAAGTGCATATATTGACGGTACCTAATTGTACATAAACAATAAGTTCCCCATACTTATTAACTTTCAACTCCAATTTTACCTCCTTAGCGGATGAATTTGCTTTCGCGTTAAACACCTGTTAATATTATGAATATTGTTAATTATTACTTGTAACAATAATGCAAATTAATTCTGTTCTGAGATGCTCAGTAAATAATCATTATGTTATATTTAACAGTTTAGCCATGTTGATAATAGTTATATTTTAATCTAGGGTATTTTACGATGATACTGTATTGTTTTAGTCATATTGTGCATACTTGTTTTGGATGGCATTTTTCTACAAAGCCTCTTCGGTGTATTGTTATATGTTATTTTTTTTCTTCTGTTTCCGCGATTATTACTCATTGAAATAAAACAATTTAACGGATTATATCGCGTATATTATCTCATTTTAGTTCCCGACGTTTCGGAAGCTTTCCAGCTTTCCATGGTCACGGGAGGACTGAGAAAAGATGTATTTTCCTCTGTCAAAGTTACAATTTGTGCAAACTACCCATTTTTTTGAAAAAACACAAATAAAGGTGTACATACATGCCAGATGGGCCTAAGCTGTAAGGACAGTTACACATGTGCCAGAAGGGCTTAATTATTTTATTCTAATAATTTACCAAGCAGCATTTCACAAATGAGACGTACTGAGGAGAAAAGAAACGCTGCAAAGAAAAACTCCCAGGCTACCTCATTACTAATTATAATATTTAAAAAACAGAGACTATTAAACTGCTTTTAAACAGATAAGATATTTGACACCGTTCGGAAATTAAGGTTTTGCAGTCCTGTGTCTCGCTTGTTTCTTGATGAGATTGTATTACAGGATCCCAAGCTGGTGGTAGTGACAATCCATCTTCTCTATTGAAATGAGATAATATACGCGATATAATCCGTTAAATTGTTTTATTTCAATGAATAATAATAATAATTTCGGGAAACGGTAAAATGACTTCTCAGAATTTCGTGAAGACTGGTCACAGTGATCACGAAGTTTTAGACATACTACTTTTAAAAAATTTCAGCCCCAATTTAACCCCCTTACAAGGGTTATGAAATTATAAAAATAGTGATGTTACAATTCTAAGCTAATTTTCAATATAAAATTAGAAGAGCATTTGCTCTTCACTAAAAGCTAAGTTTAATGGTGTCTACATAACAAAACCTATATTTTGCGCAATAACCAGATCTCTAGCAGTTATATTGCCGTAATCAATATTTTTGATTATACATTACGAGTTCGTGATCGATGTTTTAAACTTTTTGCTTTAAAAATAGCACGTTTCCGATACAAACTTTCAACTCTTTTTTGACCCTCTTAGTTGATTATTTTTTAATAACAACGCTATACTTTGATTTTAATCAGAAACCTTTATAGGAATAAGTTTATAACTTCCCAAATAAACGATCGCCATACAATGATTCAACCCCTATTTCACCCCCTTAAGTGTTGAATTTCGAAAAATCATAATATCTTAGTACACGTCTATGTACTTTAAATAATATATGTTCCGGATTTCATGTGTTCCAAGATATAAATCTTTAGCGGTATAGGCTGCGCGCTGTCTGTCAATCGTTGTCACTAACGCAAGGGTTTTATAATGTTTCTGTATAATTATTTATTGTTTAATGTTGTTGATGGGGACAATTAAAATATAGAATATATTTTCTACTTAACTGAGGCAATAAAATGTTACCTCTTTTGCAACGAATTAAGGTTGAAGGGGCCAACTAGTGAGACAGTGTCGGGCACCGAGATATTTACCTTATTTTACCAATTAATTAATAATAATAATAATAAAGCCGCAGGGCAGCTCTGGCAAGCTGTTGGTGAGTAGCGACACCACGGAACTGATTGCTCCACGGGGACCCGATTTTGAGATACCCAGCCCGAGCTTGCCTTAATTGGCTGGTCAGGGTGGAGTCGCAAGAGTTTTAACTTGAGGGTGGAAGTGAAATTTGCGTAAGCGCGAGTTGGTGCAGTGGCGGCATGCCCTGCGCAGAAAGCGGTGTACACCTCTGAACACCCTAGCCAACCGCAGGGCAGCTTGTGGCGAGCTGTTGGTGAGTGGCGACACCACGGTCACTTAGACTTCCGGGGTATATTTATGGACCCCACCTCTTGCTTGCCTTCACTGGCCGGTCAGAGTGAAGCCGCAAGAGCTATATGCTCACTGGGTTGAAGTGAAATATGCGTAAGTCGCGAGTTGGCACAGTGACTGTTTTAGTCGCTGGGTAGAAAGCGGTGCACACCTCTCCAGACCCAGAGCTGTGTACGTCCGTGTTGCCCTCTAGTCGCCAGGGACGGCGACCGTTATAGTGGGCCCACCAGTACACAGCTACTCACCGCCTGCCACTATCAATTTGTTGTGAGATATTGTTTTGGCAGGTGTCCGGTAATCTCACTCCATAGCCCATACAACCGGTCCACTTAACATTCTCCCCATAGAACCAGGTTATAGTTTGTTTCTTATATTTTCCATAGTCCTACACCGTGCGGGAATTGTCCGTGTCTGCATTTATATAATGCAGAGAGGGATAAGTTCCGACTGGTGCTCCATCGCAAATTAAATTAAATGTCTCGAAAGGGCATCTGTACTGTTGGCTTCGGCCCCAGTCATGCCTTCCAAATGACCGGGCCCCATGGCCCGTGACTCACGGAAGTTGAGACAACATAATAATAATAATAATAAGTACTCTTTATTGCACACCAAAAGAAAATAACATAAGACATTTAAATCTAAACCATTATGATAAATGGTAAACAACAGGCGGTCTTATCGCTAAAAAGCGATCTCTTCAAGACAACAAAATTAATATTAGATTAAATAAAAGTTTCTCCATAGAATAACGCTAGAATAAATTGGCCGCATCAACACCTTCCATTGAAAAAAAACCGCACTTATCTGTGCAGAAATTTGCCGTGGGATCTTAAATTAGAGGCAACCTACAAAAGAAAACTTGCACCACCTGTATTATACCTGCCCAGTCTTTCATTCCGTCTCAAACCCTAACAATTCCTCAGGCACCCGCGGCTTACTAACGACTCTATGAGCACATTCATCGTTAAGTGTTGTTTACAACAGTCGTCCCAAGCAAAGAGAAAATGATTTTATTTAGTAGAATGCACCTCGGACTTTGACTATGAAGAAAGATCTTATTTTATAACTATAATTGGAAGGTCAGTTTGTTACAAGCAAGATTTTTACGAGTAATTACTTAATTTCATGGTTTCTAGCTAGTTACAAGATCATTTTAAGCCGTGAAATGATGCCTGAATCCGAACGTCGTCGAATGAGAAAATGCGTATAATAAGTACCATTCTGAGACTCAGTGATGCAAGAAATCTATTGCCTTGATCCTTTCACCTGTTCAGCGTTGATAGTACGACGCACGTGCTGTACCTTTGGTTGTGAACAGGTTAAAGAAAATCCAATAAAATGTCGGTAATAAATATATCATAAATATTACGGGACAATTTTACACAAATCGAACTGGTCCCATGTTCAGAATTCGGATAGCTGAACTCGGACAGCTATATACCGGCCCTCCTAGTGCCTGACGCGTTTGACGCTCGGAATCAGAATCAAGTGTCATGATGTTGTACGGGCTATGACAGTTGATTCGGATACCAATTGTCAAAATTTCGTTAGATAATAACCCTCCGGTCAGTCTTGCCGATTCAAATCGGACACGGTTCGCGAATTGGCTGTAATACGAATAAATACCGGACAATTCAATCATATGGATTTCCAATATAATAATTTTAAACATTTACTTGATTTTTTCATGATTTAAAATGAATAAAATATAAATTAATATGAGATGGCGTTGTCCGCCTACGAAAAATATTAATCATCGCACAATACGAGAATGACATAAAGATTAATTTACAATTTCAGTTCTAATAACATCAAATAGGATAGAAGATACAATTATTCAGGTGATTACGATGTATAATTTTAGAGATGTTTTCTGTCTGATAAGTGACAACCTTAATTCCTATTCTCAATGTTCATGGAAATTTAATACCTATCTGTTAGTGGTAGCTAGCTCATATTTCATTTATCATCTCACGATGATAGTGATTCAAACTTGCGCTGTGAAAAACAAATATGGACGCGGTATAAATATCACATTGCTTTAACAAGAGTCACTCATAAGGCATAAGGGTGAAAATGAAAAAGAAGTGTAAGTAGACATAAAAAAAACTTGCATGAGGTTCAAATGTATCAAGAATTCTGAGTAAGATAATCTCAAAGAATCAATATTGTGAAGAAAAATAAGTGTC